>VXAV01005647.1:576318-609077 GCA_013399715.1 Alectura lathami | reverse complement strand
AAAAAAAAGCTGATGCCCAGCCTTGCCCAAGGATGGCCTGCACTGAACCATGGACTCAAAGTGTCAATGTGCAAACGTGGAACTTCTGAAGAAAGGAAAGGCAAGATCACAGCACCTGAACACACTGCTTGCACAGTGGTACCTAAAAACAACCATCTCCAAAATATCCTGATCAAGGGAATAGGAGAAAAAAACATCCCAACAAGGCAGGAAGGCCCTCAGTACAAGGTGCTTAAACTGGGGAAGGCGAGCCAACGAAATGATTAATTTGCTGTTCTCCTTCGTTATTCTGTTTACACAAGTTGATTACAACACTTAATTACTAATTTACCCTGGTCAAAAACAAGGGTGCTTTAAATTGTTAATGAGATGAGGGAAGGTAATACTCCTGAACTCAACAGAGAGAAGTCATTTTATTTCCTCTTTTGATTTCCCAAGTTATTACCATTTCTAAGGAAAAAACTTTCCCCTCCCTGATCTTTCACTTGGTTCTTGCTTTTGAACATATGGAAATCAACTAGAACACCTGTATTAATGTCAGTCCGTGACCTGACAGGTAATGCTTTGGGAGAGGACTAGGTCAGATCATCATCTGAAGCACATCCACTGAAATGAGCGGAGCTGCGCGGAATTACACCAGGGACGGCCTGATCCAGAAACGAAAATCGCCCCATCCTGCTGGTTCTGCCGGCAGAAAAGCTCAGCAGTCCCATTCCTGCTTACGGGCTCCTCGGGAATGCTGTCAACTCACAAGTGCCAGCTGGTCCATGACCAACGCTGTGGACTGACTGTTTTGCACTCAGGACTGATTTCTACCTCCATGTCTTACACCAGAAATGCCTGCAGAAAGCTGACTGCAGAAAGTTACCAGGAAAACGCAGTGCAGCAATCTGTTTCTCTGCCATACTTGCCAGTAAGAATGACCCACATTAAGATCCCAACTCCAAAGTAAATTTGGTAGTTTGGTTTCATACAGGTAATTTTATTAATTGCTTTAATATGCAATTAAGGAATAGTCAGTGGGCTGCAGAATTTTATAAGGCAATAATCGTGCTCCCTGGTGTACGGCTTTGTCCCAAAGAGTCAGTTATTCAAAAAAAGAGCTGGACGACCGCCAAACCAAACAGCACCTTCTTCCCATTTTCAATTACACACAAGAGAAGCAGAGTAATGAGGATATACTGGAAACTTTGACATTTATTTATTGAACATTTTTACTGAGAAGGAATTGCTGGCTTGCTGAACCGGAAACTATATTTTTACTACAGAAACAATCACACAGAAAACCAGGATCCTGCTGCTCAGCGTGGAAGGAATGGCTAGAACCGATACACTGACCCACCTAAGCCACCAAAGTTAAGGTCATTTCATTCAATGCAGCACACATTTCAAAAATCCCACAACCAAAAATACAGCATATATCTCAAAAATCCTCCTGTCATGCGATCTTACACAGCACTGTCTTCTGTGTCAGTGCTGACCCAGGCAGGCTGTGCTATAGTTCCCAGGAATAATCATCAAGACATAACAAAACCACGAAAAGGAAAAAGCTGTTGGAGGGGCGAATGCAGAGATAAACCAAACTGCTAGAAGAAATTCAGAAGATTTTCTCCCTTTTCCAGAGATTCTGGAAACTAAATAACCAAAGATGAAATGGGAAATAACTCCCACCGCACTGTTTTTTTTTTCTTTTTGGATGGACCAATTGTTTTAATTCTCTTTTACCACAGAGGAGAAAAATGCAGAGAGAATAAATGAAGAGGAAAACAGGGAAGTCAACATTCTTTGAAGGAACAACATATGGTGGCCAGGCATGAGAGATGGAGGTTATAAATCTTCCCTTGATAGAATTACCTAAAGATGAAATTGCAGCTTCAAGGGGCTTGAGCTCTTAAAACCACACACATCCAGCAAATTAACCTGCACGGTTACGAATTTTGCAAACTTTCATTTCCAACGTTTTTTTTGCAAAGGCTCAGCATACTGGGGATTCTGTTACAAACGCAGATGTGGTGAATAAAAAGCAGGAAAATCTCTTCTGTCCAAATCACTCAAGAAGAAATCAGAAGAAAGTACTGCACCCTGCAACTAGCCACTGCTGTACTACAGAAAAGGGACGGAGTCAGGAGGGGCACTGATGTTTGCTTCTGTCTGGGAATAAACTTCGTTAGGGAAAAGCTCGTTAGTGTTCCAGCCACCACAACCACTTGCCCAAGACAGTGAAGGGGGAGCACCCTGTTGTTTCACACGCACTGCTGACTGCGTTCATCCCACAGCGATGCATCCAGACGCACAGCAGACTGCTGGAGCAGTGGCTCTGTCTCGGGTGCCCAAGGCCACAGAACCCCACACCACCCGAATGCAGGAGCAGGTCAGCTCTGCCACCGAGCGCACCTCACAGCCCCAGAGCTCCCTGAAGCAGCACTCGGGGCAGCACGGCCGCTGCTGCTCATCACCGGTGGGTTTTACCCGTCTGTTCAGTAGTTGGTACTTTTGTCGGTAAACCCTGCTAAATCCAGGCTAAATTTCAAGGGGTCTTGGTTTTGGGTGCTACTTGCAAGCTTTCCTAAAGATGTCTGAATTTTAGAAAATGGAGAACAGCCAAGCCAGGAAAAGCAGACAGCTTTTAAGCATTTTGATTTTGACATGGAGTGGCTAAGTCCAAAAATAATTCTGAGAAATGTGACCAAAATCACTGGGACAAATACAGTAAAAATTCCCCTTCAAACAACCATAGTCATAAGGAAACAGGTTATTGCTAAACAACTCACAGGTTTTTTTCTTCCTCTTCTTTTTCTTTGTATACTGATACTACCTTCTTTGAGTCAAGAAAAGATGGGAAGGGACCATATGGTTATGGAGACAGGCTTAACAAAAACGCCTTAGAGATGTTCACTAATTGCACAACAGTGCAAAATATCTTAAACTAGGAATGAAATACTGCTGCATTTGAAGATGGGTAACAGAAAAATAGGAATTAAATATGAACTCCTATCACCAAAAGCTGCTACTGAAATCACATTTATCAAAACAATCAAGATCTCCTAACAAGCACTGGGATTCCTAAGCAGAGATACGTATTGTACAGCGTGTTTGTTCCAAGGGGATTCATTTCAATGGAAGAATTCTTACGGAAGCAAACTGTTCTTCCTGCTAGGACAGGAAATGTCTTATGCTAGCAGAACTGACAGGTGGGAAAACAGCTCTGACTTTGGGCATGCAGGCCATTCTGCAGGTTTCTCTGTATTACTATTGCTTGTATTAAAGCTGCTAAGTCATGCTTTGGCTGAGCCACTGAACACAAAAGCACTACTGCCACTCTTACAGCTGCTAAAGGATTGAAATTACATGGATAAGCATGAAGTTCCAGTCCCTATTAACTCTGCATTCGCTGTAAGCAAGACAAGAGGTGTAGGTGACGTGTGGCNGAAAAAATTTTTTTTTTTTTTTTTTTTTTTTACTGAAGAAGTGCTGTGTTGTGTCTTACGTTTAAGATTCCTCATTATGAAGGAAGGAAAGTAGGAGGATGCAACCGAGATGAAAGCGCGGCCTTCTAGCGGGGCACGGCCTTGCCAAATTCCCTTTTCTTTCTGTACAATTGCACAGCCTAACAGTTCATACCTGCACGGTGCTGCAGACAAATACCAGTGAATCTTTGATACTCAGAAGTAACAGTTAAAAAATGAGGGTGGAGAGAAAGCAATGCTGGCTCTTGTCCAGCTCTGCAGAAAATACAAACTTTTCCACTTTAATTCAGGTCTGTGCATAGTGCCAAATGCCCAAGTGTAAAATACAATTGAAAAAGTAATAATTAGTAACAACAAAAAAAAATATCAGGTACTGCATACCTGTATAGATGTGAAATCCCCAGAAGCACAAGCTCCAAGAATAGCAGCACCCACCAAAACAGACTCCACTTCTTTGGACAGGACAACAGGCTTGCCTGTACAAGAAACAGTCATGCCTCCGTTAGGAAGAATAAAGCAGCACAGCACTAGCAGCACAATACATAAAACAAGAAACACAAAGGAAAAAGGAATGAAAAAGGACTTGGAAACCATGTTCACAACCGCATTCATACAGTGCAATCCACTGCAGATTAGTGTGAATATCTCTGCTGCATGGTTCCAGGCTCCAAGGAAAATGCAGAATTTCAATAAAACCATTTCAACAAAATATTAACGTAGAACATAAACCAAACGACAAACAACCCTTAGATCTTTCACAGTGGTTTTTCAGCTTAAAACACTTGGTATAAACCTGTTACCCACACCCTCCAAACCTACCTGCAAATTAAAAGTTGACCTTGAGGGGAAAACAGGGTGGGACCCTTTTTGTTTCTATTGCAATAAACAGCAAAAAAAGTTTGTGTTTGTTTTTAAATACATAGCCAACAAGGCCAGTCTGCTTTTGCTGGAAGACACAAAAATACGAGTAGTAACCTTTCACAAGCTATGCATGCAGTCAGAAGAGAAATCTTGCCTTCCAAATTGTACAAGATACTTCAACCCTGGAAAAAATAATAACCATAATAAAAGCCTCTACACATTTTGAAGTAGAATTTTAAAAAATATTATTTAATCACCCATGGGTGCCATCATACTTTTTTTTTCTGAGACCTGTATTATTAGTGCTAAAGCAGAAGGAAAAAGAGTAATTAACTAATAACAACCTGCCTGCTTTCTTAATGCTTAGAGAAGCCTAAATAACATCAGTCTAAATACTTCTCTAGCTGCACTTCAGATGCGCATCCCCACTAACCCAAAGAATTTAATCTTCCTACAGCCTTTGGCATGTGTCTACATTTCCATTACGGAGATAATTTCATTCAGTGCATGACGATGCAAACACGGAGGTGGGAGGAGGACTTCCCTCTGAGAATAGCCTCGGTGATGTTACGCCCCAAAATGCCGCTCCTGAGAGCCAGCTGTGAGAGTAGACGGAGCTGGAACTGGGAGGGAGATCTAAAGAGCTGTGAGCAGCTCCTACAGAGGAAAAGGTAAATACCTGCTTTTCAAAATGCGAAATAAAATTATTAATGTAAAAAAGAACTATCAGTGCAAAGCAGGTTCACATTCATCCCAGGCACACGGCAACATTATGCTAATTTTGCATTGTTCCACCATTTAAAGTTGCTTGCAATCATTTTTCAGTGGCATAAGGGAGCCACAGTCCTCTTCACACCATTTCTTCCCACAGTTAGCACAGGCAGAGCAACGGGGAAAGAAAACGGCTACAGCGAGGGCTTGTGGGACTGCTGAACGACTGCCAGCAGTGAACGGGCGTAGGGACAGCTTCTCCTGCACTTCCCCGAATCACAACCAAACGCATCCACCTCAAAAACATGAGTGTAGGATCAGACACCTGAGCATTCCTCCCATTAGCGTGGACCACAGCTCAGGACCTGGGTCAGCTTGGAGCAGGCAACCTCAAACCGAAGCTCCCAGCTGCGCGGCTGTTCGCCAGGCGCTGGAGCAGAAAGCAGTTTTCAGCGTGCCCTGAAATTTACTGCCCATTTCCTGCATCATCAGAATGAATACAGAATTCTCACCAGGCAAACAAAAAGATCAAGATACTTTTTAAGTGGCCTGCAAAATTATCTATTGGATGTCTGCATGGCTGAGTCATGGGCATTTGCAGCTAACAATAATATATTCAGATTTTTTTCTTTTCGGGGAAGAATGGGGGATTGATCCTGGAATGTTAGTTATTTTATCTGATAGGCTCTAATGAGTTCAACACAACCGAGAGCATTTCAGTTAGATGAACTCTGACATCCCTTGTCAGTCACCGATTTTACAAATGGGGGAGAACTCCGGGCTGCTAAAGGGCTTTTTTGTACCGGATTGCACTTGGCCATTAGTTACAGTCAAAGAACCCCTGATTACATTTTAATCAGAATACCTTTCCGCAGATCTTTAGTTTTACACATCAGGAACCAGCACCCCAAACTCTCCATGCTGAAATTCACCTCAAACATTTGACTCGTGTAAGGAAAGGAATGCACCTCTCAATGCTTTTCACAAATAGAACGTGTCATTTGACTACAACATATTCAGCGAATTTTGAGGTCAATAGGCATCATGCTTTTTGCTTCTCCACTTCTGTGTCCATTCCAGCTACGTACACAAAGCGCAGCTGCGTACTGCCTCCTGCATCAAGGTTATGAAGTGTGGCTTGATGTGGGGCAAGTCAGATCTCCAAACCAAATGCCCCAAATCTGAGTGTTACAACTTTATTATGGCAGCTCAGATGGTCTGAATTTGACATATACCCAAAACACGTACCACCCAAAGTCTTCTTCTGAAGTCCATTAAACTAAATTTTGTTGCTTTTTTTTTTTCCACATTTCTTGAAATATGTTGAACTGAGTCCCAGGTATGTGCTAAGATGTCCAACACACACAGGCTAAAGGGGGATCAGAAGTACTGTGCAAGCCTGAGACCTTCTCTGGTAAGGAACCACAAGGCCAAGGCCTTCCATCTGCCACAAAACCCCACGGAACCCCACACAGGAGCAAGGATCCAGAATTGTCCCTAAACCGTATTAATGATAAAGACACTGCAGCGATCTGGGACGGAACTTTTCCATACAATGGGTAACACGTCCAGCATGAGCAGGAAGCTCCACAGAATTCAAACGGGATGAGCCTGACAGAGGTGTCAGCAGAAATAAAACACACCTTGTGCAGTACAAACCCAGCGGTACTGTGCATTAGCCTCAAATTAATTTCTCATAATCTGACTGAATGGAGTAATTTTTACATAATGTCTAGAATAATTTTCAAAATCTGTTATGAGGAACATCACAGATGTAACTTATACCTACTGGGTTTAAAAATTCCCTGAAAAGTCTTTGTATTGATTCTACTGCACTTTCTTTAAAAGTCCGTAAGGCAATTGCTCACAACTTGGAAATTGTGCTGGGGGATTCTCCAGAAGTCTGCTTCCTAACAATATGAATTATGGACCCTTGTTTGCACCACATCTCCGTGTTATCCGAATGTCTTTAAATTTCAAGAAATCCACTCTTGCAGGAAGTAACATTTCATTACAATATTTTTGGCCAACCAACAAAATACAGTTCTATATAAAGAAAGTATTTATTTTTCCAAAGACAAAGTACTTAGCCACCTAAAATAATAGAGCAGTTTACACTCCTTTCCCCACGCTTCCTCTAACTTACCAGTAATGTCCGCATGCATCTGCACAAAGAGAGGGTTCTTGCTCAGCCCACCACACAGAAACAGGGTGTTGATATGATGCCCTGCAGCTTGCATAGTTTCCAAAATGTGTCTTGTTCCTAACTTCAAAAAGGGAGAAATAAAATAAATTAAAAAAAAAAAAAAAACATCAGGTGAGCACAGGAGAGCAGTGACAGGAACAGATCTTACATAAAAAAAAAGTATGATAGAAATGTGCAGATACCTCCTGCCCCCAGCAGTAACCTGGGGGCTAGGAGCAGACCCCCAGGGGGATGGACCCAGCTCAGCTCTAAACGGAAAATGAAACTCTAACTAAGAACAAGAGGAACCAACCAGAGGGCACAAAGCGTTGGGAAGTGCTGGGTGAAGAAGGGGAGATGTCACTGCTGTCTACAGCAACACAGGGAAATGGGGCTTGCCGGGAAGTACCTACGTGGGTGAAGAGAGCGATGGTGAGAAGACAGAAACGGGCACCAGGAAAAGCTGGTGGCGGTGACAAGCAGCTGTCTGTGACCACGAGCAGCAGGGTACAGCAAACATTTCCAGAGTCACAACTAAACCCTACATGGCAAAGGCATTCCCATCAAAAACTCTTATTTACTCTGTATAAAAGCATCTGAAGATCGCTCTCAGTATGGAGATTTCTGAAGCCAAATGTGAAAAGAGAACAAAAAAAAAAAAAAAAAAAAAAAAAAAAAAAGGGAGCAAATAAAAAACCCGTATTTTCTGTCTTTTCAGCAAAAAGGAAAACCTGAAGAATTTTCTATTGGCTTAACTATTTCTCTTGGCCTTTGCCCTGTGCAAAATAAAATGTTCCATTTCATGCCTGGATTAATTGAAACATGTCTAAAATGCAGGTATATTTTTAAACTTTTCATTTAAAAGTCGCCATTCTGAGAAACTCAAATCAGAACAGCTCAGTGTTCTGCTCTGTAAAGGATGAAACCGAATGGTTTGCCATTTAAAAAATCTTTCCTCCTCTTGCTTGCCTCCCACTGTCCACTGAGGCCAACCCTCTCCAGTTTTCCTCCTACAAGAACATTTCCAGTTCCTCTGACAAACTATTTGTCCCACAGAACTCCCAGCCCTTTATAATACACTGGAAGTAAATTTTGAAGCAGAAATTTGACAAAATGCCAAATTCAAGGCAAAAAGTTACTGGAGCTGACTGTTTGTGTGTGGATTCCCCACACGACACACTCTGGTCAGGTTTGCAACCGTTACTGAAGTTTCCTTTATGCTGCGCTGCGAGTTCACTAAGAGGGCTGCAGCCTGCGATAAACCCCTCTGCAAATAACAGCTACTGAAAATTTAAACTAGCAGAGCTTCATCAGACCCCAGACGTTTATGACTGGCACAACCCTGCGCAGGCCTTCAAATACGTTTTGGTTTTTAAGGCAGGCGGCTACGAGGAACTTCAGCAGCCGCAGCACCAGCTGACTAAATCCATCGCTTCCCTGTTGACACAGAGGGCCGATTTCCAAATCACACAGCCACGATTTTAATGATGGAAAAATAAACTGCCTGGGGCAGAGCCCGTCTCCTCCGAAGGGGCCTGACGGCCACGGTTGTATCTCTGCTCCTGCCCTCACCGCTGCACCGCATTTGGCCGTGAATGGTTAAAAGGACATTCTCTTCCACTGCTCCTGAAGTTCAACTCTATTAACAATTCTCTCACAACATACACATGCCAAAGACCCTGAGAAAGAACATGCTGTGAAAATTATTTTGTGTTTACCTGCCTGGAAAATTGTATTCACTGGGCAATTTAAATTAAAGCCAGACTTAGTTCACTGTGGGTGGGGGGGAACTAATTTAATCCTGGATTGGAGAAAATGCAAATCGAGGGGCTTCAAATGCAAATTTTATATAAAAAGAAAAAAAGAGTCTCCTGCTGAAAAGAAAACCAGAGATTAACATTCTGTGGGCAGGCCTACACTGTTTACAAGAGTTCTGCTTAGGTTAAAGCCTATCTTGCACCCACTGAAGCTGGCTAATGGTGTGGGACTGGGGCTGTCCTGAGCAAGGGCTGCTTCCCTCAGCAAAACGAAGCTAAAATTGGGAGTGACAGAGGATGGGAGCAGAATTCAGTTTCCCAGGTGTCACATCAGCAGTTAGTAAATACAGCAAGGCAAAACCAAGTCTGCTTTCTGGCTACTGTTTCAACAGTGTTTGCAGAAAAATGCATTTCTGTTAACTTCCAATGACCTTGGTATATTAGGTCTCACAGTCCATGCCATTAACTCTCACAGGATCTCCAGCCACTGAATTTTGAGCTGAACACAGTAGCTGTGCTTTACAATATAATGTGAGCTGCGCAGTACCAGGAGATAATAGGTGACTTTCCCAGGATTTCCAGCCGAGAAGGTTTCCACCTCATTAGCACAGCACAATACCTGAGCACCTGTTCGAAACTGGCAAGCTGTGTTTCCAGTTTCTCCCAGGGTAGTATCAGTAGCTGGCATTGTTTAAATTCTCCTACACATTCTTATTGAAATCGTGGGATTAGACGGAAGCCTCAGGTAGAACGAAGCTATCTTCATTGCAAAAAGGATCAGAGCTGACAACAGTCAGCTCCAGACCCAGCGATGTGCTGAAGACGGAGGGTTAACACGTAAGATGTGCAACTGGCAGTGAGCGTACAGCAGCCGCCCACCCTCCTCCCAGATGGCTGACCCAGCCTAGCAAAGCCGCTGTTTAACCAGCAGAGCAGTTTGGAAGTTTTCCAGCCGAGCAGAGTTCTGTCAGGAAAACTCCCCAATTCATCAAACTGTTAATGTTTTGCAAAAACACCTCAAGTTCAACAAGGTTTTTCTTTAAAAAAAAAAAAAAATCACAGAAAGGATGTCAAAGGAATGTCAGCTGCAGTCACTGAATGCCTGGGGATAGCTCACCCCATTGCAAACACCCTGCACCAGCGTTTCAAAACAACTTCTTTGACCCAGGTTCCCATTTCAAAATAGGACTTCTTGTGAACTGGAAATCCTGGGTTCCACAAAATCTCTCATCTGAGAAAATGAGGGCAGGAACAAAAGCATTCCAATAAAATATCCCATCTACGCATGTTAGCAAACACCTATGGCATCTTCATAAAGGCAGTGACAGAAACACAGCGGCAGGTTGGCAATGCCACGTACAAGACAGCTGCCTGCCTTGCAACAGGGAAACCAAGGGAGGAACGAGATCTGGTGCGCTCCGTGCGTAAGTTGTAGACCCTCTCCAACTTGCTGCGGTGCAGTTCTGACGCAGCAACAGGCAGGGAAGGGATATCCATGGATTTAGGAACATTGTGAAGCTGAGGCATCGCAGTGGAGAGCGAATTCCTTCACACAACTGCCAAAGCTGTTTTTTTCCCTCCATTCTCTCAGCTTTCCTCTACACAGCCCACAATGCCAATGCTGCCCCTTATAGTGTCAGCCCCCTTCTCACATCTGCACCAGAGGCAAAGGCTCTGAATTGTCATAAGAAAAAAAATTTTTAGGGGAATGTACTCTCCACGCTCTCCTACAGGAGGGAGTAGTCATCAGTGTGGGTAAGCAACACCTCGCTCCTTTAAGTCCAGTAAGTGAATCCACCTATTCCTAGCAATCTGCTTAGCAGAGGGGAAAGATCACTCTGCCGCAGAACACGAAACAATTCATTTATTCACTTATGCACTTAAAATGGCTTACAGCAATAGCTTGAATCGTGGCCAAGTAGATAAGGGCAAGTTCATCCAGACCCCGAGACAACGTTAGTCCAACAACCTGTGCAAAGAGGAAAAAGAAAATGTAGAAATCCAGCTGAGGTAAAACTCTGTTTTCTATGGTTTCTTGTTGTAACAAGTTCAAGTGCTAATCTAAGCCTTATTTTTGTCAGCTATACACATAATGTTATGTTAAACATGTTATTCCTGATCTGGGGAAGAACCACATAAATCGTTCTTGCCCTCGCAGAGAAATAAAGAACAAACAGCATATTGTGTGGGATTAGAGGCAGATTAACTCTGACAGTTCTACGTTATGACTCAGACATTGCTTGTGAATGCATTTAATGTAATAATATGAAAATGCTATTACATAAAAATAAGTTTTTAAAAGCACTTCTCCCTTCCAAGCACCCCAACGCTGAAAGACAACTAATAATTAAAGTCTGTATCTTAAATCAACATTGTACTGCAGTTGCTCTGGGTTAATATCAACAGGCAGAGAAAATGCATTGCTATTACCAGCATTTGCATACAGCTGTGGTATCAAGGGAAATTCTGAATCTGCTGCAGCATATAATTCTTCCATAAAATAATATAGTTATTAACAGGAGCCCACAAATATGTAAGCTATCCAAATTTTTTTAATGTTTCTCCCGCCCGTGGTTTAAAACGCGTGGTGGTGCTTACAGCTACCCTTTCCTACCTCCGCCTCAAATACAGCAGATTGCGGTGCTGGTGAGTACCCTGAGATGCTCATTTTAAGGACACGATGCCATTTTGAATTAAATTGTAGCACTGCTCACCAGGTATATTCTGACACCATCAGATTAAACCCTTATGACAGCTTCCTGCTATGGTCCTGCACAGCTACACCCTGGCCTGCCACCCAGCCAGTCCACCACCACGAAGTTCAGTGAAGAGAAACCAACATCCACGTGTTTACGGATGGGCTGACGAGCTCCCGAGCAGATGACCTCCAGTGAGCTTCCAGAAGCTGCTTTCTGCTTCCAGATTGCAATGCTCTGAAAATTTCCTTGCACAGAACACAGCATTTCAAGCCCTTTGAGTTCCAAAAGCAGCATTTTTAAAACCACAAGCCAGCTGCAGACCAGGTTTAGCTTTGAACAAAGAGGTACGAAGCATCATGGCTGCGTATTTCTACCCATGAGAGCATCTACGGCCATTTTTAACAATAAGCAGAGGAGCTTTTCGCTTTCTGTTGAAATTTACCAGCCAACAATTCTAATAAATTACATTTACTGAACACTGATCTGCTTAAATTAAACACTTACTCCAGAGAATGTTTTGTTCCTTTTCCCACATAAGGATACTCAAATGTGTGCTGAAATTCATCACAGCAGATGCAAAATTAGGCACACAGGTGAGTTAACAACAACCATGAGCGCTGCAGAATTCTGAAGTGTGAGTCCTAGGAAGGATACTGGGAGACGCACACTCTCCTTATTTTTAGCATGTATGTGTGGCTGTAGTGACATCTGAACTATAAAGATCTCTGGTTTTCTACTGAAACTTTAGCACACTTCAAAATGCAGCAATAAACCCAAATCCTATGGGATAGTTTAAATAGCTAAGGAGGAGTTTGTTCAAAATTGAAAAAAAGCTCCTTCCAAGATTTTTTTTTTTTTTTTTTACCCTGTATTGACCTTTTTGCAAAGACAGGCTGTTTCTTACCATGCCCTTTAGTGTCAGATCTGTTAAGGGAGATCTGTTGCCATGGAAATCTGGCCAAACATGTAAATCAACAGTGAGGAAACCCACAGGCAAGGATTTCTTAATCAGATCCAGGTGACTGTTCAAGTATGTATATATACTTTGAGCACTAGAAGAAAAACAAGTTGGAAAAAGAGTGGGGGAGGTTATTCATGAAACACAAAACATTTGTACTACTATCAAATGCAGAAAAACCAACAAAGAATCCCAAACCTAAAACAAAGGGGGAGAAAGACAAAAGTCACTGCGTGTCAAGCTGCTGGCATTGCAGAGCACAAGCAGCGGGGCTGCCTCGCTGCGCGCCCGGTCAGCAGACGATCTGCATCCCCAGGACAGGGGACACAGCAGGAGTTTGTGATCTTGAGTTTATACGCTGCTTCCTGCACGTCCCTAGCTGAGCCAAAGCTGTTTGGCATTTTGGGGTTTGATGATGCTGGTGTCTAACAGAAAGGTGCAGACGCTGTGAAAGGGAAAGCTGGAGAAACGAAAGCCGAGAGAGAGGAATAAGGAGGATTCCAGAGAGAAATGAGAATAACATTCCTTCACAAACTTTTGAAAATTTCTCTGATTAATCAATGGCACTTTCAGCTTTCCTTTTTTAAACCATAATTATTTCAGTATGTGTAATGATTAAAATGCAGCACCAAGGGTGGAGGAGAGAAAGCAAGTGGCTGCTATTTTAGGGAGGAGCCGAACATGGGCCTAAATATGTTTGTATCCACGTTCAGATACTACACCCAGCCCCACAATATCCAACAGACATTTTCCTGGACCAACAGCAGTCTTCAGACTAACAGCGAATTCTTCAGCGCTTTGGCTTGCAATAGCTCTACTGACATTCCATTTTAAAAATGTCGCAATTACGCTCAGAATATCTTCTCAAACACTCATACTATCATAAACAGATTCATATATATTTTTCAACTCCTTGGAAATCTCCAAGTGGGGAATTTAATTCTAGCAATGTGGGTCAATAATAGCACGTAACCCTAATTACAATTGATTAGTCATTGTCTCATCCACTATAGACCCAAACAGCGATATTCATTTAGCCTCTACATGTATATTCAATCACACACTAATGAGATCCCTAAGGGAATATGGCATATGCTTTACTAGTTTGACTTCTGACCTGCTAGCAGCTGTATATTTATACTTTGCATTCAACCATTCAGCTGCATGTTTTTTCAATTATACCTTACCATGTGTATGCTATCAGAGGATATCATTCAAAATGAAGTACACTTGGAAGACATTAAAATAACTAATTCACATCATTATTCACGTACTTTTAAATGTGCTTTATGTGTCTTCCTGGACCCGAATTATGATAATTTTGAGGTCATAGTCTTTTTTTTTTTTTTTTTTTTCCCCTCCTTGCAGAAGTGGCCCTGTCTTCTGCCTCCCTAAAAACTGCACCATAAGCAGCACACGTTACAGACAAAGTCACTGTATTTCCAGTCTAAATCATGGTTTGGTTGCTGAGAAGAAAAAGAAAGGAAAGCTTCACTCAACCAGAAATCCATCAGACGTCCCAGCTTCTATCTGATCTCCTTGCTGCTTGATTACTTTTGCAAGGATTAGCCACTCGTGCAGCTCTGACAGAACACAAGGACTGCACAAAACAAGCTGAAGTTCAGCCAGACATGCTTAAAACCCAGATAATCTTGGAACTACACTTTTTCACACCTTTTCCTCTTTTTGTCTCTAAATAGATGTGGATATGAGTGATTGGCAAAATCCTTCAAACTTTTCTCAGTTCCAGCTTGTACCAAGTCTGTGCTCTATGTAGCATTACACCAAGAGCTCTCTGGATCTTCTTCTACCCAGTTCCACATGAAGGTATCAGCAGCAGCTGGGTCTGGTTTGCAGAGCTAAGCACAAGCTATTGCTCTTCAAAAGAAACTATGCTGAAAGTGGAGAATAAGAAAGCAACACAAGCTTGCCCAGGATTATGTTCTTACTAGGGACATAATTTCAGAAAGCAACAAGAGTTTGGTATTTAATCTGTTTAGGAACCTAGAAGATGTCAGCATGTACCTTTGAGGAAAAAAAATGTAGAAACTTTTGATTTCTAAATCTAGAATAAGGCCACAAAAATCTACGGGTATAGCAAACTGCCAAACAGTAACTTCTGTCCTAAAACACTAAAAACATACTACTTCAAAAAGCACCAACAGGCATGTAACCCTTGATGAGGTCAGATACTTTTTCCACCAGAAAATTAGGACTGTGACTTTAGGAAGCTAAGTATTTAGTCTTTCAAGCATAAAAGATGCTATTTCTTTGACTTCCTACTCTAGATGACACATACTGGATTTCACCGTACCAGTGATGGCGAGATGTCAGACCTACGTAATACACAGATTGAAGACCACATGTGCTGCCCATACAGCAATTTCTGCAGCTCACATAACTGCATGAAAAAAAAAGGAGCTTTGTTGTTCATGGAGTATGTCAGTCAGTTAGAGCCACTGCTAAATTTACAGCTGTGCAGACAACCCTCATGTAACCCAACCTCCTCCATTTCCAGTAAGAGAAGGGAAAAGAGAACATGGGAATAGGAGCGGGAGGGTTGCACAAGACTGGTCTCCAGCACAAGTGGTCAGCAGGAGCTGGCTGCTGGCAAACCCATTTGAGCCACTCACGCGCTAGCAAGTTACCACAAGTCAGCTGAAACAGCGGTAACGGGGTAAACGCAGCCTGCCAGCTCGTGCTCCTGGTGCATGCAAAGGAACAGAACTCTGCACAGGGAAGCTTCTGAGAGCAGCTGCCCAGCAGGCAGTCTGACACTGCTGAACCCACTCATGAGCAGCGTTGGGAGATGGAGAGGAAGCAAAGACAGGCTTGGGAAGGCAGAAGTAGGCAGCACATAAGAGGCACAGCTTTTTGACCTCAGATGTTCTTCCTTTGAATGATCCAGACATGTATGTGCTCTTTGTCACTACGGAATCAGTCCAACCCTTCACAGCGTTGCACCCTGCATGGGGAGTAAAGGTAACATGCAACTGCACACAAGTATGGAATCCTCTGTTGTTTTCTTTCAGTGACCGTCTGCAGTTGCTGAACAGATGTAGATGCCTACACTGAGAATACACTAAATATATTAAGAGAGACTCTCTGAATTATTCTGGTGAGATATCCAGGCAAATAATTTATCATCATCATGAACAATCTAAACATGTTGTCATTAAGTCTATGACTTAGTGCAAGTAAAGTCATAATGCAAAGTCTGGTCCAATATTGTACACTAAAAAAATGTGTCACATTTGTACAGCTCCCGCTATAGTCCCTAATATGAGGCTGCAGTTTGTGTTCAGGGTGTTGAAAGAAAGAAATAAGGAGAAAAAGTCAGTTCAAACTGCAAAGATCCTGATTTTTGTTGGCTCAACTTGAATTCTTGAAATTTAAAAATCTTTGAGGAGGGCAAGAAAGGAGATGGGGGGATTAGTAAGAGACTTGTTTACTAAATTTATAGTTACCAAAACATTTCAATAGGAGAGTAGTATTTAGAAAGCATTACAAAAATATACAGAGCAAATTAATATTTATAAAAAATCATAATTCTTTTAATCAACGCTATCCTCCACAGTTTTACTAATGGTAGAAGACTCAAATTCAAAGTGATGACACCATATCTACAGTTTACATGGCATTCTGTTCCCAATATTCTGTATTTAGTGTCCTACCCAGATCACAACCCAAACATTTTGCACTATGAAAGCAGCTGTGGTGAGTCAGTACAGTATCAGACCTAGTACAGACCAGCTGGCTACTGCATACCCACTCTGTCAACACACAAAAAAAAATGTCATTAGCCACCAAACTAATTCTTTGTCTTATGCTTGTGCTTCATATGGGGGCACAGGATTGGAAGCTAGAATTCTGGAAAAAAAAAACAAGCAGTCAAGACCAATCTTTATTCCAAACACACAGATGCATTTGTTTCCTGATTTTCTTTTTTAAACAACAACAAAGAGAATTCTAGGAAGCATGAATCTATTCTATATTGAAAGAAGTCCAATAGATTTCTGGGAATTCTGGTCAGGTTCTTAGCAAACAAATAAGTCATTGAACAGTAAAAGCTATGAAAGGGTCATCCAGGGAAACTAGGTAGCTTGATCCCCTCAAAGAACCAAAACTACAACTGCCTGAATTTTAATGCATCTCTCAGGACTGTTCCTTGCCTTTTGGACCAGAACGATAACTGGAGATCAAAGGCCAAATTCACTGTTTCTTTCTTTCATCCAAGGAGGAAAAAGAAATTAAAGATAATTTTTCAGCCAATGTGCCTAACTGTTCTGCCAAGATGCTCTCAGAAAACTCAGATCTGACAGAAGTGTCTGAGCTGTCCTCATCTACTTCTGAAGTAGATCAAACTAAAATTATACATCTCTCATATCGGCATGCTCAAGGAGCCCAGGGTTACCTGTAATTCACTCCTATATCTTCAGTTTTGTCTGAAAATTTACCCTGGCTTTCTGTGTTCTATTTGTGCTGTCATGCACGAGTTTCATACAATGGCTATACCTTCCTTTAGATGATTGTTCCAAAAATACTGAATAATACACTCCTAGTTAAGCTCTACTTCACCCCTGGAGCTTAAACATGTCGCCTTCAAATTAAGACATCGTTAGCCCAAGGCACACAGCTCAGCGGAACAGGGCTGATGCTATGGTATCAAGAGACATGCAGGGCTGGATACAAAAGAGGTCGAAAAGCAAGAAGTTCGTATCACCACTTGGATACCCCGAAGGTATCTGCGGGGAGGTGAAAGCTTTCATCTCTGAGCAGTCACCTGGGAAGCCTTTGTAAACACTTCCAACCCGCTATTGCTCTGCCGGTTCCCACGTTCCACCCCATGTATTCAGCAGCGCAGTTTCTCCGTGCTGGGAGTACTGCGTGCCATCAGTTGGCGGGGCAGGAGTGGGATAAAGAACTAAGAACAGTCACCTGGCTGCAGCTTTCGACTGTAGTTCTGGAAAGGCGACATGGCTTCGGACCACATGTTCTATCTGAAAAAGAGGAAAGCAACATTTTTGGAATAACACCTTCAAAATTCTGTCCCAGAATGCAGTTTCATGCCTTTAAAAAGACAAGAGAGCTTCTAAATTACTCACGGGGTGTTAAGTCCTAGTTCTAGTGCAGCCAGTGGCAGAACTCCCACTGACATTTACTGGATTCAGGATTTGGCTTAAAAACAGTAAAAAAACCAACTCCACACCACGACAAGGCAATATGCAATACAGCTCCTCAGTCAGAAGAGTAAGCTGAAAGGACGGAATTTTTTCCTGTCCAACAGAATCTGGGAGTTATGTCCTCTAATCTCTCCCACTCGCTTGCACAGATGCCCTCACTGAATTCTACCAGGAGCATCTTCTTGGCCCAAATCCCTACATCTCTCTATATCGCACCATTACAATAAAACACCAGGTGTGTTGTCATCCTGATAGATGCTCCATATGTTCACTGCAGGAAACAGAATGTTTCCTCTGACAAGCAATTACTGCAGTAAAAAAGCTCAATACAGGTTCTGTCTGTACCAGATTTATAAATCACCTGGTCCTTCCACTCCAGAGCAGTTACCATTATTCACAAAACAAAGCACCAGGCAGAATCACATGGACTTCTAAGACAATAATTCAGCAGGTTTTGTGGCCTCTTGATAACATCCCATCAGAGGTGACAGTAAAAACTAAGGAGGCAAAACTAGAGCTACTCAAGAGCTCTGACTTTATTTGGCAGTATCTGCTGGCAGCAAACCGCACTAGGTAATTTTTCACAGTATGAGTCTAGCCCTTAGCATCAGAATATAGGAACAAAAATAACGCATGCCTGTTCTCTCTGAGATTCACTTAAAGACAAAACTCAAACATGCATCAGAAACAAAGCTCTGGCCTAATACCCGCGATATTGAATAATCTCTGTAGAACACAGGAGCAGCTCATAAATCCAGAAGTAAACCAGTAAATAAACACCGTATAGGCAGATATGCGACGAAAACACCTTACACAAAAATGTTACAGTAGTTATGAAGTTAGATATTTAAATGCCTTGGATTCAAGACATAGCCACATGAGTGTTGCATCTAGAAAACATTTCCTGCTACTGTTTATTTTATAGTTTGTAATGTCATGCCAACCTTTGTCTTGGTTATGAAGTATCTTTCTTTCTACAGATTTGAAAATCCAACACAGAATCCCAAGTAATAAACAAACAAACAAGCTTTTTCAAACAATCAGAGTTCTTAATTCTTCATTTGGACCCTATCTGAACCAATGTTCAAAATCTAGCAAACTTTTTCACAGCCATATCAATAAAAATTTAATTAGAGATTTTTAAAGGGAAGCGTATCAGTTTTACTATTAACTTCAACAAACTGTTCCAATTTCATGAAAAGAATTCACCTTTGGGCATAGACCAAGCCTTGAAAAGAATCCCAAGATAAGTCCAGAAGGTAAAGGCGTGAGAAAGCAGGATCTTAGAAAGCTTTAGAAGTGTAATGCTAGTGAATGTGAGCTGTCTTCCACACCAATCTGCTCAGACTGCTTCTTCCTGTGGGTCCCTATGTGCTTTCTGTACAATTACTGGAAAGGACTCTTAAAATCATCTTCCTGAAGTGGCCCAACTCTTTAGGTACATTTTTGATGTGGAACCACCGTAAGGCAGCCGACAGAAAGCACTGACTAGCTGTATCCTCCCTAGGGCTCAGTGAAATGTCTCCACCCACTTTGCGTTCAGCACACAGCGACCTCTCTCTGAAGTGTTTTTATGAAGTAATGCACAAGACTGGCCATTTTCAGAAGTGGTGTTGTCATGAGCAGTAACTAATTTTACTTCTGGTTGTAGCAGTAACGTATAAAATGGGACGCTTTGGTTCCAGCCCCATCTTGACCTGAGAAATGTAACGCATGCACCCCACCTGCTGCAAGGGTGCTTCAGGCTTGGGGCAGGCAGGAGATGGGATGAGAACTGCAGCCTGCGGGGGACGACGAGGGCTGACTCCCCCAGCGAAGGTGCAACACTGCACAGGCAGGAACGTAAGATCCACGTGGCCAAGGGCCACATGCAGGAGGGAACACCAAGGCACAGCACACCACCAGGATGTTTCTGCTCCTTGCTCAGCGATTATTTCATCCGGAATGCATAAATGCGGCGATGCCCAGCTCTGCTACTTCCTGGACGTGTACACTGATCACGAGGCTTTCTGAAAGATGGGTGGTGCTAGGTCTGAGTAACACAGCAATGGTGCCTGCCGTTTGTGAAAGGCCAAACCCACCTGTGTGCTCGGTGAGCTTACGGAGGATCTGTGCGGGACTGGGCCCCGCTTCCTGCGGTTTCTCAATAGGAGCTTGGCACCTTGTCACCAAGGGCAGGTCAGGACTGATTGAGCAGGGAGATGCTTAGGGAAGCTCTTGGGGTTAAGCATGCACTGAGGTCTTGTTGCCACTTTTGGAGTCAAGCAGCTGTTTTAGTTCTTAGTGCCTCCCTGAGTAAGAAAACTCACTTTTAAAAGATCCACTCTGATTTTTATTTTTATTGCTGAATTAGATTAACCTAATGCAGTCGGACTCTGCATTCAAGGGAAATACTGAGATGACAATATATGCATTATCTATCTAGACAGGATAAAGATGCCAATATAATACCATTCTGTCCATACAATACATCTTTCATTTATGCCCATCAATGAGCACATTTGTTCTATATAACAAATGCGTAAATTTCTTTATCTCAAAGTCTATCTCAGCCTCCTGCTAATATAAAGAATGAATGCCAATTTGCCTGTAAAATTATAACAATAACCACTGCAATTAACATAAAAGGAATACATGCCCTTAGTGCTCTGCCCCATATATAATCCTCAATCAGTATGGAAATGAACGGGCTGTAAGGACATAACAAACAACTAATTGTTTCTTGCTTTCAGCAGCATGGTTTCTCCTATGGTCTTACAAAGACGTCTGAGGCAAAGCTCTCGCTGACTTTGCAGTGAAGCTATCCGAAATGATGGCAGTTACAGCAGCTGACTCCAGTCTTGGCATCTGTACTTCCATACACTTACCAGTTTTCCTGTAGCACTTTGGCCTCCTTCATTCAGCCACAGTCCAGGTACCATAGCAGAGAAATAAGGTCCCCAAACACCAGGCACAAAAATAGGAGTTTCACTGACCTGGAAAAGTAAGAAACAGCCTTAGCGACCTGTCAGAGCAGGTACTTCACAACCAATGTTTGGCAGCTATCAGAATCCGACACTGAAAACAATTCCTGCTCCTCCACTGAAGTTACCAACATGAGTGGAAATGTATAGGTAGAGATTTACTGCAAGGAGGACGTGGAGAAATGTGCCCCCCATTTGCATCATTTCCAGATGACATGACACAGCTGCAGCACCGATTGCTTAACTGCTAGTTCTCCCATTCACACCCATTTACACAACAGCTGGGTCTGGCCATGCCAAAGAAAGGCCCGTGCGTAAAGAGCACTCATCGTCTGTGTTTTCAGAGTTGAGAATCGAGGGGGAACCCAGCTGACAGCAAGGTTCCCCCAAGAGCTGCCAGCTCTCAGCCACGTGCCTCGCGTCGAAATTGCAAACCTGGCCTGGAGGAAGGGGATTTGCTCTTCCTAGCCAACAGAAACACTTGGCTGGGTCAGCTTCAGATTCTGCCTCTCGCTTAGGCTTAGCATTACACAAAGTTTTCCATCCCTCACCTGTGTGAACCCTTTCATCAAAGCAGCTATCTAAGCACCCTCTTTCAGGAGCTGATATGCCATCCACAGGTACAGCGATGTCCTGCTCCTGTACAACAGTGGCTCAGGATGTGGGAGACACTGTCTCATTTCCTTTCTCTGCTTCAGGAGATGCCAATTACCAGTTCATAAGGGTGGAGGGCACTTTCCTTCCTCTTCCTAAAGCTGTCAACAGACTAGGCAGACTTTCTAGATTTTCTACCTGGTCCAGAAAGAAAGCATTAGGAGGTATGATACCTAGTCTAGCAAGTAAGGCACAGAACACTGCAGCACGTGCTACAGAGCAGCAGTAATTGCCACCAAGACTAGCTATGCATTCTGCACTGATTGAGCACCACAGTAATTCTTGCAGCAGGGGCTGGAGAAGACAGCTCACCCACTCCCCTAGGCAGGTGACCTGTCCTCTCTTGATGAACACTTCATGTCTTCTCTTCCAAGACCAACAGAGCTCAAGACATTCATGGTATACGCAGCCAAGAACTCACGGGGAAAATAGGACGGCAGTGCCGTCCTACACCATCAGATGGTGTTTGCAGTGCACACTAGCCTGAGTTAATGGAAAGGCTAAGTCTGCAACTGTTGTTCTCTAGAAGGTAGAAAATGCTCAAAGAGGAGGAAAATGAGAATTCCCTAACAATGTAAGCCTGTATGTTTGCAACACAGGAACAAAAAAAAAAAGGTCTCAGTCAATGGGACAATGCTTTTTTGTGTTTAGAATTTGCTCTTCGTTAGCAAAATCCTCCACCCATTAAAGGATGCTTGAGGTTTGCTATTCATTTCAGTAAGGCCAGGATTCCACATCAAAATAGCTTCAAGTAGAACTAAATTAAAATTCAGCCCTGTTTGTTAAACTCAAAGCACATTCTTCATATATTTAAACAGGACAGACTTTAAAGTTTTTGCTGGCAACTGGGGAATATGCTCTAAGATGCAGTTTACTGGCATTTGTGCATCACACATGTTTAGTAAATATACCAGCAGCAGGGAGGTTTCTGCACAAACAATAGTCTGCTTTAGCCATCATCTGACACTACAGCTGATTCTTGTCATGAAGTTAAGTAGAAAAACAAAGCAACAGAAAATGGTTTCTCCAAATACATCACTACAGTTTCAAGCAACCCCGATTTCTCTTTTGGAATGCATTCTCTCTAAATAAGAGAATTTTGCTCAATTCCCCCTATCAGCTCTAGGACACCGACTGACTTTCGCTCAGGATGTATGCGTGCACATGTGGCTGCGTGTCTGTGTAACATTTTGGCTGACTAAACCCATTAAAGAGCAAGAATAGCTGCACTGAATTTAAAAAGGCATTTATGACTCCAAGTGGACAAAGCTACGTCAAAAGCATTGCAAAGACATTTGGTTTTGTTTTGTTTTCTCTTAAAACTACAAATTAATACAGCTTTGGGTTTTCAACACCTCTGTGGGGCAAGCCTTCCCTTGCGATTTCAATAACATAACGAAGCGCAACAGCAAGTATTGACTAAATGTTTCTAAGATTTAAAACCCTACAATAAACTGATCTTTGAACCAATTCCACATCACCGACCTTACTGAGGACAGCGCAAGGTCAAAACTGCCAGTTGCTATCTGCTCCAAACCGCGACGGAGGCGTGCTGAGGACCCTAGCACCCTGCCTCACTCCCTTGGTGTGGGCGCGGACATGACCCATCTCACTGCAGGTCACTGCTGCACCATCTACCAAACTGCCCCGTACGTCTGGTAACACTAGAAGGTTCAGACTGATTAAAGGGCCAAAGTGTCCCCAGAGCCAGTACTGGCCCAGTATTTTGGACACCCACAGAAATTTGCCAGGACAGATTATTTCCACGCTGGCTCTTCACAAGTTACACTGAGACTTCCCTACCACCTCACTACTGATGTACTTTGTGCACATATTCCAGCACACTTTCCACACAGATACAGAGCAAACAAGGGAGCTCCACATCGATGGGTATAACCAGGGAGATACTAGGTTATCATTTTTTTCACCTACAGGAACTCTCCACCAAAATACAGAACACTGGCTGTCATGCTGGGATTTATTAGCACATCACCGGATTTCCCATTTCCTGCTTTCACTTAAAACGTTTAATCCACATTTTGCAGACACCTAGACAGGTAGCTTAATTCTGGTTCGGATGTGTATGGTTACTGAGAAAATTTGCAAGCAACAGACTCCCCAAAACAGGCACACAGTCTTTGAGAACAAACAGGGTGAACATTTTTCTGCAGATACACGCATAAGACATAGCAAACGGTCTCCATTTCCCCTTCTTGAAGTAATTTGGAAGACGTTTAAAGTTTTTAAGCCATGCAGCAGCTGGCATTTGTATTTTCATAACAAAATGTCTAAATTCAGTTTGAGTGTACATACCACTCGATCCCACCAAAACACATGACTAGACATAAGCATAAGGTTGGAGAAATAGCGCAAGGCTTGCCGCGGAACCCAGAAGATAGGCACAGCTTCCCAGACTCGGTTATTTTGGTTCCACTAATACCATGTCCTTTTCATAGTTTTCTCTTGCCTTCAGACACTCTTATGATGATACAGATGGATCAGTGTGGTGTCATTTTTTTCCTCTAATGAGCTTAAGAAAATCCTTAATCTTTCTGGTAGGAAAACAACATCTGTTTTAGATTTATGGGCAATTGATTTTTATTCTTAAAGCAAATAAGAGATGACATCCTTCTTTGAAAGTTAAAATATGCATTCAAAAGAAGCCTCAGCTTTTCTTCTCTCTTACTTAAATCCATCCTGTAACACACTCCTGTTGTGAGGCACATTCGTGTTTATTATTTTTTACATACAGAGAAATGAAACACAGAGAGGGTAAAGTTACTTGCCCCCCGCTCGATGTTGGAATGCTGTCTGCACAATTACTGCAGCAGGCATTTGAAGATGGGAGATGAGGAGCCCTTGAACCTACCCACACAGACTACTGCCCCATCTGCGAGGATGCTTACCTACAGAATTATTATACTCTCTGACACGCAATTCCACCTCAGTTAGTCTAGCTGCGGATGAGGAAGAATTCTTTTGTGCAGGAAAATGTCACCTTTCCATGCCTTCCCATCGTGCACATTCCTACTTGCTTAGCCCTGCACTTCAGTTGAGAAGAGCATTAAACAGTTCCAAGATTTCCACTCATTTGGATGGAAAAAGAGTTCAACAGCTGAAAGGGAAAATAAGGAGGAAAAGGTTCTGTCTGGGAGGACTTTACCACAGTGTGTGCTCTACAAAAGATCGTACTAATATGTAAGATATGTAAACATATAGAGCAATCAGAAACAAATGAAATGATGAATCCAGTTTAACAGTATTCAGCTGTGGTGCAACTGCCAGAAGGCACTTTTTGTTATGAATAGATCATTTGGATGAGTTACAGACCAGATTTCTACCCTGGAGTATGCTGGGAACATCAATGTCAAACCATCTAAGATCAGAAGGTATCACCAGCACATCTGGCAGCCCACAGGAATGAAAAATGTCTTTAAAATACATAATGCCATATACAGCTAAGCTAAAGTACGAAAGAACCTGTTTAAAAGGCATTAATATGAGAGCCATAACATACTTTGTTTATCCTTTCCCACTTGCCTCTCTCTCTAAAAGAAAAATAGAAAAAAATCCACTTCTGTTGAGAAAAACTATGTTTAAAAAGCACTGCTTGGTATTTCGAGGCTAACTGACAGCTAATGTACGTGAATCAAAGGAGTCAGCGGCGTTTAGCCCAAGCTAAGTTCAGTTTTCTGAACCGTCATTTGGTACAGAGAGTGGAACCGAGCACAGATCTCCGCAGATGGGAATCACCTAGGCACGCAGCCATTCCAGAAGATGAGCAAGCCGCAGTGGGAGATTTATTTTACTGAGCTTTGTTTTGCTAGACCAGCCATAATGATCAGGCACATGCCTGTGTTTCCCCACCAGTTCTGTGTAAATGTTACGGGAATCAGAGACAAGATAAAATAAAACAGGCCCTGCTGGAGACAGCAGTTTTATGGCAGCATGAATTCCAACAGCATTTTCTTTCTCAGATGACACCTTCTGTTGCTGTTACAGGTTTATAGAAATTCCTAACAACACCGCTGTTGGAGAACTCGGCTGCTACCTGAAAAGTAAATCCTTGCACTAACAGGGCACACTGCTATGCATGCACATCTGCCACTTTCATTTCTTCTTCCTAATATTGGCTCTGGCAACATTCTAGCATCAGCCTTCAGATTCTCTATCAACTTGCAGTATGACATACAGAGACAAAACCAAACCCGTGTGGAACTATTCTCAACTTACACTCGCCTATATAAAGGCAAAATTAAGCTGTCATTGTACTGTCACTACTTCTTCAGAGTAACCGTTGGCTAATGAGAAGCTAGGCCAGAAATTGCTTGAAAACCACTTCACTTACCAGCTTCTACAGCCAGAAATTCAGAACAACAGCTGCTTTCGTTACGCTAAGGCAGGTATGAACAAAAAATATAAGATATTAAAGGAGAGTAGAGAAAAAAACAAGGACTAGCTCTGTAGCAGTCACCAACTAATAAATGCTCTTTGCAGGTCTGGACTTTGATAACTGGAAGGTCAAATACTTTCATTAACTTCTCTGCTGGCTTTTAACTTTCCAACTTTCTGTCTCACTGCTGGTTAAGAATACTGATATTCATTCAGTTCAGGGGCTTTACACTGATGCGTAAAATCCTGTATTACGACAACTGTATCATTTTGCTTCTGCTGACAGATGGGTCTTATACAGCTATTTGACCACAACTCTCTGACAAAGAATGAAAGAGATTCATTAAAAAAAAAAAAAAAAAAAAGAGAGAATTCAAAGGGAAGCCCAAGAATGTTTCATTTCTAGGTTTCTGGTTCAATCTCGGGTCATATTAATAGCTCCTCAATGTATGACATGTATTACTGGGCAGAGTTGGGGTGCACAGCTGTATTTTCAGAGTAGTGATGCCTACTTTACAACTGCCATCTTGGCATTACCTCTCAAGCACTAAATGGGTTTAAAACTTAGCTTCCCCATAATTCTGAGGGCAATTCTCTTGGTTAAGGTTACACTAACCGCAGTCAATTTCTTTATATATATATATATTATTAGCAGTAACTGCACAGTAAAAAAACAACAGCATTCAAGCTTTAACCTGATTGTAAAATATGTTTTAGCAAATGAGGTCTTGGAACACAAAAATTTCCTTCAGAACACAAAGGAAATTAAAATTTACTAATGTTCCAACTCCTACAGGTCACTTGCCACCAGTAATTTATTCGATTGCATTCCAAACTCGCAATCCCTGGCCATCACGGGCTTGCTACGCAGCTGCATAGCTTGTGGTGGCAAGTCACACAGCTCTCTTCCCTGTGACAGGCTGGCATTCCACGGGCCATCCACAGGGACACGGTTACTCTGCAGTGACATTAGGACTAGGCCACAACAATTTCTGCACAGAGCTAACTTTATCCCACCGAAAACATGGAAGTTATTGAGTGAAGACCGTGTAGAGACAGGATATGGACTTCAGGGTTCTGCCTCAACACATCCAACCACGGATGATTTTAGGAATCTGTTTACAGGCAATTTAAGAATTCTGATTTATGTGGTGAAATCACTTTCATAAACGCCTTGCTGAGCATGGGCACCATCATTTGCTGCCAAGGCTATGGCATGGCTTTACCAAAGTAACCTGGAAGGTCACTAAATCTTGGCAAGTTCCATTTAGTTCAGAAAGTGGTAACAGAAGGAACAAAAGCAAAACAAAACTGACCAGCTATATCTACTGAGGTTGTGCATGATCTAAACAAACAAAACCAGCCAAAGAGGCCCCACACACTAAGACATCAAGCAATATTTTTGCTGTAAAAGATACTACAGGATAAGATTTCTGACCAAATGAATTGGAACTGGCCAAGGCTGAAAGAGACAGACAAGAAAGGCAGATACGATGCAGAGTGTGAACCTGCAGCAGGAAAGCTGAAAGCCAGCCCAACTTAGGGCAGCTTAGCAGGGCTCCAAGTGCAGCAGACCCACACAGGCCACTGACTGGCCTACACACTACAGGCAAAGCACGGTATGCGATTAACGCCCAGTCAAGAAAAACACACATTCCCAGGCAACTTGGCTGCCTCATCTCTGACAATATTTCAGGTGACTTATGCAATGGGATTATATACTGCCCAACCTGGTTTTATACCTATCAAGAATTAATTACAGGAAAATTTCACTGCGATTATTAAATATTTCCACCGTGACATTTTTATTCAAGGCTAAATAAGGAAAGGTGTTTGAAATTTTTCTTAAGTATTTTAATGAAAGAATATCTTGAATCATAATAATATTATTTATTCAACCTGTACTTAATTTATATTTACAGGTACAAAGAGTCGTCTGGACCAGTGCTCCTAGCCTTGGCAGCCAAAGCCTCAGCTTGTTCAACCCTGCACATTAACCACCAGCTTCCACAGAGCTCTACTGATCTACACGGCTTGAAGATCTGGGCTAACACTTGTATTTAGACACACGTAAGTAGTCTGATTTTAAAATGCCAAAGACCTGCATTTCCCCTTGATTTCTGGCTCAGGAACATAGAACATGAAGCCTGATGTTTTGGTATCCAAACGTGGACTCGAGCGCCTACCCAGAGCAGGGTGTGCTGGCCCTAGCCTTCGAGTGTCTGTGGTTCAGAAAGCTGGCACATGTCCATACAGGTGAGAGATCTCTCCTCAAATGAGCGTCAGTGCATAGCTAGACAGCAAAGAAGAAGGGAATTTGTTTGCTTCTGCATGCCCATGTTCCTTATTTCCCAAAAAAGCAGGGAATAAGAGCACCTAAAGACAGCTCCTGCAGGCAGGACTTTGTCAGTCTGTAAGATTGTCACTCTAGCTCCGTACGCACGCTTCAGAAACCAAGGACTGGACATGACTTCACCAGACATGCTCCTAACTCAAGGGGCATGAGTACATACTCACACATTTACTGCATTAAAACTGATCTAAAACTAAGAGACTGTAGAACACGGAGTTTGGGGGTTTCCCCTCCTTACCCAGAGGAACCTGGTTCTTGAAACAGTTAAACACATCAATTAAAATGTTAATCACAACTGATAACAATTATTTTCCAAACTTACCAAGACAAAACAAACAAATAACAAAAGAAAACCCCCACACTGGCTTTAGACAGCTGTGTGTTCTTTTACCTTTCTAAATACTATACATCAGGCCCTTGCTGAGAGCTGGGAACTTAAGAGGTCACAGGCTGCACTTGGGCAAGCGGCTTTTCTGGAGGCCTGCCACCAGGAGCCAGCTTGAAGCTGTGTTTCTGAGAAAACCTTCGACAAAGGATGCTGTCGGGCTGAAACAACTCGCTGTAACCCTCAACAGAACAACAGACACCTTGACATGGCAGCTCACTTTTAGACATCAGCCAGATCCAATTTCAACCGAGCTAACTGTGGGTATTTCACCTTTTTCTCCATTCGCTGCATCAGCTTCAGCCAACGGTAAGCATGGAATTAGTACGCCTTGGGTACAGCCACGTGGATAAATTATTACGGGCAAAAATAGGGGGCCGGTTGCCTGGTAAAAACCACCCCTACTCATCTTCGTTCTGTGGCGTATCATGTGACAAATCCCAGGGACCTTGCACATTCCACAGGAAACCAGGGCCAGGAGTGCTACTGCAGAGCTGCTGACAGCGTGCAAAAGCACTCTATAGATTACTCAGTTCATTTCTTCACGGGCCCATACTCTTAGTTACTTGATTACAAAAATGACAATTGCTTTGTCTATGCTGATTTTGAAATCATTTCTCTTTCCTTTTCAAACATCAGTCTTACAAAAGAAGCTTGCAATGATATCAGCCCTCAAAGAATTGTCCAGCTTTCCAGGTCAATAGTTTACTAGTAGAGCAGTATTTTTCACATTTTAAAACTCTACTATTTTCCTGTGGGGAAAATACAGTGCAAGAACGGCACTTACCCATTAAATCAAATAGGCTACCTATTTTATTTTCACTATATATTGCCTACCTGATCAGAGCAAGGCCATTCAACTGTACGAAAATTACGTCTGGCTCGCTGCACTTAGGGCTGCATTAAACCTTCCCAGCTATTTTTTTCCTCACAAAGACTAAACAAAAACAGAGTGGGTGCTCCAGTTCAGCAGTGATACAGAACTCCAAACAATGTGCAGCACTTAAGCACTGAACTTTCACAAGGCCATCAGCTATGTCCTTGCAGCTCCTCCCCATTCAAACAAATATTTTCCTAGCTTTATGTAAGGAAAATGTCCTTCCATGCAGGCTGTGATAAAAACAGACAGCTAGAACCCATTCTTCCCTGTATGCCATTAGAAAGGCATTGTGAGCAGGAACAGAGATATCACAAACTAATTGTGATCTGCAGCCCACTATTTAGAAGCAGACGGTGCACCAGGGAAAAACATGCAGCAAGATCTGTCCTTGGAACTGAGCAAGGGGCAAAAAACTAAGAAGGTAGAAAAGGATTCCTGAGACCAATGGACTGTGGAGGCTGTTGTGATTCAATAGATGATGACCTACAAAGATATAAATTAAAAAGGCGTTGGGGGGCTAGATGTAACTGTTTTCTTTGTAGAAGAATGATGCTGTTTAATTTGTGCAAAGAAGTTTTATGAGGAATGGTCGTGTGTTGGTTGAGACACTGGTCCCAGGACTTGAGAACTGCCCCCAGAGAGGGGCTGGAGCCAGCTTCCGTATGAGTACAAGGAGAGTCCAGGAAGGTATAGAGCCCTCTCAGGTCAGCAGGTCATTCGGAGTCATAGATGAGATAGGTTTCCAGCAGATCACAACGAGCAGAGAGAGATCTGAGCACAGCATCCGAATCTAGAGCTGTCTCTGGGCTGAATCGCCTCAGACACACAAAAACAACACTGGTGTCCTCAACAGAAAATTTGCACCTCTGGAATATTTTATTCCTTATGTGTGAGGTTAACCTCCTGTGTTTATTCCAGGAAGCAAACTTGGAGCTAAGCCGGGGACAACTTGAGAGAGTTTCAGCTCTGGAAGAAGTTAAATAAGAATGAATTCATGGGTAAGCATTCCAGCCTCATTCAGTGTTCGCCATTTCCATCTGCCTAAACTAAGATGCAAGAACTTCAAACGCCTTATCAGGGACTCTAACCAAATGCTCAGCTTTGAAACAAATCCTTCGTAGTACATGAATTTTGACTGTTCCAGGCTTGAATGTTCACATACGTTTAAATTCTGCCTTTTTCCAGTATCCATTAACACTAAGCATATCTTGTGTCCAGGCATGGGAAGGTATATAACAGGCGCACAGTAGTATATCACTTCTGTCTTTTCATTCCCAAAGGCCAAGGTTTCTTACATAAATTGGCAAAAAAGGAGCTTTAATCTGTTAAATTGTATTCAAAGTCCAAAAGAGAAGAAAAGACCACATTCCTGATGGACTCAGAAGCTCTCTGCTAAGCACAGAAACACTAGCAGTACTGCATTGATTTATTTTATTATTTTGTGAAATGTCTGGAAGCAGATGTACAGATTAACCTCTTTTTTTTTTCTCATATTTACTATGCCGCCTTCCTTGAAATGGGAACTACAAGTGTTTTGATAAATGGACTGAAAGGTCGTCTGGTTACACGACAGCTTCTGCTTGTGTCCTCCACCAAAATGCCATTATGTGCTCTTCTAAAGCTATACCGCTCCGGGAGTCACAGCAGTTACTTCTGTGCCTCCATAACAAGAACGCACTAGGGGTATAGGGCTTAAAATGTGCTGGAACAATTTATGCCACTCATTTATTTTTACTTCTCTCCCAATGATAGATTCTCACTGTCACAAAATGCCAGTTTATGCGAAGATTGTAAATCTTTCAGCCCAGACAACTAGCTGCAGTCTATTTTTAATATTCGCTTTATAACACTCAATTTGCTGCTATGGTCAAATGAAGTGCCTGGAAGTTCATCACAATGCAAACCAACTCTTCTCCATGTTGTAACAACAGCAAAAAGATCCATACAGCCCACTGACCCGTTGCTAACAGTGGCCTGTAACAGAGGGCTTAGGAAGTAACTGGGTAAGCATACAGAAATTCTTACCCAGAATATCCCCCCAGTCTCCAGCGAGCTGAGGTTCAAGCAAGTTTCTGTTCCCAGTTCCAACCAACATGACAGACCAACTTTTCAAAAGAGTCTGAGACTGCAAACAAAACGTATTTTGCATGAATACTAGAAATCTCTCAGTAAAAACTCCATTTGTGCATTGGAAAATACATTTACTGTAATGCTGACTTGCAGATCAATACGTCTTTAAAAAGAACACTGGAGCTTTTGAAATGTCTCAGCGCTATTCCTGTAGCTCGCAGCCCTTCAGCTTCAGTTCTGGTTCCTAAACAAACATGCCACGGATACGACTTGCAGCACTGCCTTGTTTCATGTGACTAGCAAGACCTTGCCCCAACCTGAAAGGTTAGGAAATGCGCACACAGAACAGCTATGACACAAAGACCGGTGGCTGCTGCACCTCACGCACCAGATACAAAAACATCTCCGCCTAAAATAACACTTAAAATCCACCAGATTGTCTCAGTGTAGTCCAAGGCAGGCCCACTCCTTGTCACGGCGACAGCAGCATGACATGTTGGGCCAGCACAGGAACACATTCTCCATAAGCGAGTTTTCAAGCGTTACCTTGTCCCAAAGAGCTGACGGCAGAATTGTTCACCTGAAGAAAGATGCGGGCTACCCTGTTTCATATCCTTTCCTGTAGACTGTGCCACAAGACCCTTCTCTTCTCTTGAAAAATATTTTCATCGTTATCTCTAATGTGCATGTCAAGCAGCCCAAATTCATAGCCCAGTTCGGTCAGCCCGTTCTGTCAGATGGTGACAGTCCTGAAGAACTTGGAGCTTAGCAGCTGATGTAAAAGAAATTTAAGGGAAGGGTGGGAAACAAACCGCATGTAGCATTTAAACAGGTAGCTCAAGTTCTCTTGTGTGGATGTATCGTTCCTTACCTTATTATTTATAGGGGTGAATTATTCTGCAAAAAGCTGCAGTTCTCACTGCAACTAGTGCAAAATACCAAGAAAAAAAATCTTTTCAAATGAGGTCTGCTTTATTTATCTACTCTGGATGCCCTTCCCATGTACCTTTAGACATTTCTTATTTTGTGTATAACGCAGACCATTTTAGAGAGATTTTTTTTTCCCTTTTTCACTATTAGGTAAGTATTCCTCCTATATTAGCGCAGGCCACTACCAACAACAGTGTCAAACTTGCACGTAAAATTAAACTCCTTTTGCAATACCCCTGAGTTAATGGAAGCAGATTTACATTATACGGGATATGCCATCACACGCTATTTTAAACATGCTTTTATTTGAA
>VXAV01005647.1:535708-569359 GCA_013399715.1 Alectura lathami | reverse complement strand
AAATAACCATACACATGTCCTCCTCCAGGGTGAGTTACACTAAAGGAAAACGTTACAGCCAGCTGGCCCATTTCCAGCTGCTCAACATTGCCCTCAGACCTTTTAGGGGAAACTGTCTGAGAGCTCCTTAGCTCGTTTCAGCCCCATATTATGTCTCTATTAACCCAGCCTAGTTTAATGATTTCAACTAACTCAAATAAATGAAACAGGTTAGGAAGAGTTCACACAAATAGCTTCTTCTGAGGGGCCAGAAACCTTCATCAGAACTGGAAATAATAAAAGTAGGGGGAGGCTCGGAAAGGCAACTTCCACCACAGAGCTGGTATTTGTAGGTGCCCTTCCAGCACCTTAACAGACACAGAGATACCAATGTGACTTTTCAGAGACAGAGTAAGCTAACACTGCTGGAGTTAGAGGTCTGAATCTCTTGCTTAGGAAGGAATCAAAATATATTCCAACTGTTTTACAGGATTTAAGCTTTTGTTAAATGATCTGCTTCACAATACAGGGATTATTCGTATCTTTAAATTCAATCTTGTGCTTAAATGCTCTGCTGAGCTACAATTCATGTGAAAAGATCATTTTAATACATGCTGTTACTACAAAGACAACTTACAGATTCTGCCAAACCTGATGCTTTATTATCAGCTTCCTTTCTTTTTCTCTACTGGAGATCTCCCTCCATGAAGCATGCTAGTCCTCTCTAAATCCTCAAGCACTCCCATAGCCATTTACTCATTTGGTTAAAAAAAAAAAAAAACAAGTTATAATCAGTCTAAATTTAAGAGCGAAACGAGTTTTAAATAAAAAACGTGGCAGAAAAGGGTACTTATCTAAATGGAATGCTTTCAGACTCATACATTTTAAAAAGGTATAAATTTCAAAAGCGGACACTAAATTTTAATTGCAATTTCAGAAAAAGCTTTTGCATTAATTCACTGAGAAAAATTAGCGAAGCGAAAACTGCTTATCGAGGTTTTTCTTTCTTTTTAGTCATGATACGGATCATAACTCTATAGATCATGGCAACTTTCAGAGGCAGAACGATATATATTGATTAAGTGAAGTGGTGGTGGAGAAGGGCTGTGACTGGAGACATGCATTCCTCCTCCAAAGACACTATTCCGTAACACATTAGTGACAAGCTTGTCACAGATAACTCAAGCCCAGAGCCTGGCTCAGATTTCAGCTTGCTCTTTAAGCCACTCTAGCATCGTGGTTTTCACTTTTCATGTCATTTTTTCAGTATTGATTTCTACTACTATTAAAGTCCTTGCTTAATAGCAAATGCATGGTAATATATAATTAATATCTAAAGGTAAAGATAGAGTTACCAGAAAAAAATCAAGGCAAAGGAAAAGGGAGAGAAGCACAAAGGTCATTTTTTTTCCCTTCAAACACATTAGTTACCGTATTCTGCACAAATTAGGGCCATGCATACAACCTACCCCCATGTGGCATGAAGATGTTCCACAGATCAGAGCAACTCGTGATGTAATTGGCTGGTTTTCACATGGCAGGTTATGTCCTTTCACGTCTGCTCCAATTACTCCTATTAAAATAAAATTACAATGCTATTTCAAAGAGGAGCAAGCCAACCCTCACAAACAGTGCTTTTCCATGCACAAATGATTGCCAAATATCTCACAGCGCTACCACAAATCATAAAAGTCTACATAGTCAATAAACAAAGTTATAAAATAACTCTGATTTCTTTACTACAGATGCATGAGGACACAAGATGTCTCTATGTTCATGTTTACCATCAAATCTTTATGCGTTCTTTCAGCTATAACCTGACCTTTATTCCCTTAGGTAGTGTGCCAACATACAGAATAAACGACTGCCCTGCTAGGAAAAGGCACTACAGCAGGTAGGTTTCTATGCTGACAGTTTATCACGCAGACACTGCGTGATGCGTTTTGTCAGGGGATGAGTTGGAAAAACAGGTAACTTGGCAGGAGACTGGAAGGCTGCCAGTAATGTTGTCTTGACTGCCGCTGCTGTCTGTGTCAGACAGAACCATCTACAGGAGGAGAGATTAGCCCTTCCCTTAGAGAAGCTATGCTTGCCTGTGAGGAGCTTCTGCATGCAGGACAGGACAGGAAAGAGGACAAAATCAGCAAGCACTCAGCCCACAGCAGAAATTTATACCAGGAAATGCCAGAAAAGAGCCAGGAGCTTGCTTACAGAATGGGGCAGACCTGCAGCCAAGCTTCAGCACGCATCTTATGCTCACATCAGTTAAGGGCAGGCTGAAGTAGAAATTTTGCCCTCTCCTCTTCTTAGTTTGCTCTCTAGCTTGCACTGCATTATTCTGCATCCAACAAACTGCAGCAGCGTAACAAGTAACGTTCTTTTGTTTGTCTCTTTTGACCATTATTTTTCAACCAGATCGATGTGCAGTCTGGTGACTTGTTTGGCAATCCTACCAACATAAATAAAAAATAATCTTTCTCTGCACTGTAGGAGGATGGCAAAAGCATTTGATGGACACTCTGTATTTTCAAAATCGAAGATTTTAAGAAGTGAAAGAAGCCACATGTTGTGCTTAGTATGCTATGTTTCATTAACACCCTTTTGTTCAGGTCACCACTGCAAGCTTGTGTTATCAAATCAGCCTGTTGGGCTTTGTCTTATCATGGTCACCATGGTTATCATGGTATTATCATGGTTGAAAGTTACTTCAACAATAAAAAAATTAAGGGCTAAACATTTAGGGTCTTCAAAAATGTATCGCTTTATCCTAGTTGGCTTGTAGTAGCACAGCTGTCATACACAGCTTATTTGTAAGGAACAACAGAAAGCTAAAAGTATGCCTTTACTTCTTATGCTTTATTTTTCACTGCTCGAACACTGACATGCATGAGTTTATATTAAGAATTTTTGATAGGGTTATCTAAAAGGCAATACTGTTTCAATAACACTGAAACCTTCTGAGGTAAGGTTTTTTTTCTAACCTATCAAACTAAAAAACCTCAATTTCCTGCTGAAATAGTTACATTGAATCACTTTGTTTTTGACTGTATTTAGATAAGGCCAAACAGCATGGTATGGAAATGAAGGAGTTGAGCCTCACCAAACATATCTGAATACATCTGAAACTGAGCACATCAGAGCATGGTGCTGGAAAATAAAAATTAGCATTAGGCTTCCCACTCCAGCTATGGATAAAAAGTTGAAAGTCTCACATGGGGATTGCCTTTCACTGGGCAGTCTCCCTCTACTCTTGTTTGCTGGTTTAGATGCACGGTATTTATATACTCTTACTCCTAGACCAAAAGCACTGGTTTTGGTACTTCTCCAGTATTCCGGTAGCATAAACATATGTGAAAGAGTCTCCACTGCTTTACTTAAAGGATGAATCTCTCCCCAAACTAAGAAAGAAAGCCACCTATGAGCAAGCCTTAGACACGAAATTTCTCCCTCAGAACTTAACATTTTAATTTTTTCTTGCTTATTCCCAAAATTGTGAGCAATAGAAGATGTAAACTCTCATCACGTTGGCTTGCCAGCCCAATGGTGTTTCAGCTCAGGAATTCAAAGTGGAAGGAATAGAAGCTAATGCACAATTTGGGAATCCAGCTGCAAAGAAATAAGCAGCTATATTTAAACGCCTTTCTATAAACAGATATTCAACATTAGTAGTTATTGTGAAGGTTTTTTTTATTATTATTTTAGTTAAGCTATTTCATAAGAATAGCATCAGAGCAAATAGCTGGATACAAAACAGGCCATGCAAAAAATGGCTTTCTAAAATTAATTCAATACATTCCTGTTTCCCAGAATAATAAATATGTGACTGAGTACCTAGTCCTCCAGCATGTGCATCAATGAGAGACGCTGCTACTGCAATACCTTCAGGGAGACCGAGATCTTTTGCAGCTTCTGGCGTTAGACCTTTTCCAATAGACTCTCCAGGAGACAAGACGTGGTTTCCTGGGCAGACACAAGAAAAACCATACACCTGTCAATTTACTAAACAGAAAAACAAACATGTATGTTATTACAAGAACTCCCTTCCTCTCCCTGAAGTTAGTGTGGTGCACATAAAACTAAAAAGGCCATCAAAGAATTCCATCTGATTAAGAAATATCTTTCATTATGTGTCTGTATGTTAAACACAACCATGCTAGATCAGGCTGCCCATACTAATTTAAAAGTTCAAAAGTATTCAATACCTTGTCTAGCCATAGAGAAAGATTTCACCATAAGTAATTAAATTCTTCTTGGCATCTTTCCAAGTGATATTAAATACTTGTGCAGAAATTCCAAGTTCTCGTGGCAGTTGCTGACTACGCTGCCTGCAGCCATTCTCTGCGTTTGAGAATGAGATTCAGCCCAGCCCATGCTCTCCACTGAAAGCTGAAGCCGTTGCACAAGACAATGACCAATTTTTATTACTCATTTATTTATTTTCCAATTTCCACCCTTTCTGAGAGTTTCCACTAGCAGTTACTTGGCTATATTAACAGAAACTCTGAAAGAGAAACTGGCTAACCCAGCAAATTACTGCTGTTGCAGCTGTCCTTCCCCGTAGGCGTAAACCATCCACTTTTGAGGTATGAGCAATGTCATGGTCGCCCCAAGCACGACCAGTGCAACCCTTCTCTCTCAGGCACGTCACCAGGGAGCCTGTGACACGTCCTGTCTGCATTGGTCTCTGCTACTATAATGTGCATCTATTTTTTTCTAGCTAAAATAAAAGATATTGTTTCAATAATTAAATCATGGTGATAAAGATCATTCTGAGCTTAAAACAAACTTAGATTCATGAAACTTTCAGAATTTAAGGATGCTCCCACAGCCTCGCCTCTGGCAGCCGAGTCCATCCAAATCCATCGACTGGCAGCTCCTGGAATCAGACACACCTCTCTATTTATCTACGGATCTGGTGGGTGAGGCAGCGAAAGGCACAGCAGGAGTCCTCATTTACCTCCCTGCCAATACCACAGCTTTAAGTCAGAGACTTTGTGCTCATCTAATAGTACACCTCTGTATGGTACCCAGTTCAGCAAATCTGCAGGACAGAGCTGACAACACTCTTTTCTAAAATGGAAAAGCCTATTTTCACCGTTGGTTCAACCGAGAATGCTACACCTAAGAGCATTTCGATGGGAGAAAGGAAGCAAATCTTGTCCACAATAGAGGCTAATTAACCTCTTCAGCACGCACCGTATGCTTCAGTCTGTCAATGGCAGGCTAAAGTGGAAATTTTGAAGAGGAATAGCATACCATAAGTCTGCATGAATACACCAATGCCCACGAGCATTATACTCTTTGGCTTTGCTGCAAATGATGTTGGTTCTTCATTTAGGGAAGGCACCCACATCCTGACTGAAGCAATGCATGGGGCACCTCGTGATTAGCACACAAACTTCTTGGTGCTCACTCCCCCAAGAGTTTCTGTATAATTGATAGCCACACCTCTGCCTCTGAAATGGCAGGCTGAATCTCAGACTGGAAATTTAAAGCAAATATGTACAGCCAGAATTTCTGACTTGACTTGGGATTTATATTCAAATATTAGGGGCAGTAACCAGAAGCCATCATTTCCAGTTCTGCTCTAACTTACACAGGAAGAAGTGATAACATCCTCACATCTCCTCGCTGAAAAAAAATCTCTACATTTTATCAATTCTTAGTGTAAACTCAAAACATTGTGATAGCTTTTACAAGAGGTGCATCTTTTGCGATTTATCCCCCAATAAGGTTTGACAGCAGGATGTTTCTTTTTAAGAGAATTTTAGTGCTGTGTTTTGGTTTCTTAAGATATCAGAAAATAATGTAAGTAAAACAAAGTTGTGTGCTTCACCTGACATTCAAAGACCCTGCAGGTGGAAGGAAGTTCAAAAGAGTTCATGCAGCTAAAACCACATATTTTTCTTCAGAATTAGCTGCAAGATCTGAAAGTGTACAGATATCTTGCATATACAGCATGCGATGAAAATAATCTGAAAAAAAAATCCTCTTTCCAGGCACTCAGTTCCACTGTAGGCTTGTTTGTATCAGTCACACTGGTTGTGTATTTTAATATTTAATTGGTCAAATATTTGAATGTTTAAGTATTAGCTGGTTACGCTCCGTTTTAGAGACCAGAGCCACTACAAAATCTTTTCCTATCAGCTTCTCAGCTATTGTATTACTAGTTTATAAGCACTAAGGGGGCACTTGCAGATATAAGGAGAACCCTCTCTTCTAATGGCAGCAGCAGAAAATGACCCTATCCATTCTGGGAATCTGGGGAGTGACAGCACCCATTATATGGAATGCAAAGGGGAGTCTGCTAGGTCACCCAGCAGTCAGGGAGTGCAGCAAAGAGAATATTGACTCTACCCCTCCACTGCATCCTCCCAGCTTTAGAAATCCACGAAAGCTCTGCTACATGTGTATGATATGCTCCTAAGCAGCTTTATAAAAGAGGAAAAGCAGTCTCTGCATGGCCACTTTGTCATTGCAGCAGTTGCTTCCCCACCCATGCGAGAGTGAGTAAGTAGGTGTGGAATGGGCAGAGACCTAGAAAGGGAATTATTACTCCCATGCCTTACCCGTCACTGAAAAACTAGGAAACTCAGCTAAGTATCAGTATGCCTACGCTCTGTAGGTATAAAGCTATTAAAAGATGCAGTTAAAAAAAAAAACACACACACAAAAAGCAACCAAAGAGGAGCCACAATTAAAAAGCAAAGCATTTGTAACAGATTATACTCCAGGACTAGGCTGGGAGAGAATGAATAGGTTTTTACTTGAGCAAAACGCAGTGGCTCTAGCAGTCAAGGGGCAACTACCACAAAAATAAAGGCATTCCAGTTACCCACCAGGAACTCAGCAGCAGGTGCTGCCACCCTTAAATCCTACCTGTCAGGGGAAAGAAGCTGTCAGAGAGGGAGGAAGGGAAATGAGAGCTGCCTGCGTACAGAGGCAGTCAGTGAGGGTATTACAGAAGGCTGTATAAAGGAGGCTGTGAAAGGACCGAGTCTTCTCCAGACTCCTGCCAAAGTAAATGTATCGAGTCTTTTGTTTACAGTAGTCTCCTGTGCAAGCCATTTACCTCTGCTAAACATTTCCAAAATTAGACCTAACCAAACAAACCCATAATGGCTGAAGCCGGGGAACTTTCTGTTTCACATTCATACAGCTGCTTCACTAACGCAATGCCTTAATCCACAACCTTTTCATTTGGTACGAGACGTATTATTTCTAGCCATTTTTCCCCTATAAAGCAGCAAGTTTACAGAAGGAAAAAGCTGTCTGAATTTCTTCCTCCTCCTTTATCCTGTTCCGAAGACTAATGTTAGGATTTGCTACGATCAGGTTTTGTTTGAAGAATTTATGTGGCACCAATGACCCTCTACCTTTTAGGCAGTTACCGCAGCAACCAGCTACTTACCAGACGTAACACACAAGGCAGACAATACATCTTCAGTCAACTTTGGTGATCCAAATTACTCTACAGTCCTACTAACATTTTACAGAACTAGGTTTTTTAGTACGGAGACCTTTTTGAAACAACAAAAGCAGAACGCAGCAGGGGCCCAGCTGCCTCAGCTATGACACACTCACCCACTTGGGAACAGCATCTCATCCATCATGCAGAACATGGCTGCACTGCATACAGCCAAATCTAATTGCATATAAGTGCATAAAAATAAAAAAGAAAGAAAAGGAAAAGGGGCTGTCCCTTTTCTTCTCTAACTTAACACAACCAGACTTGAAGGGATGGATCAATCTCTTGCTGAAATCCCACTGTCCCACTATACAATACTCATGTTTAGCTGAGGGGAGTGTGACTGATTGCTCTGCAATTTTTAAACGAGGCTGATGAGCAGAAATGGCTAACATTAAGAGAAGAAGGAAGCAGGATGATGATGTTGACCGGAAAGTAATATTCTTTTTTTTCGTAGGACTGAAGGACTGAAGGTATGGTGGTTAAAAAAGGGTGTTAGAAATGGTCAAGTTTTTGAGTTTTTTTTAAACATGGAAATATCCTCCATAAAATTTCCCAGTTAGCTGTTGCAAACCTGAGAATTTTCCTTCAAGAAAACCAAAACAAATTATGATATTATAGGGCAGCTTATTTAACAGTGAGAAAACCAGTTGGTTAAACAAAGTCACTTGGGCTTTCTTCAGTTCCAAATTCATCTCCGTCTATGTGAGCTGCCATAGTAGCCTGAGGCAAATCTAATTTGGGTCCTTTCCATCCCACCCTGCCATACAGCTTATGCCTGTGGCTGAACTGCATCTCCACTTCATAACACGTAATTACTTAAGGCAGACACGTTAGGTTGTTAACTACTGGCAAAAGCAACCTATGTGCAGGCAGATCTTGATTCATTAAGCTGAGAAGTAAATTCGTCTGCAGACCATAGGGGCCTACTTCAACAAATACTATTTCCCGCATGTCCAAAAGAGAGAGCTACTTCATGGATAAATGGAAAGCTCTCCTTCTCTGGTTGAAGGTGAAAAGAAAAAGAAAAAACAGCATTCTGCATCACTGGATCATCAGGCACGTACAGTGACAGACGTGGCTGAGCTGTCATTTCCAGATTTCAGTGAAGTAGCGCAGAATGAGCACCTCTTGTAATGCATGGCTCACTGCCCACCATGCTGACGTGCACACACGTATACAAGTCTTTAGACATCTTACTCAGTAACCAGACAGAACATATTTGCATCTAAACTCAGCTGCCTGACCTCCCATTTTTGCTTGCAAACAGAAATTTCAATACACTGATCATTTCTATTCCTGACACTTTACCGTACAATACTCCTAACAGCGTCTCCAGATTCTAGAGCTCAACAGGCATCATCAGGGTAGATGACGTGACTACTGCTGTGCTCCCAGAGCTGCAAGCAACCACACTGTGGTTTCGTACAGTACGTCACTAGGAGTACACAGGCAATTTAGCTTATATTAATTATAGATTATTACTTAACAGAATGGTTTTTTATTACTGGATTCTTTTTTAATGTAACTCAAATGATAGTAACTCCTCTTTGAAGAAATAATTACCACTTTTTCAAGACTAAAAGACATGACAGATGAAAAAGAACCTGACCAGTTACTGAAAAATTGCTTCTGAACCTTCCAGCTAAGCTTCTGATACCTGTACAGTCAGTCCCCACCACATTCACACAGTATCCAGTTCTAATACCCATACTGAGAAGATACTGATGCATTATAAATGGTTCAGAAATGAGTCAGGAAGCAATCAGAAGGATTTATAAGTATGACAGTTCATGTAAGAGTTTTGGTGAAAAACCTCACGAAGCTCTGTGTTTTCCTTTATCAGAAAATTTCAGTCTGGGCAGGTCAGGCGTGTCACTACAGCCTGGCAGACCAGAGTAGGAAGTTACAATTCAGATCAAAAACAAATTATTTAATTAATTCATTAATTTTGAGCAATGAAAGCAACTAACAATCAACAACCTTTACGTCTGAAGTGAGCTCTCTGTCACAGTAAATTACCAAGTCAAGATTTGTTCTAAGATACACTTTGAACTACTTAAACATCAATTTCAGGGAGTCCAACAGCCTCTGACTTGGAGGATGTCAGCAAATTGTTTGAAATAGCCCTTCTGGTTTTATTAATCCTGACTCGACGCAGATATCTCTGTTTTAAAAACTCAAATTGTGGCTTGAGGAAAAAATAGGTGATGAACAAATTCAGACTAGGGAGAAAAGGATTCAGGTAAAAAGAAGAAATTAACCTAGAACTTTTCTGAGAGTTTGTTTTTTTTTCCTTTTTTCCTTTTTCCTTTTTTTTTTTAACAACTATGTAAAAAAAAAGGACAACAATTTAAGAAATTTAAATATTAAGCAATCACAACAGTCTTCTCCAAACTTCTCTTAAAAAAAAAAAAAATCTAAGAATAAGTTCCTAGTTTTCATACTTAACAGGAGGAGAAGTCGTCCCAACATGATTCCTCCAGTAGACAGAACATGAGATCAGAACTCTGACAGTGGACCGGGAGTAATTTATTTTTTTTAAAGCTCTAAGCTTTTATTATTAGTTGTCTAACCTATGCTGAAGCCAGCAGATGAAAGAACACTGCACAGTACTCTTCTCTTGCATGGGAGAGGAGAGCTGGAAAGGCACAGCCTGCCAACGGAACTCAGCCTGCTGACACAGAAAATGGCTGATGGCTCCCTTCCTTACAGGAATGAAAGAGGAATGAAAGTTGTCATCCTGGAAACACCTCGAGAAAGACGTGAGCTACCTTATCCTTCACATTTTGAAGCAGTTTAGCCTAGCCTATTGAAGAGCAGTTATTGGAAAGAGGAAGAAAATTGCAGGTTGGAGAACTCAGCTGACAGAACATCCATGAAATTCAAGAACGCAACGTGCGAGGTCCACGGCAATGGAAAAAGCCCACGTACCAGGACAGCCTGGGGGCTGACTGTCAGGAAAGCAGCTGGGCAGAAAAGGACCTGAATGTCCTGGTAGGTGTCACTGGCTTATGCTCCTTTGATGACTGCCTGCAGCAAAGAAGGCAACAGCATGGTGGGCTGTAGTAGGAAGAGTGTTGGCAGGTTGATGGAGGTGATCCTTGCTCCCTGCCCAGCACCAGTGAGGCCACATACAGAGTGTTGTGATTTATTCTGGGCTCCACAGTACAGGAGAAACATGGACATCATACAGCAAGCCAGAGAAGTGCTCCGAAGATGACAGAGGCACGTCATACAAGGAGAGGCTGAGAGAGCTGAGACGAAGCCCAGCGATGCGAGGGCTCTGGAAGGGGATCTTACCAGCATGGATAAATATCCGACGGGAGGGAGTAAAGATGACAGGGCAAGTGTCTTAGTGGCAACCGGTGGCAAGACAAGAGGCAATGCCCACAAGCTGGAATATAGGAAATTACATTTAACTGTAAGAACAAATGTTTTTACTGGGGAAGGGCGGTCAACACACTGGAAGAGGTTGCCTGGGATAGACTTTGGAGTCTCCATCCTTGGAAATACTGAAAACTCAGCCCTGAGCGACCTCCTGCACTTGATCCTGCTTTGACTAGGGGATCTGGACTGCGTGATATCCAGAGGTCCTTTTGAACTTCAGCCATTCATGTGATTCAGTGATCTCAAGATTAAAAAAAAAAAAAGATGAGAAATCAAAGGAACATGTCACTTTTCTAAGAAAAATTATTTTTAACTTCTTACTGCTGAATCATTTATTATGAAAAATGCCTCAAGCTTTGAGGAAGAAGACACCCTAAAACCTCTTTGCACAGTGCCAGTTTCACCTCCTTCACACTTGCTGCAGCTCTTGGATTGACTGAAATGACAGGAAGCCAGAAAAATGTTAGCACATTTGGAACACTTCACTTGTAAATTCCATGGATAAGTGTATATATCCTGTGATTCATTATATAACTTTGTTCGAAATTGTAACTTGTTTCCATTTATTGAGGAGAGAAGACGACAAAAAAGATAAAAGGATTGCATATGTAAAAAAAAATGTTTTACTTACTGTTCTCTACTATTTGCAAAGCATGGTGTTTAAAGCTTATTCTTACAATCCAGTTTTGTGAAGAACTGGCAGTTACAGGCTGACCTGAATAAGATCATCATTCCATTCCAGCCTTCAAGGAAATCCCTCAAATACTTTGAAAGATCTGGCATCAAAGGTCTTGGAAAAGATAGAAAACTGGCAGAACTAACAGATAGCTATTTTGTTACTTGTTTGAATTCAGCAAAGGCTGCACCTACATTTGAAAAATCCCGGATATTGTAAAGCTTGCTCACAGTAAGAAGGACAGCACATATCATGAGAGTCACAGCTATCTTGTCGAAGTCCTAAATCCTGTAAGGGTGTCTTTATTATCAATTTATGAATAAGTGATACAAAGTAAAGGACATTAGAAAATAGTCTTGTGATTCTACAGATCTTTCTTTTCAGGACACTCAAAAATGGCACACACGAGTACTTGAAACCATCACGCTTCCAGTCCTCCCAGTCCTGGAATTAAGGGAACGGTTATGGTCAAGAGATGGCAAAGAGCTAGGGCTGTACACTAAGGCAGAGTCAGAGTGCCAGAATTGGGAGGATGAGACTATTGTACTTATGTATGGGAGTGAAGAACACTAGCCATAAAAGCAATTTAGAGTCAAGTAATAATAAATTACATTATAAATGAGAAGAAACCCTTCTGGGAACTGACTGAGGCAACCTGTGGAAAAGGGGAAGCATTCCTATTGAAGGTGGCTAGGAAGGAAGCATGGGCAGCAGACCCAGAGTGGAATTAAACACAGGGTTGTCTAATGACCACGGGCTGTTCTCCCTTCACACCGCCATCACCTGCAAAGTTAAAATCAAACATGAAAGAATTCTAACAGCCTCGGATGTTCATAAAGATCCCATATTTATTAGACCTGTATTTATTCACTTTTGAGGATGTGCCTCTAAACTCCTACTCAGAAAAAGCTGGCAAGTTGGCTTATGAAATCCTTATCATATTGAAGGGCTATATTTCCAAGTATGAAGTTTGTTTTCAAAAAAACAATAATAAGAAACAAAATCTGCATGCTGTTCCATCACGGATGAAAGGTGGCATGCTGCTGTTTACAGAGGATCAGTATATCAGCCTCCAACACAAGACCTACGAGAACAGTAAAACCTACTCTGCAGTACCAGCAATGTTCTCGTAGGTAAACTGAGCCACCTTCAACCAAAAAGAGACCTGGCATTAAATATTACCATTCAATAAAAGAATCATTATTTGGTCCCTTAAGTAGCCCCTAAAGTAGAGGGCTGTGGTCAAAATTTATCAGCCATTTTCCTCCAAATGGAATATATGCTTCAGTACCCTAAGAGGTCTATAGCACATGAAATTTTAACGGGATTGTTAATGTCTTTCTAGGTTCTAGAATACCACAAAGAGATGCCCATCATGCACTTTCACCACAGCTGATAAATGCTAATGCTTGTAGTACACAACACTTTCACGGTGGTTTTGAGTTCAAGCCATCTTCTACTCTCTTGGTGGGCAAATTAATGAGATCAATAAATTTTGCAGTATTTCCAGATAAAAATCTTTACCTTTACAAAACTAATCAGTAAATTCACAATGTACAGAAGGGACCACAAACAACTTGTTATGTGGATTCCCTGAAGGGTTATGCTGCTCTGAGAAATGTAAAACGTCAAAGGCCTGGGAATTTTCATATGTCAACCCACGCCTTGATGTGGGAAAGGCTTGTGGAAGATGCTAAAGGTCAGAAGTGAGGGTCATCCTTATCAACAAGGTTATACGTTAAGTTAAACTGAAACTACAAGCAGCATGCTACCTGGAACTACAAGCACTGCTCTCATTACAGTAAGTATATTTTTAAAGGGCAAGACATTTAAAAACATTTTTTAAGTGATTTTGAAAAGTGTATTTATCAGAACAAAGAAATATGTACATTAAATAAGTTTTTTTCTCAGGTAATTTCCATAAATATTTTCAGTGTCATGAAAGTTAAAGTTGCTTTAAAACAACCTCCAGCCATACCTATTCATCCTCTGATTGGAAACAACATTAACACCAGTTACAGATGGAAAAACACACAGCGTTTTTGCCTATCTTAACCTGGTAAACCACGCATTTTTGTTACAGTAAGAAAATTCAGCTAGTTTTATCTTGTGATTTTTTCTTTGTTTAGAAAGAAATTATGATTCAGCGCCCAGTGCTGCTAATCTTTTAGGACAGATATGGGAGAAAAATATCATTCTCTCTCTATTCAATGGGAATGTGCAGGCATTAAAATACATCCTTGTATCTGAGCTAAACAAACCTTGTGCAGAGGTATGTGGGCTTGGACAAGCTCTATAGAATAAAAAAGGAAATTCCACAATAATTACTTCAGATTTATTAGGGTTTTGTTTATATTTGAAGAGGAGGTTTTGACCTTGTACAGTTTCCCTCCAACCTACTCCTGCCTAGGTTATCCGTCAATGTTGAGCTCCTTAATCTGCAAGCCAGCTCTCTGCTCAGAATTCTGCTCTGTTAGGTGTGGCACACTATTACAAACCTCCCTGAAGCACACACACTGACTGCCCACACAAGTACTTTTGTACAACATACTGGAGTTAACGGAGCTGAGGTGGTTCACTGCATGGGACAGTGCCCTGTAGTAGTATTAGAAATACAGACACAGCTGAGGTTGTGCAAAGCTTGTGTTCGCTGTGCTCCGTGCGGAGTCTGTGGGCTCCTGGCAGGAGCTCTATGTGGTGATGCTGCCCCACCACCACTGCTAGGGGTTTTCCACAACAGAAGACTTCTCCAGCTGCAGCTCGAGCAGTGCTGCTGCGGTGACTGACTGGCTCTTTTCTGGTAGGCAGACCTACACTGCCCTGATTAATTTAAAACAAGGAAAGGAAGGCTTTGTTTTTACCAAGCCAAGCAACACTGAACACTCATTAAACCAAACAAACCCCCAAACTCTGACACACCCATTTTCACACATACACTGGCATGATAAGACCTGGGGTGGCAGACAGAAAAACACTTCCTAGCATGCACAACACAGACCTCAGACTTGGGGGCAGGAATGAGTTTGTTCTGGTGTCTTTTTGTCTCCTTCTAAAGCTAGATCCTGCCAAGAGACTAACAGGGAGAGCTCAGAAGTTCAACTAGAAGAAAAGAAAGCTGTTGCTATCTGGCTTCTACACTCATATAGGGAGTGCTTTTGCCATTAACTGAGGAAAATTTTTGTTTCTTCCAAGAAGCACCTGTCCACAGAAACCAAGGTAGCAATTTGTTCTGTAAATATTGTATTTTTAAAAACCTATAAGCTGATACTGGAAATTCGTAACTTTTGTCTTGCCCTATTTTGAGCCACGTATAGATTAGTTAGTTTTATGAGGCTTCCATCACAACAGAAAGGTCCTTTTCATTAATGGCCACTTTATCATTTGAGACATGTATGTTTAGTTACTTAAAGAGGCAAATTGCTTTGCACTGCCTTTGAAGTGCATTGCATAAATATTGTATAAAAACCTGAACCTACACTTCATAAATAATTTATCTTAAAAATACTGTTCTGTAAGACCATCAGCTGCTGAGATGTTCAATTTTCTGGTAAAAACATGTATTTATTGCAAGTCTTATTTTAACTTGTGGAAGATCTGCTAAAAGCTACGTGTGATAAATGTTATAAGAATTGTATTCAAACTAAAACCTCAAGAAGCTGAAAGCCTTGTACTCTAGCAGGTTTTATATCTCTGCATAAGCATTTTCAGTGGCAGGGGGAAATGCTGAAATCTATTCAAGGAAGCTTTCAAGTACAATAATCTGATATACCTGAAAATGGCTTACAGCATTTTTTGTGATGATCAGAATAGTTTACAGATTCCATTTCACTACAGTCCTCCCTATGCCATTTTCATTTCATGTTGCTGCATTTAAACTGCTGTACAAACTTGTTCAAAGTAGTAGACATTAAAAAAAAAAAATCAAAGGAAATTTCAGATAATTAACTTTGATAAATGAGCATATTTTAATTCATGTCTGGTAATATTCTTGTTAATGACATGTCTGCTTAGGACATCCATTAAAAGTCCATTAACTTAACAGGGAAAGTCTAATAAAGTTATCCTGGAAATTTTCTGGTATATTAACGTTATGGACTTTTAATGAATATCTGCTGTAGGAATTGCTGTTAGCAAGCCTACCATTCTAATTAAACTTTGGCTCTAAGAGAGTGAAGAAACAGTATGAAGACACTGCCAAGCAGAAGTACATTTCTGGAAAATTACTATAAGGGATATTGGTATAGGTTACAAACATGCTAACAGCAGCAACTATAAGCTTTTTTATGTTTGTTTGTTTGCTGTTGCTTTTACTTCTCTGTTGTTGAGGTTGAACAGTACTGAAAAGCTAGCAGCTACAAACCTTACACAAAATTTTTCATGATGATGCCAAATAAAAACTGTACTTAGGAAACTTATTACTTATGGGCATCCAGCATTGTTACCAACCCATCCGAAGCTTCATCAAGGCCTTCCAGTTCCTGCTGACACTCACAGTGATACAGCTAAGGGTCTCTATATACATATGTATACATATACGTACAAAAAATCTCCACAATATACCGATTTTTTCATACTTATCCTTCACCAAATCTTCCAAACCAATCATCTTCCAGAAACTGTCATCCCAACCTCCGTCAGAAGTGTATGTCCACTTGCACACTAATGTACATAGGGACCTGAAAGGAGTCAGTACATGCACAGAATCAGGAAAATGAACACGTGTGGTTTTAAAGTTGTGACTACTAGAAGAACGTTTGTGCAAAATGATCTCCTCATTCACTGGTCAAAAGTTCCAAGCACAATGCTAACATCAAAATATATACATACACATATAGGTTACTGTTTGGAGTGTATGCATTGAGATACCTTCCACAGACCTGTTTAAAATTCTTCCCTGCTGATAGAGCTCCTTGTCTAGGCACCTGATTGCATAAATCAGTCAAACAGGCCATGAATATGCCTAGAAGATAGCACAGCATGAAAATGACAGCTCTTCGGCAAGCAGCTCAGGGAAAGATTCCTGCTTCTCCAGGCTGTACCTAAATAGCAATGTTTTGCACACAGTCTGTCCTTAGAAAAGCTTTCTATTACTTGCATTTGAGCTGAATTGCCATTTATAGATGATGCATGCACTGATAATTAAATGGCACTGCCTCGATACTTGCAGGTACGAAAATGCCTTTATGAGGTGAATGTGTAGAAGCCAAACAGCATGGAACTACCAGAGCTTCTGCGTAGCGTCTGTTCAAGTATCACTAAGGCCAGGTCTGTACTCCAGCAGAAGCTGATGACAGTTCAGTGACTTGCTGAAATCCCACTAGCTGTGATGCGAGTGCAACATTAAGATCTTGCTTCAGGTCTCATTGCTGATAAGCTGAACTTCACCGTGACAGTACGGCATTGCAGACAGATCTTTTTTTTTTGTTCTCCTAAAGTGATCCATGCCCCCAGCCTCCCATTCTCCCCATAGGATGAATAATGTTCCCGGAGACTCCGTATTTAACAGACTGTTGTCTGTCTGAACTCTAATAACTATCTCAGATCAGTATTTAATTGCTCTTGAAAAGTCAGTAAACTAAAAAGTATTAATAATGGCAACCGCTACTGAAAATTTCAGCTGTCTGTAGTCTTCAGAATACTGCTGTCCCACCAAGCACAAGTAACCTGTAATGCATCTCGGGGAAACACAACATCATAGCTGCTCTCAAAGAGACAAGGCTCTTTAAAGCATTAATTCTTCAATGCCTTACAAGATAACTTATTTTGGACTCTTTATTAGCCCAGATGTACTTCCATAGATGTACACTCAGAATTTTACAATCTGAATGAGTTATCTTGAGTGCAAAATGAGTTTTACTGAAGCAGGTGACTTACTCTTGCAGCTCTGTGTAAGTTAAATCCACACAAAACTCCCCTCTACAAAAAGTATTTTCTAAGCTAAAGCAAATCCTCCCTTTCACCCAAGTGAACTACCTAGGGACCTAAGTAAGGAGAATTAAAGTCTTTTTGTATTACATATTGTTACTTTTACATTACCATAATGCCTAGGAAAACCAGCCCCAGACAATGCCCATGTGCACCTTGAACAGTGCACTGGTTATGTGCATCGACAATCCCACTGCTTTAAAAGGTGCATTACTTCCTCTTTGCACAAAGCAAATTCATTAATATTACATATTTTGGAAAAAAAAATTGAGATAACTATTTAGATCCTTGAAAATTCTATGCAGATGATTTCAGATTCAAGCAGTGTTGAGTTGAAGTCTACCTCCCCCTCCTCCCCTTTAATAGGTAGACAACTTCTGTTTGAAAACAGAAAAGCACATGACCTGTAACAACAGCAATGACAACACTGATGTAAGAAATTCCATTGTCCAAGGATTTAAAAGCCAGACATAGAAATCTAATTAGGTCCTTTGACAAAAACTAGGTGAGTAAATACATTCTAGCCTGAAGAAAACACTGGAAAACTAATAAACATTTTGGCCAAATCAGCTCAAACCTCTTATTAAAAGGAAAAAATAAGACACAAAGAGTGAAACAATAGTGCGTCAAGTGTCCCAAATATGGTATATACCAAATCATAATAAATTATCATCGGAAATGAATATGTACTTTTCTAATTAGATCAATGCTATCAGCAGCTCCCACACCCCGAACAATGCTCTAAGGACGACAACTAAATGTCATGGCTTCTCACCAGCAAAGATCATTAAGCAACTCCCTCTGAGTCTCTCTCTATGCTTACCCAAAGAGAAACTTGGACAGCTCTGCTGGACCCAAAGAGCAGCTTTTAAACCAACAGGGGCCAGTACTTCCATACAGCTCACTGTGAGCAGCACCTCACTATACAGCTCAATGAAACAGTGTCAGCAGGGGACAGATGGCCCTTGCTAAGCACATCCAGTAGGTCCCAGCGTACTGGAGCCTTCTTTCTGGGTACTGCTGAACATTCTTCTTGTATGTCTCCGGGAAAACCTGACAGCAGCCTTTCAGTATCTAAAGGGGGGCTACAAGAAAGAAGGGGACAGACTCTTTAGCAGGGTCTGTTGTGATAGGACGAGGGGAAACAGTTTCAAACTAAAAGAGGGAAGATTTAGATTAGATATAAGGAAAAAGTTCTTTACAATAAGGGTGGTGAAGGACAGGCACAGGTTGCCCAGAGAGGTGGTGGATGCCCCATCCCTGGAGACCTTCAAGGTCAGGCTGGGCAGGGCTCTGGGCAACCTGATTCAGCTGTAGGTGTCCCTGTGCCCTGCAGGGGGGTTGGACTGGATGGCCTTTAAAGGCCCCTTCCAACTCAAGAAATTCTATGATTCTATGAAATTGTGATGGAGCTGTTCATGTTTTCATCCTATTTGCACAGATTTATAAAAGCAAAGTGCTTACAGAAAAAGGATAAGTAACTGATTTCTAGCTGCATTTTTAATTCAATATAGAAAACATGAGGTGGGAAGAACACGTCTTTCCAAATTAGTTAGCTGGTTTACCTATGAAAGTGGAAGGTTTTGATATGAAGGACAACTTCAAATCTGAGCTAAAATATTACCTTATTATGCTGCTAGGTTTTTATTTTCATGGCCACAACGAGAATGTCAAAGCACTTTCTGAGTGCCTTACAGGTGTTTACATCTCTCTGGGATTAAAGCTCCTTATTTTACCCTTGCTGCTACTCAATTGCCACATAAAAAGTATATGTTTAATTAAATAATACAGCTTTATACAAATCCTTAGCATCTAAGAGAACGTAGTATACTGCAGAAGGGCATTCTGCTCTCTTAGATAATAGCTCAAGAAATTCAGTTAAAGGAGTTGAGATATCCGTAATGACAGATTAACTTTACTACACGGTTCAAAAGAACCCAGATGTGTTGCTCTCCAGTTTCTGGCACTTACCTGATAAGGTGCTCTAACAATTACACACATTTGCTGAATTTGTATAGCCTAGAGAGCTGTGTACACACATAGGGAGAATACTTTGTTCATGTTTCTTCACCTCTGAATACAATGACATAGATACACAATAGTTTTAGTGGCACTCTCCAGTGTATCACCCTGACAAAGTGATAGCTCAAATGGTAATCTGGAAAATCTGTATCCAAAAAGACTGGGCAGTAAAGAGGAAGCTGAGGAATCAAAGCATTTATGTCACCAACAACTCCTAAATTTTATGAGATGAAGGAAAGACATTAAACAGAAAAAGTAGTGATGTTTGTTGTAGTATACTCCTTTGTTCCTAGCTATTTGGCAGTATTACCTCCATTATTTGGTCATAAATAGTGACTTGCAGTAACTGAATCTGAGAAGCAGATGCATAGCAGCCAATGCTCCCTTTACTTCACCACTAGAATCCACTGGGTTCAGTTGGGCCGAGTTTTTAGGTAATAATCCAGGCAGCAATCCTCTCCTGGCTGCCTCACCTAACACAGGGCTTCAGTAGACATGGTGCAGAGCCCCTCAGCAGCACAGGCCATATGTAGCTTGCCTGACAGACAATGAATTAGAAGACTTTTCTTCAAGCATATTCCAAACACAATGAAATGAAAGATTTTCTTTTTCTGTTCAGAACAAAATGTTTTGCTCAGAATATTTCCACTGAAAAAAAAAAGACACTTTCACATGGAAAATTTTTATTTTATTTAAACCATATTTTCAACAGGAATATGATTATGTGTAGCGTTTCTTACAAATTCTAGTCTACACGGAAACACAGGACCCTATTTGCATCCAAGAGCCTCAGAGTTTCAGCAGCTTTGCTCTTGATTCCAAAGCAAAGGGATCTGTTTCCTTCACTCTAACAGGTGGGAAACGAAATTAAAGTAATTAACATAGTTGATTGTGCAGGCATCATTAACAGTGTAAAAGTTTAATCACAAAATATGTTAAATGGATCTCTAATGAAAAATGTCTTTGCAACCTGGGTCACGCACTGAGACTTGGTGGTGACGAACTAAAACCAGCTGCACCTGCTGAGGACTGTGTCCAAAGCTAAGCTCTACAGAAACTCAGATAAAGCACTGCTAGGTCCCAAAAGGAACAGCATGCACTAGGATAAAGCAACTTTCTGCAGTCTGTGGGCCAGATTTATTTAAAGCCATAAATAATTAAGAACTGAGAAAGCTGTATGAGGTCCTGAAAGCAAGGAGACCTGAAACAATGGAGTGTGACTGTCACAACATCTAATGTATTTTTCCTTTTGTTCTGCAAACTTTAAATTTAAAACAGATTTTGAATTCAAACTGAAACCCAAGGCTTAGGTTCTGCTCAAGCAAACTTCTCCAAATACTGACATCTGGACCAAGCTGTCAATGTCCTCCCAAATTATGTATCTCAGCCTCGAGGCTTTTTACAAAAGCAACTGTTTCTGTTGTTGTTGACTTTGTTTTTCTTACAAAAGTGTTACTAACCAAAAATTGACACACATACTCCCACCATTCAAGCTTTATATTAAGCAGAACTGGGCATTGGTGCTGCAAAAGCCTGAAATCCAGCAGACATTATCACGGAGCAATAGGAAAACACATAATGGAGCAAAGAATAGTTACATGTAATGTCATATATGTTAACACATGACCTTTTAAATAGAACCAGATTATTATTTCCATATACACCATTGTTATACCTGTCACACCAATGTCTCTGCCTGCCTGGCGTATTCGGCTGCTTTGGGGGAAACAGGAAAAGAATGGGGTAATTTGTCCTAAGGGAATAGTTCTCAGGGAAAAGGAGAAAAAATGTGACACCTAGCCATTTAGTCTTTGAATGTATAAAATGTATGAGATGCTGCCCACATTAAGTGTTTGCTAAAAAGAATCAAAGGGCTGTGGGCTGAGTTCACAGCAGTAAGAAGAGCTGCACCTGTTGTCACTCAGTTACTACCATAGATCTCTTGGGCAGATTAAATACAAACCACAGGGCCAAGTAAGTCTGGGTGTGCTCCATTTCACATATGCTGCCTGCATTTCACTCATTGCACCTATTCAACAGCTCCTTAATTGCATGTACACAAACCAAAACATGTCAGGGTCTGTTCCGTCCACCCAGCCGTGCAAATCCCAAGTTCCTAATATTTACAACACACCACTACTTTTTATTATTAATGCCTTTGACCTAAACCCTATGAAATTCCTGCTTGCCTACATCCACTGTCTTCTCTGGGTAACATTTACATTTATTATGACCTATAAAAAATAGTCTGCTTGCCATTTAGAACTTTTAAGGAATTTAAATATCAGAGCAAAAACAAAGCTCTCCCCTTGTTCAAGACTTTCACTAAAATTCTGCACAAAAAATAAAAAAAAGATAATATATATCTGTGTATAAATCTAGGTTGAATTCCCTTCCTTCTGCACGATGTAATATGAACCACTATTTGCTAACAGTGAGATCAATGGCAATTTTGTCATATGTTACAGGTGAAATAGAATTCAACTCCACATCTCAGCCTTCAAGCCTTAATGTTCCAGAAATTATTTGAATCTTCTATCTTTCAGAAGTCTTCATTATACCACTTTAAACACCTTCAGTTTTATATTGACCATAAGGAAAACTGAGTCTCAGGAAACAGCTCTTCAATTTCAGAAAAGTCAGTTCTAGCAGAAAATACTTCTTTTTACTACAGGTATGGAACTTTAGTGGAAGCTACCAAGCCACAAAAATCACAGTCAGAAGGACAGTGAACAGCTTGTGACTTTGGATACACTGAAACTAAGGTAGTTACATATCAGTGTGTGAATCATAGAATCACAGAACCATGTTTGCCTCCATTGTCCATATGCCCTCCATTTTTTTCTTCATGTTGCCGGCTCAGTGAACTCATACGGTCCCAAGAGTTTCCCTCACAATCAAAGAGACTAAAGGTTGATTAAAAACATTAGGAACTTTTACTCAGCAGCTCTGTTCGCCTCACATCTGGAAAAGTCAGAAGCCTCACTGGCCCCGTGGTGTAACTTTCACTTAAAAATACACAACAGTCTGTCTCCCTTCCTCTACCATAAATCTTGCTGGCAAAGCACAGCCCCTGAAAGAGTAACATGCTCTTCAGGGAAGAGCAAGGCTCTTCGGGAATAGCAGCTGCATGACAGCCCTTGAGGGACTGGGATCCCTTCAAACCTCCGACCAACAGATAAAGGTATCACACCAATATTTGAAAACCTACTTTATCAGAAGAGGAAATGCATGGGGCTGGAATGGGCAACAGGTTTTGTTTGATTTCCACTAAGGGGAAATGGAGAGTTTCTCTTCTGAGTTTCTGAGGCATTAGATCAGACTTCCTCACTGCCCAGGGAAACCTACACCAGAGATCCAGGCACAAAAATGGCCCCAAGGCCTCCAAGGGCAGCTGTCAACACAGCCAGGTACAGCCATGGCTGCTCTTCTCACGTGTGGAGCAGGAGCTCGAGCTCTGGCAAAGGCTGCACTGCTTGAAGCAAAGCACAGGCTAAGCACATGGCACAAATCCAGCCTCCATGCCTGCTTGCTAGCCAGCACCATCCCTGTATCACAGAAGTTCCCTACAACATCCAGGAAAAAAACACAAGAAAACAGTTGCTTGTAGAGTCATAACTGTTCCCTTGCAGATTTTTTCCAAGACCTCAGTGAGAGGAAGCATCTCAAGGTAGATGTATCACATTGAGCCTTCAGGCCTCTTGTTGGTGTACAGCATGTAGAAGCAGGACTCGGAACACACACAAACATGCTGAAGTCCCACTCACAGCCCTTAGCAACAATAAGAATACAAGCGAGCAGGAAAGTCAATCTGTAAATCAAAAAATTAAAATTACTTCTGCAAAGGGGGAAAAAAATAATTAACTGAAACTCTACTGTAGTATTTGGTGTTCATGCTGTAACTCTTCGGAGTTTTTGGTTGGCTTTTTAGAGCACAAAATTTTTAAGCAAATATGTTGCTTAAAGAGAAAGATTTTATTGCCTGAAAAATACAATTCACATCTGCAATTTTCTACACCCACATCTATAATTAATCTCCTCTGATTACAGCCACTCCCTGACAAGATTCCATGTTATATTTAAACACTGGATGCCACTCTGAAAGTGAAAAAAAAAAAAAAAAAACGAACAGAACAATAGGATCATCTTCAACAACTACATAGCAGCATAAGGTTTAGAATCAGCAGAGTCCTTTAAACTGTGCTATCGACTGACCACCCCAGCCAGAGCTAAGAGTGACCTCCAATTACCACTATAATGGGCTCAGCAGTCTCTTGAGGAACATAAAGTGTACATGTTTTCTGTGCTCCAGAAGAGGTATGAGATTGATGTATTGTACAGATATACTTCAAACTTAATGACATGGTGGGGGAAAGCAGTACTGTGACACCGAGACTCTAAGAATGAGCCCCCATAAATAAAATCCTTTGCTGGCAAAGGCACCTTAAAAATGTAACCTTTGTACATCTTGCCAGAGATGTGAAATAACACATACGCATGTGTTTACATACATACAGACATTTGCTTGGGATTGGGAAGATGTGCATGTCTGTAATTGTTTGCAGAAAGCTATTTAAGTCTGTCTTTAGCAAATATAAATAAATGCATCAAACACTGTAAATGTTAAAGTTGTACAACAGAAGGTGAATCTCACAAACTGAGAAGATATTTCTTTTACTATTTGTAACAAGAGTCCAATTTTAAAAAGTTAAAAGAAGGTGTTTCTCTTTAGGAACCAGCTATCAAAAGACTCAGACTATTAGACTTGAAAACTCAGTCTTCCTGGAAGATGATAAATCATCAGACCTGAAAAGAAACGCCCATCCCAAATGTAACATGGCAAGTCAGATTAATCCCTTGTGTATATCCAATAATTTTGGTGGATTCATAACAGGGATGCATTTAGCTAAACATGTTGAGTTGGACCAGAAATTACAAAATCAGAATATTTTATCCGCCCACATATGCCTCACCACGTCATGAGGCAAGGAGAAGCAAACAGTCAGCAGGCTGCTTGCCTTTTTTTATTATTATTATTAATTTCATTCTGTATTATATTACAGACACCCAACCAAGATTCAAACCCATTGTCTTCAGTATTGTTGAAAAACACATAATGAGACACAGTCCTAGACACAAAAATGTATTGTCTAGACAAATCAGACATAGCATGTGGGACTGAAAATATTAATCCATTCCTTCAAAAGATGGCAAACAGAAGAAAAAGAAATTGAGAGACTTGGCCAAGGGTCAAAGAGTAAATCTCAACCGGACCCCTGAACTGAACCATCAGTCCTGAGACTTAGCCCAGTGACCTAGGCAGAAAGAAACCACTCAGATGCTATGATGCTGCACATATTAAAAGTCTCCATATGCACAGCAATGGTCTAAATCCTTAAATACAAGAGAAAAAAGAAGTATATACATTAAAAATTATAATAATGTTTCTTTGCCACTGCAAGTTTTAAAACCTTAATAAGCAAAGAAGAGGTTATAAAAATCATCCAAAAACAACTACACAAATGAAAAGCAAAACTGGAAATAAAGCCCATGCATCTGGATACGCCGGTCTGAACAGGCCTCCTGCCATTAGGCAACAGCAGCAGTGTTGCAGTTCAGTCGATTCAGAAAAATACACTCTTTCAAGCTCAGTATTTAAAGCAAACTAAACTGCAATAGGAAGTCAAATAGCTATTTCAATTAAGAGGTTCTATTTTAAAATTTATTGTCTTTTGTTACCTTCTTCAGGCATTTAAAACTATTAAACAATTAAACCTGAAAGTGTTGGCATACAGAGCCAGTACACAGCTTTCCTTTGGAAGTCCAAGCTTGAGCAAATTTCCCATAGCTGAAGGCTTCACCGAACATTCAACAAGGTTAGCCAAAAGATCAAGCAAAGGCTACAAGTAACCGAGAGAAAGGAAGTCAGGTTTCAGTCAAACTCCCCCAGCACCATGTGGCTTTTGATAGAGCGAATCCACTCCATTACAGCAGCATTAATTTCTCCTAATACAATACATGGCAACACACCCACACGTGCATCACCTAATGCAGATATCAGTACCAGCTGGTGCCTCAGCCACTCACCTTCACGTGGCCACATGTATCCTCACATCTCTTAGCTGTATCATAATAGGCTGTGTTATCGAACAGAATCGGCATCAGCAGGGCACAGAAAGGTTGCAGCTGTTTGCTCCATGACACTTTATCCTTCTATCGTGTGAAAAGTAACTGTGGGACATGCACTACCAACATCCATCTTCAGGGAGCACGAAGACCAAGCAGGTACTTTGGACTTTTCCAGGTTTGGAAGGTGTGGCATGATGCTGGGAGCAATGTCTGGCCTGCAGCAGAGCAGACACTGATGCTCTGTTTAGTGACTGCTATTGCTCATGTGGAGATTTGCAATGCCACACTTCATGATGTGCTTTGTGAAAATCCACCTCACAACCTTAACATCAATACTTTGAGGAAGAAATGTTTTTCAGAATCCTCAAGTTTGCTACAAAGACAGATTTTAGTAATTCACGGGTAAATAACGTATCTGTTCCTCAAGTCAAAATTGTAGAAACACTGATTTAGCACAGTACTTAAGTATATGTGCTAGTCTAAAGTCTTGTAGAAGTGTCAGTAGAGTTAACAGAGCTTTTACAAGCTTAGTCAGGCATGTGCTGAACGCCTGTGCAGAACTGGAACCCAGGCTGTGATGCATTTGTGGCCAGACAAAGGCTGAGTGAAACCAGAACAGAAGCAGGGAAACTGCCAAAAGGACTGCACTAGAAGAAAGTTTTGGTAACTACATTTTGATGGAGGCTGATCAGATTTCAGACTCCCATATTGGGCCCTCCTTTACTCAGGCTAAACACCTTCAAGCCTTATTCAAGCTGGGATGACAGGATTTGGCTGCCATGTGGATCTGAATCAAAAATGCATGTTAAGAGATTCCTGCACAGGCAATGAGGTGTGCTTTCACCTCCCGTCATAAAAATCAGTCCAGTCAATATATACTCTAATATCAAAAGTCATTCCTAAATACAAAATACCTCTGGGGACAACTGAAAAACATTTCTGATGGTTAGACTTTAATGCAAGGTATTTAAATCACAGGAAAAGCAAGATGGCTTATTTCACACATATCACATGCTGCATTGTATTTTAATCTTTCACACAACAGTATCAGTGTGTCTACTTCTGGAGTACATTTTATTGCAAAAATTAAAAAAGATTATAGTTTACAGACATTTGGAACTGCATTCATATTTTTAAACTGAAGAGTTTAAAAAAAAAAAAAAAGCTTTCACAAAAAGCAAGATCAACACCAACATTTGGATTGCTGTGCGTTTTCACAAATAAAAGAAAATCTCAGAAAGCAGAACCACAAGGAGTTCTGAAATGGGTAAGAGAAGTGAGTAAAAGCATAGATAAATGTCTGTAAAGTAAGAATGGGAGAAACAAGCCTACTTCAGTAGGAAGATGAATACAGAAAATAAGGAAGGCTACGGAGCAGGTAAGTCAGGTGTGCAGGTTTCTTATCCCTCAGAATGCAGCAATTAAGGCATTCAAACTAAACAAGCAATCATGCACTTGAAAAAGGGTATGGGTCTAATTGGGACCAAAACCTTAACAGAAAAAAAAAAAAAAAAAAAAAAGGAAAAGAAAAGATTACGAGATTCATGGATTGGATATTTACACTAGCCCCACTCACAGCAACAGACATAGATAATATAAGGGAATACAAACCCTCACTAACTGAGCATAATCAAAAGAACTACCCCCAGGTGGCAGGGTCAGTTCTAGGGTTTGCGTCAATGCTAGGATTCCTCCCTTCTTTCTTCCCTCTGAAACAATTACTGCTGCCGTTGCAAAAGAGAAGGGACTGGACGAAACAAGCCTCCACTTTGACTTGTTATAACACCCAAACAAATGGATACACAGGTCCGTAAAAGAGTGGCTAAAAGAGTGTTACAGTTCTCATTTCAGATGCTCAGAGCCTGTTACACAAGGAAGGTGGACATGGTTTTTATTTCCATTTAAATCTCAAAACAGCTTGATCTGGGAATGAACATCCGCCGCGCTCTCGGAGACAGAGCAAATGCTCCCAGGTAAGCTGGGCAATGCCCGAGCTTGCCTTGGACCAAGCACTGTGACAGGTGACGGCTGAACCAGAAGGGTGGAGCTGACCACTATCCTAAACCGCAGTGAACTTTCAAGCAATTCTCTAAAAACTCTAAAACTCTAAAACGTTTGCCTTTCCTTCTCTTGATACTTGAGTCACGCTGCAACACTTGCAGAAAATAAACTTGCAAATGCTGCAAGGAACGAAAATAATGGACTTATAGTAAATTCCTACGTTACATGTCTGAAAAAATGAAGAATGCTCTGATCTTTCTTTAATGCTTTACATCTTTTTAAAGAAAAAAAAGGCATGCAAGAATTTCCACATGTGGAAAAAATAAGTGATGAAATTAGAAAGACCACTCCTCATAGAAGCACTGCCCATTTTAATGTGAGAGAAATTAAGAACAAATTTTAAAAATGCAATTTCGCAAACTTCTATTTATCCTACGAAGACTTAGGTATGCATAACCTGACATGAACGAGTAATGCCTTTGACGTCAACTGGAGCATTTATATAAGGCAAGCCACTTAATTACACAGAATGCTTATGCAAACAAGTCATTTTCCTTAGCATAAACGGTTTGCATCTTGACAAAGACAGCAAAATTAAAATGAACGCACTGATGTTCCACAGTGGCTCTAGAGGTGAAAGCTAACTTCCACTGCTGCAAGATGCAGACAGAAACCCCAAGGTCTCAGCCGAACTGAGTTCTCTTGTCCTGACTTGCCGTGGATGGTATGGGAATGACGGGGAGGGACAGCACAAGACCTGCAGCCCTGCAGTAATCAGAGATGCAGCACTGGACTGCAGTAATGAAAACCGGAAATAAATAAATTCAGTAAATCTACTTCCAGATCAAAAAATAACAGCAACTGCCACCTAAAAGACAGCACAGAATCTTCTGGAAGAAGGAAGAATGCGCCATACCACAATACCTTACATGCCTGAAGATGCCCTTGTCACACAATAAGCAGCATCAACCAGATCACTCAGCTGGAGCAAGACATCAGATGAAAACTTCTCTGGGTGAACTGACCTTGATCTTTCCCAAATACACAATTTCTTTATAAGCGTCGGCAAATGATCTCCATCAATAGCCTACAGACTGTTTGCAAATGGTTATCTGTGTCATGCAGGATATCATACTCAAAGCACAAATCTTTCCTGAGCCATAAACACACAAAAGGTTTAGAGGAGAAAAATCAATAGTGTAAAAAGAACAGATCCCCAAACATTCACACAGCCAACAGCCTGTTCATACCAACATGCCTGGAGAGCAAACAAACTACCCAGACCAGCAAAGCACTTAAGCACGTGCTTTAACTTTAAGCACGTGCCTAAGTGCTTTGCTGGAAAAAGGCCCAAAGAAAAGAATGAACATGGTTAACTGAAAAGCCCTTCAGAATCGGACTGACTGCTTTGTTTTTCCATTAACTCCAGTTGCTAGTCAACACACAATTGGTCTCAGCATCCTGCCCAATATATTTAACCCCCATCACAAAAACAGCGATCTGGCGCAACCAATCTCTTCACTCAGTTCCATCAACTGGAAAGCAAGGGAACTGCAAGGCATGCTTGGCATAAGGTTACTGATAAGGCACAAGCAGAAGCAACACTCTTGTGTCCCTCTGACAGAGAAATCCACAGGAAGACCCCAGCCATCAAACGCTCCTCAAGTATTTCACCACACAAGCCTGCCTTGTCTCTACTCCTCCACCTCTTACACTGAGCTTCATAGAGCATCCTCTTCCTCACAAGGAAGACACAAAACCCTGCCACAGGGCTGATGGCTCTCCCTGCCCTCTCCCACATGTGAGGGAAAGAACTCCAAGCCTGGAGGAGATAGCTTCCGACTTTGGGCTTTGGGAATGTGAGTGGCTTTTGAAGAGCTCCACCTTGGCCATTAATAACATTTTTATATGCATCAAATTTACCCTGCCAAGAAAATGAAAACAAAATTCCCTAGACTATCTTAAGAGAAATGCTTAAGTTAAAAAAGACTGGAGAGTCCAAAAATGGAAAGATGATTAGGGAGGTAGGTGAAGTTGGAATGAAACAATAATAAAAAGCCCTAAGAACACATCATATATTCATAGCTCCTGAATCATTAAGGCTCCACATGACAGCTCTCACAAGCACTGGTATGGCAAACTCCCTCACTTTTAAGCAGGAGTGAAAGTGGTTAAGCCCTAGGACAAATAATTTGAAAATCTCAGCACAAGTCTGATCTCAGAGAGTTTAAAGGAATGCAGACTGCCCAAAAACACAGCAGCTGTTTGTTTTTTCTGCCACCTTTCCAAGGTTCATGTCTGGAGTGAGGATAAACAGTTCTGAAAAAAAGTTATGTGGAGTTCAGACTTTAAGAAAATAAAACATCAGACTAGCATTTCTTGCAGAAAGATTAAAAAAAACCCAAAACCTTAAATTACTCAGCCCTGCAAGTTTTCAGGTAGAGCTCTCAAGAGCAGAGAGGTAGATGGCCTGAGGCTTCAATATATTAAAATGCTTTCTCTGAACCAGTCTGCATTTTCAACGGCTTGGTGCAATGTGATTTTCTTGAGCAATATTCCTCCAAGCAGAGTTTCAAACACAGCAAGGTAAAACTGCACTCCCTATTGTATGTGCAGAAGTGCACACGCACATATACACAGACACAAACACCCCTTCAGATAAACCAGCTGAAGAGATGCCAGGCAGCGCCTTAGGGATCCTCCTGAAGTGGTTTCCACCAGTGCTTTGTGCCATATCCTTTTGGACATATTCTTTTTACTCTCCCTCCTCCTTTCTGTGCCTACTATTCTGTTTGTGTTAAAGTAAATGAGTATCTACTTTAAGTACATAATTAATTTCTCATGATAAGTTAGGCTGTTAAAAATCCTTTGACTCAACATTTTTAGTAGGTATAACTTTCTTTTGATCCACATTTAAAGAAACATAACCCAAAACAGAGAAAGAGTTAATAGGAGATCTACTTTGATAGATTACTAGTAGAGCTAACCCATACACATCGGGATCGTCTGTGTTGTTACAGGCACATCAGACATAGCAGTCAATTTCAGGCACCATGTTGAGTTCCAACACCTGTTTACGCACTGTCCTTATACACAAGATGAACGGTTGCTACAAGACAAAACACACAAGAAGTTTGAAACAAACTCATCTAGAAAGAACTTCCATTATTGCCATTCCTGGTGCTACTAGGGTGTCAGCATGGGGGATGGTGAACGACAAAGAACTCTCGTTTGAGACACACACACACACACATCCATATGTATCACCTTGACAGACCTTAAACAACGTGACGGAAGAAAGACACTGCTCATTAAACAGACTACAGGAGCTGCTCCTCTCCAAATCTAGACTGTGTATGTCCACAGAGCTTAGGGGATGGAAGCAGAGGGCAAGAATGGCAGGGGATGGCACAAATATGGAAAAGAGATGTCAACAGTGCATCATGCTCTCACACACGTCCCATTTTCCCTTCTTTATAGGGAGATAGAAGTACTATCCAGAATTAACCACACATACAAATGCTGTGTTTGGGAATTTAAGGACAACGTCACACCTACCATTTCCCATTAAGACAAGAAGCACACTCAATTTGTTTCTTGAAACTAAAATAATATCATAATATTGCTTTTGATCAAAAGAAACTTCAGTAAGTACATTGTATTCAGGGACAAACAATCATCAAAACCTCCCAAGCTACAGGAAAATAGCTTTCTGTACATCTTTTGGTACATTCTCTCTCCTCATCCTATGGTGCAGGTCCAGGCTCATCCCTCCGAGGAAAACTCATCTTGGAAAATGAGGATGGGAGAAGACAGTATCTTCAAACTTTCAGACTACAGTGAATGAAAATTAGAGTTATTTCCTTCATCCTAACAAAGCTGTATTATATATGCATAAACTCAAGTAGGTTGGGAGCACTTTTGTTGTTTAGTTTTGGTTTTGTGTGGTTGATCTATCTGGAGTTTGTTTGTTTTTTTTAAATAAAACTGGCACACCCTCAGATAAGTTTTCCCTGGACAACTGACTCAGTATGAAGGGCCCCCAAAGCCCTCTCTTTCACTTTGACAAAAATCATTGCATGGGGGTATTAGAGGCAATTGCAAAGCTCCTTCCATGGACTCCCTCCTGTGCTAACACACGCTGGCACTGTGACCCTGGGACTGACAGCAGGGGAGCCACAAATGCAGGCCTCTGAGCTGACTGCACCCCTCGGGTAACACAGGGACAGGCTCTCCGAGGAACGCTGGTTGTTTCCAGACCTCCACTCAGGAAGAACATGAGGACACGTACATACCACAGAGCACCAGCAAGGTCATAACTCAGGCTGACAAATCTGAGACAGCACACTTGAACTAAAATAAAGGGGACATACATAGGCTTTAACTTAGATTAGCAGCTCCAGAGGCAACTTCAGGCTGAATGCCAGTAACCTGAGATAATACAAGTAAAATCAAATTATTTAAGCTTCTAATTCCTCTTTCTCTCTCTGAAGACTAAATATTATCTGAAGATAGCTAACGCTAAAAGACAAAATACGAAACTCCCTCCCTTCACTTTAAAACGAAGCTAACAGACATAGTAGAACCTGACATTTTAACACTCTTACCCACCGGAGAATTAAGGTCCCAGGTGTATAGGGTCTAACAACAGTAAGCATAGCTTCAGTCATCCTTGCTGTGTCACACTGCAATCATTACTGCTTCATCTCTTCCTCCCAAGTCAGACAGTCAGAATTCTACCACCAAAACTTAATTAAAGAAGGCAGTAAGAAAATAAACAGCCTTTCTTGGAATGTCTTTGATTCCATAAATACTTATACATTTCATCCATTGAAAACTGAATTACAGCCTTTCATCTAATGAGCAGCTTAATGGGAGGGCACTGGAATAAAGAAATGGGGAAGGAAAAAACAAATCTGTGCTGATTTCGTATAACACATTATATATTTATATAATACTGGGCTCACTATCTGGGAACATCAATTTGCAAGCTACAATAAAAGTGCTCGCTATCTTAATGTGCATAGAAGGCACAGCCAGGCACTTACAGCGAATCAAGAGCAGATCTTAAAGTGGCAGATGGTCTACCACAAAGAAGAAATGACGGAACACACATGGAGAAGTGCCTGCCTTCTTTTGACACATTCTTGAACGCACTGTACCACTGATCTAAGATGACTTTTATATGCAGATGACAGGTCAAGCATAAAAGTACAGCATTATAAAGGTTACAGAGCTGGCAAAAAAATAGCACCACTGCTACGGACAAAGAGTCACTTTCTTTTGAAGTCTGAGTTGTCAGGATATTTACATTTCACTGTTAAAAGGCTCCACTCTGGACAATATGAATGCTAAAACAAACAAGAGGAAAAGTCCTATGTAAGCTAATGCTACTTTAAAGAGATAATGTAAATCAACCCTGACATCATCAGTGTCATCCTAAAGCACGATGAGAATTTCCAGTGAAAGTCACTAACATTAAACAGATTCAGATAGCCAGCCAACAAAAATACAGCAAATGCGTAAGTAAACTGCCTTCCAGTCCAAGACTGTTGTTTGAACCATGTATTACAGTGAAAGGGATAGGAGGAACACTCCAGTGGTGAAAAGCATTTGTCTGGGAAGTCTGGAGAAAGAATTGGTCCAGAATAAATAATTTATACTGTGATCTGTAAAAATATGTATGTCACTTGTAACTGCAAGTTAGATAGAAGCTGGACACCCAGCTGAACACAGAAAAATCTTACCCTAGAAATTACATGGCTGTTTTCCCATCTACAAAAAAATAATGCCTCCTTTTTACTTAAGAAGAATATTTTAAGGCTGAATTGATCAAGGTTCTTTCATATACAAGGTATTACAGAAGAGTAAAGTTAAAAAAAAAAAAACGAAGAAGAAGGAGGTTGAGGAGGCACTTATGGTATAGTAAGTTTAAGTGAGTTTTAATACTTTTAAGCACTATATGGACTCAATACAATGCACAGACTTCATGCTACATAGGTTTGTTTTTTTTGTTTTTTTTTTTTGTTTTTTTTTGCTTTCACTGGATGAGAACACTTCT
>VXAV01005647.1:523355-535641 GCA_013399715.1 Alectura lathami | reverse complement strand
TGTTTTCAGGGGCTGGTTTTTAAGAATTTACTGTGAATACATGCATTATATATGTGCATACTGAAACACTCTTGGGGCTCTAAATGACCCAAGAGTTCACAAACATGGCTATTTTCTTATCTGGTTCAAATTTATGCAAGAAAGCAATTGTTGCAGAGCTCTTGCTGAACGGAGACCCAATTTCACAAGGGACAAGGGCTTTGCATGGGGCTTTCCACAATGTTTCACATAAGCATGAGTTCAAAGATGACAGATTGTTTATAACATGTCTTGTACCATTGGGGTCTGATCCCTGATGGTGTTCTCAGAAGCTATAGCAAAAGAAACATACACCCCCTGAGCACCCAGCCTGGAAGTGCAAAGAACCATGATGATTGTTTCAAAAAAAAAAAAAAGAGGGAGAGAGAGAGAGAAGAGAACTGAAAGACAACAAGCCTCTCTGTGGTTTCTGCCTCATCTTTCCTCAGAATTTAAGGCCATCAAACCGTAACCTTCTTTAATATCCCCCCAGCTTCAGGGGAGCACAGTTATCCAATGCTACCATTACTTCGCAAGTCAGCAAGCTGGCTCTGAAAGACTCCTAGGCATCCCTTTACAAACATTATTAAGGGAAGATTATTATCTGACCCATAGAGAAGCTAGTAATTACAGTGCTCATGTGTATATTGCTTCTGCACAGGATCAACAGTGAAAGGGTTGTTTAAACACAGCTCCTTTGCCTTCATGGAAAACTCTGTGTGCGTACCACTCATCAGCTCAAGTAAATGTTAATGTCCATTTTGGAAAAATACAAGACAGAAACATTTTCTGATGTACCATAGCATTCTTATTTAAAAGGCTTCTTACAGTGTTGGATGTTGCATTTTGAAACTGCAGAAGACAGACCTTCAGCAGCAATGAATATATGAACTCTGATTTTTATTTTTAAAAAGTGCTGGAGAAGGTCTTAACCATCACACAGACACACACACACATACATACACACTCTCAAACTACCACACTAGGCAAGATCAGAGCTTAACAGCCAACAAAACACACATTCAATCCCTGAGATCATTTTCCTGAAATAGAAAACTACATATGTTTCTCAAATTTCACATCAAGCCACTGCACAGCCTGAACTGCAGGGGAGAACAGAGCCAAGCCTGCCTTTGGGCTTGGGGGAGTAAGAAGAACCTGAAAACAAGATGATTCCTTGCATATCACCACATTTCTCGTCCACAATCTAAACTTACAAACACCCCCGTTTAACAGCATTTCTAGTGGGGGTTGCTTATCAAGCAGCCTTTGCTTTGTCAAATTAAGACACGTTGCCTTGGATTAGTGAGACTCCCTGAGTTCAGAATGACTTCATGCTTGGCTCAGAGTTCACTGTCTCTGTGGCAAGTTGCCAGTAATACATCTACTACCGCGCCTGCCCCCAATCCTTTTCTATACTGACCTAGCTGACTTTTTTTTTTTTTTAAGCAGTAAGTGAGCACAATAGAAAACTAAGGGCTAGATGCTGTCACAGCTAATTAAGAATCCTAACGTCTTAAAAAAAAAAAAAAAATCAAAGTAGTAAATATTTGAAGATCTGAATTCAGCTCTCTGAAATGCAATGTCTCGATGTATGTCAAGCTGGTGGAAAGGGACAATGCACTTTTTCTTCGCTGTGCTGATACAGTGAGACACTATGAAGGGCTCCTGTTCTGGTGGAAAACACATTAAGTTTCTCTTGCTAATATTTTGTAAAGGGCATTTGTACAACAACAATAGCTAAAGCTTCCTGTTTGCCTGTATGCTTCCTGGCTAACAGTAACAGGACCCGCTAACAATTTTCTTATTTAGCACACAGAACTCTTTCAGCCTACACTGACNNAACTCTTTCAGCCTACACTGTCCCAAGGACACAACGTTTTTAAATTAATCATTAAAAGGAAAATATCTAGCAGTAACGGCTCACATTGCACCTGCCCTTCACATTCCTGATCATTTTTGCAGCTATATGCTTCCTATTTTCTGACACTGCCTCAGTCTGTGTCACCAGTCTCCGAAGAACATGTTTTGAATTTATTAAAAGCCTGACAGAAGTGGAATTCTCTCTTGTTTGGCAAAGATATTGTCACAGGGACACTTGCTATTGGCTTCAGGACAGGAAATCCATGGTACTCTGTTTGCCCAATCCACAAAAACACCATCCCTCCCCTCCCAACCAGCCCTTCAAGATAATTCTCCCTTCTCCAGAGACTTCTCCAAACACGTCTGCAAGTCTGAAGGCTTGGATTTCATTTCATAAACAGGACATAAAACCCGAGTGCAAATCAGGATACTGTCACCGCCACACGGACTGCAGTGCTAATCAGCAGAGCCTTCTGAAATACTCCCTAGACCCTTTCTCTGCAGAGAGAGGCCTAACTTTCACACCGGGCATCTTCTGAAATAGGCACAAAATAGAAACGAGAAGAAGCCAAACACCAGAGCCCCAGCCAAAAGGTATATGTTAGTTGGCAGCCAGAAAGGAAGGGCAGGGCAGCTGGCCCCAACAGCCTGGTGTCTGTGCTGCTCCACCTACCACATCTTACTTACCAGGATTGCTCAATCCTTTAAAAAGACGCAGGCACCCTTCAGATACCCATTTAACTTGCAGCAGTTTGTTTGTTCTAAAGCTCCTCTAAACATATCCTTCTCTCCCCAACACCCTCTCCTTTCCAAGCTTCCAGCCCATCTGGATAGAACACTTGCTGAGGGCTCCTCTCATCACAGAGACAAAGCCTCACAAGAGGAAAAGAAAGCCAGCTGGTAACAGTGTGTGCATGTATCAGTTCAAACAAGCACCTGAAGGACCAAGAATCAAATCCAGCAGCCTGAACATCTCCAAAAAGATATATTTAATTCACTTCTCCAAACCACAGAGACATGACAGAGCAGACCTGAATCTGGATTCTTGGGCTCAAAAGCACCTTTCCAGCTTTAATGTTTTATAACAAGATTCCAGCACTGCCATTCAGCCATGAACCACATTCTTCTATTCAGCCCAGCACACTCTGCACCGATCCCACTAACATCACAGGAGTTCTCAGGATTTAAATCACTACAACAGAGGCGATCCCTAGCCCTAACAAGAAGCGACTGACAAAAGGTGGCAACAAGCCTTTAGGACTTAATCACTGCTTAATGAAAAGAGTCAGCTATTTAAGTGTGCACAAGCCAGGAAACCAGCCTCTTTCTCAAGAATGAAAGGTAAAAATTGCCAAGGCATTTTGCTATTGAAAAATATACTGCATATTAGAAAGATACCCCTCTCTCACAAACATACAGCATAATACTAGCTATGTGGCTCCTAGAAATGTTAAGAACTACAACCACTGCAGCTTACAGGCTGTGATTACCATAACAGCATGAACATCCTTCTTACAAAACTGACTTCATCTGAAGGAACTCATGATCCTGAGATCTATGTTCGATGTAGATAAATTACAAAACACTCCCCAACAAAACATCTGTTATATCAAGACATGAAGGCTAGTAGCTGAAGACTGACTAGTCAAGGATTTCCACAGGAAAATTACTTGGGTCACCACTCATAGATGAGATGGTGCCTACTTTTCCCAGCTATTAACACACTTGGAGTGTAACAACAAACAGAAGGAATTCTTTTGCACAAATATCCAGTTTCTAACCTTCATCTGCAATTTTGGGAGCCACTTTAAAAGCCTCTGACTCCTTCACTCCTTCTGGCTCTTCTTGAATTCTCATGAATTATTTGCCAACACTTTCTTTAACAGGTACTGAATTATTCTTCCTCATCCAGTGGCTTCCAGCATGATGTTGGACACTCTCCACCTCGGTTACTGTCAATCCTGACATTCTTTCTGTGTTTCCAAATCCTCCTCCACAGGTTCAATCTCTCTTTGACTACAGCTCATTTTAAAAACCATGTAAATCCCGTGGAGACTAGTTTTCCAGGGAGTGAGTTGTGTGTGTCTGGAAGTGGCCCTGAAGCAGAATGCTGGATCTAAACACACATGACCTTTGAGAAATTTATGTGTGAATTCTACTCGATATAACAGCCATATTCTTGTCTTCAATGTAATCCTTCATGAGAGTTCACAAATACGACAGAATTGCAGAAGTGCATCTCTGATAAAAATTCTCCATACATAATACAATAACCTCTAGCCAAACCAGATATTTATTTAGATTTTATTAAACACCAAACACCATATAAAGGAAAAGTTATCAGAGGTTATAGATGGTGGGTGGAAGATAGCAGTGAGTCACACTATGAGTAAAAGTGCTGAGCCTCTGGGAAGCACTGCTAACATGTCTGAGAAAACAGCTCTCTCTTTCTCCCCACAACAGCACTTCTGCAGTAAGTCAACTGAGTATTTCAGTGGCCAAACCAATGCTCATTGTTGCAACCTTGGGGGCAGGAGCAGGAAAGTTGCAAAGTTCTTAAGTTTTCCACTGGAGAGCTGTCAGTAACAATTTTTAAATGCAGAATAGTCAGCATCTGGATCTTTCAGAACAACTGCATGGTCATTCATCAACTCAAAGGAGAAAAAAAAAATAAGCACTGTAATAGGGAATATTACAGGCAAAAATCTTTTAAGAACAGTGGAAACCAATGATTAGGTACTCATCCTTTGCAGTTCATGAGCAGATGCTGCTCATGGAGATATACAGCGTTTCTAAAGAGCGCAGGTAAATCCCACAGTATGTTCGAGTCCCCCTCTTTCAGGAATTCTTACCTGAACTTTCTGGTTTTTATATACTCACTGGAAAAAATTTCCCTTGGCAACAAGGCATTTCAGGCCAGCAGAATCATTTGAAGTTCACAGACAAACAACTTCATACCCAGAAACTGCTTTCAAATACTTCAAATCTTGATCATACGCTCTGCGCAGTGAGTAATCTCACTGAAGCCAGAAAGACCTTACATAGTTCTTAAAATGGTAAACATACACAAAATGCTTTAAAAAGCCACTTAAAAATGTAAAGAAGCAAGAGTAAGTTTCAGAGCACGCAAAAATTCTTCCTACAGAAGTGCCCAAAGAATTACTTTGATTTTAGTAAAATACCCACCACCAAAACAGATTTAAAAAAAAAAAAAAATCTTTATCGGGGTCAGGTAAGGCATGATTCTCAATGGCCAACACCATGCCTTGCCCTGCGAATAGGCTTTGTGCTCAAGGGGAAAAAAGAATCTTACACTTGATGAATTCCCACTTCCACACTTACAAAGGATAATATGCAGGATGAAACACTTTACTTCACCAAACTATATGGAAATTCTCAAGAAACAGGTGTGCACTGGGAGAACAGAAGATTGAAAAATAAAAGAAAATAGGTTTGATTCCAACAAAATCTTGTCCTTATCTTCCTGCCTACTTTTTCCTCTTTTGTTACTATGTAAGACAACCCACTAGAGCCAAAACAATCAGTTTAATTCAGGAGAGCACACAATAACGCAGCATACGAGGATGTACAAGAAACTATTTTGTCCAAAATAGAAGAATAATTTCCCAACAGCTAAAGAATTAATAATAACAACACAATTTCATTTTTCACTTTGCAGGAAGGCATTGTTCTCCAACAGCTCACACACACTACACTAGGTTGGAGTTTAAAAGACAGAGATGATGGAGTGGGGGATTTCCTTACATCAGTACAGCTGCCTCTGTTAAAAACAAGAGGGGCAGAACATGCAGTGGGGCAGGGAGGGCTCTGGGAAGAGCGGGAACTCTTCTCATCAATGCTGGAGACCACTTTGCTCAAGCAAGATAAGAATTCTCTTTCAAGTATATAACCATTCTCTCTGAAACTACCTCCCTTCATTTAAAAACACATTCCAAATAATATTTGATCCAACCTCATTTGGACCATGTTCTATTTTAGCTTCTCCAGCCACCAGCACAGGAGATCATTTCATGATTTGCCCACACATTCCATACCATCTACCAACCATCACAGAACCACAAAGCCAAATGCAAACTGTGTTTGGAACAGGGTTCTAACCAGTATTCCTAGCCAAGTGTAATACAAAGATGCTCCTACCACATGCAAGAGTAGATAAAAAGGTTTCCCCCGTGTCCTAGTAAACAGAACTACTAGAGGACAAATTGCAAGGATCTGTAAGCACATACAAGAGACATTTAGGCATACCTATTTTCTGGGTTATCATATCCCCCAACTGTCTCAGAAAGGCTCTCTTTAGGACAGAAAGCTAGTTTCCTCCCAAACAACCACACCAAAATTTGAGGAGCACTCGATCCACAGCACTCGTAAATTGCCTATGGAAGAAAGGCAGCTGCCATTCTTCACCAAGTCCCTGAGCAAAGGGTGCTAGTTCTAAACCAAAGCCTCGCATATTTTCACAATACAGAGGCCCTGCATGGCACATCCTCTGGGAGCCTGGGATTTATCCTCCTGAAATTCGAGTTGGATCAGGTGACAGGTCTGCTTAGATCTTCTGTGTGAGAGCTGTTCTTTTGTTACACAGCTCATAGCTGTGCACCACACAGCAGAATCCAACTCTATTTAAGATACTATCTTACAGCTGATTGTGTCATAACTTACTAGCTTTCATTCTCTTCACTTTTTTTTTTTTTTTGGTGAAGTCTAACAGCATCTTTTCACTATATAATGTGAGATATTTAACAGGAGCTGTCTATTAAGGAGACTGACTATGGAGAAAAAGCACTCAAACAAAACAAACTGTATCTGATGTGAAGGCATCCTCCACCTTCAGAGACTCAAACTAGCCTGTAATCTGTTTTCATTTTAAACTAATTTTTGCACAGATACAACTCCACAGACTCCAATGGAAATGCCTGTGAACTGCACTGAGCTGGCTGTGGAATTGGGCCATGAGACTTTTTTTAAGCCACTGACACTGTACCTCTCTTTTCACACAGACTCTTTTTTTTTTTAAAAAATCTGCAAGTGCATTTCACTTGTACTGAAGTCACTTGCATTTTCAAGATTTTAAAGGGGTTCTCCCAAAAGGTACTGTTAAATTGTTCAGCATGCATTCTAGGATGCTTTTGGGGAGCAATACAGCTGTGTGTTTTACAATGCAGTAACTATTTTTAGAAAGATTTTACCAGATGCCTTCCTTACAGCAAAGAAGCGTTTTTGTTTCAGTTCTCAAAAAGTCAATAAATTTGTCAACAAAAACAGACTTTAAAGCATTATTAGAAGCACATTTCACAGTAACAAGAGCAACCATATTCATGTTCCAAAATGGAGTACAAGACCAATTAACTGACAGTTGTAGTAACATACTGTATCTGTGAATTACACTGCTCACAGGAACAACTGCAGCGAGGAATGTACAATGGAAGCAGGAGATAGGTTCAAGATGTTTTGGAGCAGACTGAATTACAGACAGATGTATACAACAGCATGTCCAGTCAAAATGAATCAAAGCAGAAACATACATAAGAAAATAGACAAAGAAGACCAGATCATCCTGTTACAATTAACATACCTTGCAGTGACACCTGTGGCTTTCCAAGATAAGAAATCCGGAAGATCAAAGAAGTAGCCTGCCTTCTCCCAGCATGATTCTTGCAAGTTCTAATAACAACAACAAACATTGAGATACACAGATATTAGGGGCCAGACATGATCATGTCCTTATTTTAATGAAATTAAGAAATTTGACAGTTGTGTAAAAATGGTAATTTTTCCATGCCCAGTATTCTGATCTCTCTCGAGATTTCTGCTCTGCTCACTTTGCAGTGATTTACAGCCTGAAATGGAGTCCTTCCCCCACCAGGGACTGATCATAAGAAAAGAGTTTCCCAAGAAGAGTTCAGAGAGGCACATGTTTCAGATCAATAATGTGGGCTCTTTCAGTTCCCAGTCAGCTGCTCAGTGTCAGAGCAGCCTCAAAATCAGTAGACAACTTGCTCAAAAAATATTTGCCTGAAGAATGCCCTACTTCTAAAATTAACCATTTTATATTTACTACTTCTGACTTGTAGTAGAGGAAGAAAACAAAATACCTCCATGAGCACCAGAAAAGAGCAGGTATCAGATGATGGGGAAGGAGAAGGAAGTTTCCTTGAGAGCAATGTGCTATTCCAGCGCAGCTCAAAGAGCAAGCATTGCACTGCCCACCTCTAGCCTCAGCACATTAAAATAAACAGGGAATACCAAAACCAACCAGCAGTCAGTGTTGCCAGCTGCAAGGTTCACAAATCAGACTGCCACAGAAACAGACAATTGCTTGAAAAAGCTCCACCAGCTTTTTATATAACTGAAACAGTGACAGGTTGGCTCACGTAAGAGCACATCCTAGCTGGGGTCTTTCGGGCACGGAGCCCTGCTGGCTGGCACAAGCTAGGCCAACCACCGCATCTAGCAGGGTACGGCAGAGCTGGAGAGGTACTTCAGAAGTGAATAAGACGGGGAAATCATGTGGGTCTGCACCTCCACACAAGAAATCTGAGGGATGATTTATTTGCCTTGTTGTCTTTTAGTTTACAGGCCCTCATGCTTTCATCTACTCTTCCAAGTTCAGGCCAAGGCTCTTGTACTAGACTGCAGATGCGGAGGATTCCTTTAGAAAAGTGGAAGTATTAAACAGAGTCTCAACAGCTTGTTGAATTAAAAAATAATAATAATTAAAAATAATAATAATAAAAAAGAATGATCCAATTACAACTTTTGAACACAGAATATACAACCTTTGGGTGCCTGTTCCAAATCATTTGAGCATAACTTACCTACCAGACGTACATGGCTGCTACTCCACCAAATTTAACTTTCTATGTGAAACGCAAAGGTGCTCCACAGTTTAGTGCACAGGTCATTCGGCCTATTTGGGTCGTATAAACCATTGCCTATTGGTAACATAGTCTTTAAGAAGCAATAGCAGCAGACTGACTACTAGTGTTAATCATGAAAGAAACTAAATTAGTTGTTCAAAAGAACAACTGTCCCCTTCAAGCAAATCTGCTTTATCAAAGATACTCCCTGGATCCTCATTGTGATACTTCAGGAATTCCCAAAAGCCACATGTTAGTGACACTATTTTGTCTCATGAACATCCAGATGATTCATTCTTTGCCATCTCAATGCTTTGTCATCACTAATTAGTGCAGACAAAAAAAATCATAGCATGCCCTGATGATTTTCCAAACAAATTTAAAAGTCTCTATGTTTTCGACACTCACTGAAGTTAATTCCAATTTATTTTCACGCACAGTCAGAAATCTGTGACCACATTAAAAACACTGTGGAAAAGATCTGGGAACGCTCCCAATGCTGTGTTCACATCCTGCGACTCACCCTCCAAACTCACTTGGTAAAGAAACTAATACAGTCCTTCTATTTTCCAGGGGTACTCATGGATTCCTCTTTCTTTTAAGAACAGAACAAAAAAACCAGTACACCTCCAAACAAAAACATTTTTAAAACCTACAGAGAATCCTGAATATCTGTGGGCAATGAGTTTAAGAATTACGAGGCACAGTATATTTTAACCTTCCTAGATAAGGATGATAAAAGAATGAGGGATGGGGAGAACTGATATGGAGGGCAGTAAAGGCCTCCACTTGTCCATTCCTTGGCAAGTCAGAAGATTAACCTGAAGCCATGCTGCACAATTCTGTATCGTGTTAAGCCCATCTGTCCACTTCTGAATTGGACTGGAAGTACACACACAAGCAGAACTTCACATGAGCTCCAGCATGCAATAGGATTTTTTGGGGACACCTAGAGGTACATTCTCCTTGAGAATGCAGAAAGGAGCTTTCCCATTTGTGCTTTACTGCTTTGTTGAGGTAGTCTCTTTCTGTACAGGAAACCTTTGATTCCTACCTTTACCAGGGATATTATTTTTTTGTAAAATGCACAGACATCTGTGTTTGTGAAAATGCTTTTTTGCCCCACCAGATGTAAGATGTACATTAAACACCAAAGATTTCCTGCCTTTCATTATTGCTATTACAGATTAAATGTGAATCAAAAGATGTTAAATGTCATTACAGACAGCCTTTGCATCCAAATCCTGTTAGCCACGAGACTAATTTAAGAGAGGCTAGAAGTAAGGCATCTGGTTTAGCACAGGGTATTGGTCTGTATTTCATGGCTACTTATCAGTCAAAACCCACTAATTCAAAAATCATCCCAAACTGGTGCGTCAGAAACCTAGATTAAAACCAGGAGGGAGAGATGGAATTAGGAAGATGTTTTACCATTCAGTGTAAGAAAGAAAGTTGACATGAGCATTCCAGTTTCATATCAGGTCGAGATCTAAGTCATCTGAAAATGAGACTCATTCACCAAAGCCTGCTTGTCCCAATTCAACCCAAATTTTGAGTCCCAATCTCCCAGGCAATCTGTATTAGTAGGCTATGTAGTGCATCAGTCTCTCTTTTTCTCAGTTACAGAAGACAAATATGCATTGAGTCAAAGGAAGGAAAAGACCATCTGAAGACAATGCACACACTCATGAGGATATAAGAAACTGATGTCCCACACCCTGCTCCAATTCAGACAAAGAAAAACTTAGAACTTGGGTCTCCCACACTTCAGATCTAATGCCAAACCATGTGACAGAGCTCTTCTGAGATACCCAAGACAAGCTGTAGGCAGCATTACTGTCCTTACCACAGCCAAGGCTGCAAACTGATCAATTTTGCAACTCTCAGCTGCACTCAAAGCAATTGGTTAAATAAATAAATACGGAATTACCGGATTCATCTTAAGGCTGGAACTGTGTTCTTGGGCTTGAGAGACCATCTTGGAATGTGACCTGTAAGGGTAAGGCTACTGCCAAAGGTGCAAAAACCTGCCTTGGTGCATCTCGCTGTCTCTATGGCTAAGACGCTGTCTCAGGCACCTACAGGTATTTCCAAATCCCTGAAGCAGCCTCAGGGCAGCACCAAAAGGCAGGCAAATATCCAAGCCCCAGTCAGACATGGCTACCTGTGTGACAGAAGTACAGACCAGGGCTATCAAAGGCTGAGTCAGAAGGAGCTGTAACGAGGGATGGAGGACAATTTGTGTGCATGTTCATAAACCTCTTCACATTGTAACAGAGTTGAGAGGTAGGGCTGGGGGACAGACCCAGCAGAACTTACTCCTAGGTGCAGGTGTTTCAAATCTTCCAGCTGTTAGTTCTTTTTGGTTTCTAATGCTACTTTGCTTGATCAACAACTGCTACTAAAAGCCAAACTCAACAGTCCAAAGTACAGCCTATGCAAACATGTCTAAATTATGTATGGATTTTGATAGCAAAAAGCTGTTAAAGCATTTGCAAACAATCCTTATCAAGAGTTTAGTTCCAAACCCAGTAGCTTAGACTCAATTCTCACTTAACATGGAGTTGAGAGTCTTTTTATTGGTAAAATCTTACTGGTTCCATTCAACAGAACAAAATCAGCCACCAATGCAACGAGAGGACATGGGTGAACAAAGACACTGCTGCCAAGCTAATGCTAGTACATCAGCTATTATTCTCCCCAGGGGTACACAAAAAACAAACATAAAAGAAAAATGATGCATAAAAAGGCAGCTGCAACTGAAGACGTGACCAGTGACATACAGAAAGATCACTGAGCAACGTGCCATAAAAATATGAAGAAAGTAACTCAAGCAGTATCAATTTTAGTTATTAATTGCAAAGGAGTGATACGCTAGTCATTTGCTCTGTGAAGCGATTTTTTTATTTTTTTCTGAAGGGAGGCTCTTCTCTGCTATTACTCACCATACTTAAAAATGAGGTGTGAAAGTACTCTATAGGAAAACTGCATTCCATCTGGGGACAGTTACCAAGCAAATACCTATTCCCAGTTCAGCGTGCCCCACCCATCTGGAATATGCTACAGCATATGGGATGAATATTTTTTAGAAATAGCTGATTTGTAATGCCATTAGTATGACAAAAACTTAACAACCATCCTCCTGTTCTGGCACAAGCCACAATAAAATTTCTAACCAAAAATTAGTAAACAGGATTGTTTCTTCTGCTACCACTGGGAAAAAAAAAATGCTAACATAAATTCTAGAGCTGGACAGTCACCACAGCTTTTACATTGCTTTGTTTAAGCCGTGCTCTCATTGCTGTGGTGTTGGTTTGCCACACCACAGATACAGACATCATATAGTCACATTGCACTGACATGTATCTGCAGCAAGCCAGTCTCCAAGTTAAGGATTATGAACATAGATGTTCCGTCCATCTGCACACACCTACCCACCAGACCCATCTACACACCCACCCAGTCAGCGGACATGCAGCTCCTCTAGCCAAAGTCAATAAAGCAGAACAGCCTGCCTAGCAAAGCTG
>VXAV01005647.1:505443-523332 GCA_013399715.1 Alectura lathami | reverse complement strand
AGTACCTGCAACTAGAGAGGGAAAAAACAAAAACAAAAAACACTATTGCGAGAAGATTCTGCAAGATAATTCTAACAAATTCAGAAACCCAAGGAAATTACAGCAAGAGAAGTGAAATTAAGTGGTTATTTTGAAAGATCCAATAACTAAGGACTAGTTTCTTCTTCAATGAAGTTTACATTCAAACTTATCTCACTCCCTTCAGGAACCACCTATCAGCTGGTTTCTAAATACTTGTGAAAGACTAATGATTCTTTTCTTCAACTTCATCTGCAGCCCACGTTGTTAATTCAGCTAGCTACATTTCAAATTCAAATGTGACTGTATGCACAGCAATCAGATTAAAATATATATATAGTCACTTTTGTTTATTTTACAGATTTAACAGTGGACCTATCACCACACGTGGTCCACAGGGGCAAAGAAATAAAATGTTGCTCGTAAGTGGGCCACAGATGTGCACACTTTGACACGAAAGCCCCACAGGCTATCCAGTAGCTGCATTCAGTTGATCATTTACTCCAGAAAGTTGTCACCTACACACACACCTCACGTGCAGAGGTGGCTTTGTCATATGAACACCTATCTGCACTCACAAACATTAGGACCAGCCAGGTAATTTCATGAAGACTAGCCCCTAGATGCCAGAGGGTGAAATGACTCAGCAGTGATCAGACAAAACTAATGTAAGCCAACACAATTCAAACAAGAGACAGCAAAAAGACCTGTTGGGGCCTCAGCTGTTTGCTCTCTTAATTTGAAATCAAAATGGAATAGAGTGAAAGAGTTGGGCAAATAGAATACGCTCTGTAGCCCCTACTTGTGGTTAAGTCTCTATTCTCTGTACAGTGGAAATCTAAAGAGATGAGATGAAAATAAATGTGCAACAAAATATCATAAGGAAAAGAAACTCAAGAGGAAGCTGATGAGAGTAAGCTGCAATTTTGTAGAAAAACTGCAACATCCCTCCACAAATAAATACAAGTCATGCATAACAGGAAAGTCACAGGAGATAAGGACCAGTAGCTGCTTCTCATAGAATGAAGTCAGCTCATTCCTCACAGTAAGTGAGGTCATTTTCAGCTTCAATTCTAGTAACAAAGATGACAGAAATGGAAAAGCACAGTTAGGTCACCTTGCTCCTCTTCCCCTTCTCCTCCCTCTTCATTACTTCCAACAATTCAGAGTAAATTTGAGAAGTCATATTCTTTAGGAATACCTATAATTGTTTAGGTGGCAATTCTTCCAGTAATAGAAATTCAATTCCTTTCCAGAAACATGTTGTCAGGCAATGATATTCCAGATCCTTCAATATAAAAATGTTTTAAACACAATGGCTTCATTTAAGGTCTTTAGAGCTCCACTTTTTGTTATTTTTAAAACCACTTAGTTATGACACTCATGCCTCAAGAAGGAAAGCACTAGTAGATGGATATTAATATTCCAGTGTTGCACCTCAAATAGCATTAATTATCCTCTGTCATCATTAATCTGTCTGTACCTGCTTCTACCAGTTAATTCCTTTGACTTCCCCCAGTCTGCCTCTTGTTACTATGCAATGTTTAGTATCTTACTATATTATGTTTGTAAGGATGGGAGACTTTGGCTGCTTGAAACTGGCAGAAAGTAATTTACAGTTGGGCCTTGTTAAAATGACAGCAAGCACTGAGACCAAACGTAAAAGCCAGCCTAGAGGAGGTTATGAAAAATTCAAGTGGTGAGCATTTTGCCTTGCATCTGACAGTTACTATTACAAAGCCGCATGTCACCCTGTACCACACAAAACACGAGACAGAAGAAGAGTTCTGCATTATGGATAGAGTGCCTTCCTCCTACAGATGATCTTCGTAGAGATGGTGTGGAACTAAATTGTTCAGTCCTTTTTTGGAAGGTTGATGAAGCTCTAACCAAACAATTTCTATACCAGCAGCCAAAGACACCACACACGCCCTGTTGGATGCAGCACCTCAAAGGCGGTACACGTCTGGCAAGGACACCCAATGCAGAGACAGGGCTCTGTTTGTATTGCTATACATCCATCCCAGAAGCAGAACCGACGCCCCCATACGCATGCCCAGCTACAGTATCTGAAGCAGGAAGTACACCTCCGTAACTGAATGCTAGGATACTTCCAGGACTCATTCATCACCTGCACCTAAATTCCTAAGTCTATCTGAAAGTGATGTAAGAAACGTTTGTCAAATGTTTCAATGGGGAAAACCTGAACCTCACTAAAATTAAAGATATTCCTATAGAGTCAAGAGGGAAAAAAAGAATCTCAAAACATTTTCATCACATCCTAAGGCTGGCGTTAATCTGCACACCTTTGAGCAGCCTTTCAATATCTAAAGGGGGGCTACAGGAAACAAGGGGACAGACTCTTAAGCAGGGTCTGTTGTGATAGGATGTGGGGAAACGGTTTCAACTGAGAGAGGGGAGATTTAGGCTAGATATGAAGGTGGTTTTTGTTTGTTTGTTTGTTTGTTTTACCATAAGGGTGGTGAAGCACTGGCACAGGTTGCCCAGAAAGGTGGTGGAAGCCCCGTCCCTGGAGACCTTCAAGGTCAGGCTGGACAGGGCTCTGGGCAACCTGATCCAGCTGTAGGTGTCCCTGTGCCCTGCAGGGCAGCTGGACAAGATGACCTTTAAAAGGTCCCTTCAAACTCCTACAAATCTATGAGGTCAACAATAAGGCTGAAGAATTTTGTTTCCAAACTCTCATTCTCAGACAAATGAAATTAATCATTACTAAAAATACATCACAGTCTTAAAGGTACTCACCTCCTTTATCCACAACAATTTAGGTGGCTGCATTTCCACAGACATCACTCCTCCAACATTGCTCAACACCCTGTGCTGTGTTGCATTGATGCGGTCTACTTGGCTGACTGCACGATGGTCCATCCACATAATAACATTCCTGCAGTTTTGTCCTGTGAAGTAAAATAAAACAAAGATTAGTTCGGATCTGGTATAACTCCACCTCAACCCTGCAAGTTACTAGACTATAAGATGCTTCACACTTTCAATTGTGCATGGAAAACTCAAATACTTCAATACTTCAGTAACTCACAGTAAGTCCCTAAAGATAAAATTCTGGCCAACTTTAAGACATGTTGAGTGCTGAGAATGCTGACTGAAACTAGTCAGGCTTGTGAGCACCAAACAACTTTGAAAGCCATGTTCTTGTAAAGTATGTTTCATTCAAAGAACCCAAACATTTTTACAAAGTACACATTTATTTTAAAACATAACAAAGCATTTTGCTGACTAAGAACTAAAAATATGGCAAAATCTGAGCAATTAAATTATAAATTGAAATGAACTCAGCCAGTCAGTTAGCTAGACTGTCACAGGGATTCTTTTCCCTCTTCTACCGTTATGAGAAAACTACCCTAAATCCTTTCAGAAATACTTTCATGAAGGTAGTTTGCTGAAATACTTTTATTTTGGATGTGGAAGGCAAAAGCATTTAGCAAGCCTGTGTAACACCTCAGAACAAGAAGCAAAAAATATTTTTTTTAAATTAACCTACAAAGGATCTGCTAGACAGGTGGAACAGTAATCCAAAAGACACTTCACATTACTCTCTTGCCAAGTACACTGCACACACAGCATCACAAAACAGCCACTCATGCATACTTCATCTTGAAAACATATTCCAAGACAAGACAGATCTATGAGTAACAACAATATTCCTAACATGGATCCAAGTACAATTTAGACCTGGGAGACTGCTTGAACTCAGACCAGTGCATGCCCAGTGTGACAGCATTCTGCCTATTCTTGTCTTTTTATTAAACAACATTGTGTAAAGTCAAAGCTCTTGGCGATATCAGACCATAAAAAACAAGAACTGAATTTGACTCAACAGACCCAAATAGCCCCAGACATCATTGAACAGACCAAAGACTCTTAAACTGAGAAGTAAATAATTTTGCCTAAATTTAGTGAAGGACTTTTTGGGGGCAACGCTGGTTTTTTATGAGAAGGATAGGAGGAGATGACAAATACATCTGAGAGCGGAAAGGGAACATCAACAGAGTTGTGATTATGGCCATATAACAACTGATTGAGCACACAGATCATCTTAAATGGGATTCGGTGAGAAAAAAAAAAAAAAAAAAATATTTTTTCTTATGTCTTCTGAAACATCTACTTAAAAAAATAATCAAAACTTAAATTCTATAGTGAAAGGTACCGGACTGTTTCTAAGGTTTAGCACTGCCCTAGACAAAGGGAGAACCAGTGTAACCACTCAGCCTCTTGCCTGCAACTCCATGACGAAATATGCAGTTAGACCATACTAGTATTGCATTTTTAGCATTCCTTTAGCCAGTGTGGATGGATATTTACACAGACAATAAAAGTCATGACTAGTAAAGCATGAAGGAGGACAAAACACATAGGAAATAAAAAAAGTGCAGAGATGTCTCTCAGGGGCAGTCTATCTCAGCCAATATGAATGAATTTGATCTTAGGATGCCAAACATTTTAGCCAAAGTAACTCTCATCTCTAATTCAATTTTGAAGTAGAATTAGAGTAGTAAAAACTGAAAAAAAAAAAAAAAAACCTTTCATAGAAAAGATTTTCTGCCATCTACATCTTTAAGATTCAACCCCGTAACTTGTCATTCGGATGAAACAAAGTTCCACCACGTCAGCAGCAAAACATCTGCAGTAACACCAACCTTTGTGCTGCAGTCCTACCTTCAGAGTTGACTGCCAAAGGCTGGAACTGTTTATCCACGACAACGAGGGAACATGTACCATCAAAACCAACCCCTCGGATCTGGCTGGCATCTACTCCACAGACAACTTTCTGGAAATACATAAAACACACTTAAATACAAATATATCCATATACATGCACACACCATGTGAAGTAATGAGTGCAGACAAGAAGTTACAAGAGAGAATTTTAAACTACACAAAATCAGAGATTGAGTATTAACATCTCATTCTGACTGCCAGTAAAGAATATAGCAAATTGACAAAAAATATTTGGTTTCCATAAGTGTATTCAAAGCTCCATGAAAAGCTCTTCAATAGTTTTTATATCTTTCTAGCCACAGCCCTGGATGAAAGCAGGAAGTACAATACCAGACAATAAAAGCAGCAGAAAACTAGTAATGTTAGCTTAGCAGTGAGTTCTGCTGCACGTGAAGCCTGCACACAGGATTAGGACTAAGCGTTTCTATCAGTTACTTCACTCAGCTGCCACCTGTGGACTGAATGATCTTCTAGAACTGCTCTGGTAATACTGAGCCACAGTTCTGCCAACTTCTGCCAACTTGGTCAAAACCTCTGTAATGCACACCAGTTCAAAAACTCTGCTGTCAAGAGTTTGGATAGCATACTTTTGGGAACTCACCACCCCAAAAGACCTGAACTTCATGGCTTCCAGCAGAACTAGGGAAAAAAAAATACAACACCCACATGGATCAAGTGCCAAGTGAGGCTGCAAAACACCTATAACGTAACACGGTAATAAACTGCCACTTCTCAGCAACAATAAAAATATCATTATCTTAATTAGTACTGCAACAAAAAGACTTTCACTAGACTTGCCACAGTGCCAGTGTCTTCTTGGTTTTGTAAAGCCAAAGCTCCAGACACCATATTTTATTGCTTAAATATAAGACATTGTATTTAAAGGGCAAGAAAAATGTAATTCACACAGAGAAAAATTAAATAACAATAATAAAAAACTTGCTCTGCTCCAACAGCAAGCTGCTGTTCCCTACCACTCCTGTCACGCCACTTTTTTCCTTTCCTTCCCCTCACCTCTTGTCTCCTTCATCTCAGGGCATTTCTGCAGAGCCAAGCTCATTAATGTTTGAAAAGGCTGATCAATAGCAAGAGAATGGGTGAACTGTCCATCTGCAAATTATCAAGCATATCATGAATATTTTAATCATGGAGCAGGCTGGGGCTTCATTAGGAAGGATGAAACGGCCCACACGTACACTGCCAAGCAAGGTCAGTGATTCACTTTTACCACCAGCACGTACTGGCGGATCTTTGGATGACAGGGTGCAAAGAGATTTTCCCTTATTATAAGGTTGATTTCAGTCTGGTTCTATGTTTGATACTATCCACAAACGCATACAATTTATTTTGGTTTTATAACACCAGACAGGCATCTTAATGAGGATCACAGGCGACAGACATTATATTAGGCACCATCTGTAAAAGAGACTGCAACTTCCCTACAGTAAATGCTGCTTTGTGACTCTACTGCAACCAACGACCACCCCTAAATATACGCATTATTAGGTTCTGAGCAACCTTGACTCCTCAAAAGAACTGTCTTGTGGCTCTCACATCAGTGAAAGAAAAACTCCTGATGTGAATCGTGAAGGCCGCGGGTAAATCCTCCCTTAGAGCTAAAAGCACAAAGNTTCAAAGTCTCAAAATCTGAAGTGCTGCCAACAACACACATCTCCTTCGTTTTCTTCTTCTTCACATACCTTGGTGACTGTGCAACAAGCAGCCCATATGTCAGCAGAGGATTGCTCATAGTGGTCTGGATGGGGTTCCCAGATTTGAATTGGCTGCTCTGCATGTGCCGCTACTGTCCCAAACTCATCCACCAAAGCTGCACGAACACTTGCTGATCCAACATCAATTCCAACATAGTATTTTACTGAAGTCTGCTTCTTACTGTGCATTTTTAATAAAGCCTGTGAAGGAAAAAAAAAAAAAAAGGAACACANTAAATGCTGCTTTGTGACTCTACTGCAACCAACGACCACCCCTAAATATACGCATTATTAGGTTCTGAGCAACCTTGACTCCTCAAAAGAACTGTCTTGTGGCTCTCACATCAGTGAAAGAAAAACTCCTGATGTGAATCGTGAAGGCCGCGGGTAAATCCTCCCTTAGAGCTAAAAGCACAAAGGAAGGACTCCTCTTTCTCTTTTACTTGTATCACTGTGGCCTTCAGCTCCTCACATAGACAACAGATATTGCAAGGCTACAAGAGCCATCTCCTAAAGGTGCCTTTGATGTACAAGGGTGGTTACAAGTTATACAGCGTTGCAACATATACAGAGCTGGATGCTAAAGGCCAGTGACTGGAAAACTTCAAAGTCTCAAAATCTGAAGTGCTGCCAACAACACACATCTCCTTCGTTTTCTTCTTCTTCACATACCTTGGTGACTGTGCAACAAGCAGCCCATATGTCAGCAGAGGATTGCTCATAGTGGTNATAAAGAGGGCAAAATCAGGCATCCATTGTCTCCATATGGATTGCCATCAGTAACATCCTTCATCTTTTTATTAACCACAAATCACTGCCGAAGTGTTGGCACTGAATTTGTAAACAAAGGGCTCAGGGCACCGCCACAGTGCTTACGAACTACCTAGGCAGCTACAGACACTGCCTGTGAAGGAAAAAAAAAAAAAAAGGAACACAATACAAAGAGTTAAAAACCAGAATGACTAATGATGCAAAGCTGTGCTGAACAGGTCACCAGAGTTGCTGTGCAAGTGCTTTGCTTGCTAACTCTTTTTTGCAGCAAGTCTTCACATAGCATTTTTTTATTAATTTGAGTTTGAGTCTTCCCCTAGTTCTTCTGCCTTTATCTCCAATGTTTGCACATACATTGCAGGGCACAGTAGTTCCTGAAAAGCCCAACATAAATTCACAGGTAAGAACGTGTGTGCTGTGATAAGGCTCATGCACTCCCACAACGCAGGAACTGAGTGGTCACACGCTGTCATCTCCACACAAAGAGGGAAGGAGACAGGAGGCAGAGGAAGGGTATGGATGCAAACTCAGCACTCATCGGGAGCTGGTGCCCTACGCAGAAGGGTGAATTGAATCCAGAGACTCCTGGGTTTTCCTGACTTCTGGCAGATGGGGAAGCTGCTAATAACTGGTAAATTGGATTCACTTGTGAAAGGGACAGGAAGCAACACCACAGACGTGTCAGTGCACCAGTGCAAACAAATACACTCTGAGCTAGTGAAAGGGGCTGCGTGCCTGGCTCCACTGAACTCTGAAGAGGAATGAGGAGCCAGGAGCTGATGCCTCGCATGGAGCCAACAAGCCAACGAGTGGCAAAGTACTGCTGCATGAGACAGTGTGTCAGGCTGAACACTGCCGAACCTCAAAACAGTTTCCTCCTCCCCCAAAAAGTGGTGTGATGCTGATAATTAAAATAACTAAGTGGCAATCTGGCACATATTACCCAACTTTGAGCCCTGCAAATAAAAACAATGAAAAATAAACTGCTTAGGTTTTAAGAGCTATTCATCATAAATTTTAAAGATTTAGAAAATAATTTGCTGAAATTATTTTGTTGAGTTATGAGAACATCCCAGGAAATCTGTGCCTGCTTTCTCACAACCTAAAAGAACAAAGTGAGCCAAAGTTAATCGATTTAATTATTCACAATGAGTTCCTTACTTCACTATGTCACATTTAAATAGATGACATTTCATATAGTGACAAATGCACGGTACTTAATTTCTTAGCTTGCCCTTAATTAGTAGTTAACATTAACATTTAATCAAGCTGGGAAAATGCTAATTAAGAGCTGATACAAAGTATATGATAGGTCAGACAGGCATCAAGTCAGTGCTTGCATGAATCTCCTATCATGCCTCTGAACGTGCAAAACAGCTGACACTCTTCCAGAAAATTAAAATACCAGTTATAATTTGATCATTTACGGAGCACCAGAATGGCTCTACCTGTAACAGCCCATCTATCCCAAAGATCTGTAATTCATGTATGGAAGATGGGTTGTTCAGGAGGAAGGACGTGGGTAAAGGAAGAAAGATTTGCAAAGAACTGCCTAGCGGAACAATAGGGTTATTCACATTTCAAATTAATCCTGTATATGATTTTTGGAAGTAACTAACTTCAGTGACAAAGTATATCCAAGTAACAGCTGCTCATACAGCCACGTGAGCTGAACTCCACTTTGGAAGCAGTGTCTGTACACACCGCAGCATCCACCACACAGCACTATGCACACCCCATGCTAGGGTCACTAGAGGAACTTGTGCACATCTTTAGCTTTAATACTACCAGAAACTAGATTTAAAANATTAGGTGCAACACACACTAATCTTGTTAAGTAAGGTCATCTGCTCAAGTGATGAGCAATCAGCTAAAAATAATGGTGTGCCGTGAGTCTAACACCTAGGAATACTGGCAAGAAAGCTCACTTTATTTCTTGGCCCTGGCTCCATGACCTGGTCAGGCTAACAAAAGCTAATGCCTCTGTCCTAGGGAGGACAGTTCTCCTGATATCATGATTAATGCTGCATCTGTCAGCTGGGGATACTTACAGCACGCTGCATCTCCCTCTCAGCCCTTGGCTGTAAAAGGAGTTTTAAGACACTCTTTTCAGCAGATGATGTTCACTTCTTAATTTTGCACTCAGTCTCTTCAAAGCTTGAAAGGCTGGCTGCAGATGCTGCTAGCTACTTACAAGAAATTTTACTCTAAAGAAGAAATTGCATAAAACTGTTCCTGCTACTATCTCATGAATTTCCCTCTTTCCCCCTATTTTGGCACTGCCTTTGGCTGCTGACTCACAAAGACAAGAAGCCACAAGTTGCAAAGCTGATTTTTTTTTTTTTTTAAATACAGACAAATCTTTCCTACTTACTTTTCAGAGAATACAAACAGCAAAAGGAGTACTTTACATCCTGCCTCCTTCTCACACACACAGCATTACTCTAAATTTTTACTTCCCTTCCCTGTATGGCAGCCTTGATTTTAGCTTATTAATGTGTTTTGCTAGTTAGAGCACAAATTTAACAGATGTTAGAGCATTAAGCTCATAGTACCTCCCACTCAGCACTTAAAATTATAGCTTTGCATTGGATTCTTCCCACAAACATTTGAAACCTGGAACTCAATCAGCCCATGTCATGTTTACTTCCCTTTTTTCCTTACTAAGCAACCAGGATACGCATGTGTGAGCAGCTGAGCAGGACACCGAGTTTGTTTACGTGCTCCAGCAGCATCTATCAGTCTATGAGTTTGCACCATTGGACATGAGCAAGACACTGCTAAGGGACAGACTTCAAAAGACGCACCACAAACCTATTTAAGCTGGTATTTCTCTGAGTAAAACTCACCTGGATTTACAAAGCAATACTTTGATATCTAACAGAAAAAGGCTAGAAGTAAATATAAAATCTTTTTTCAATCACAGAGAGCAGACAGTTACTGCTGCTGTTGAAAGCATAGTGTCTCTGAAAAAGAATCTGATCTGCATGCAAAAACATCATTTGATGCCAAGGGTTTTTCTGGAATGCCAGTCACTTGGTCTTTCACCTACTTGTCAGCCAGATCCACAAAAAGCACTGTCATCCAAGCGTCACCAACCAGGGACTCTGCCTGAAGGTATCTCGAGAACCTTAGAGCTCAGTAATGACGTTGGCTGAAAATATTTAGCCAAAGCACTTCATTAAGAATTTCAAGAGGAATGTTCTCATCCAGTTTTGTTTACAGAATATTCCTGCAATACACGAGGAGACTCCACATCAGAAGCGAAAAGAAGGTCCCTGCACAAACTTCCTGTTTTGGCATCTGGACATCAATATTTATGACCACGTGCAAATGAAATTCCGTTGTGCACTAAAACTTCGTTTTGCATGCTGTGCCTACTGGATTCTTAGCATACAGTTTCTGCAGTCAACATAATCGTAAAAATAATGAACCAGAAAAACAGTTCAAAACAAAGGTCCTGAAAGTCCAGTCACAGGTCAACTCCTTGAGCACAATATTCCTAACAAGACATCAAAAACTTTGGTGCATGGATGATGCATGCTTATGGATAAACGTAGAGGTGATGATACCAGTACCCTTACACACCTGAAGGCCCCTAAAACTTCGATACAGCTTTGCCTGCCGGCTGCAGAACTGGGGCCTCACATGTACAAGTTATTATTTGAACTTGCAAACAGAAAGAGAAGGAGAGAGAGAGAAAAAAAAAAAATTAAAAAGACATCTGCAGCTTAACCATGTTATAGCCCATGTCGAAAACTGCTAAGACAAGATAAGACGCCAAATTTCCCTCCAAGCACTAAAAAAGCAGTGGTCTCTTTCTTTGCAAATCACAGCAGGGACAGAACGCCCTTTCAAACAAGCATTTATGATCAAAGGGCTGCAGCATATGATAAATATTTATATGGCCCATTAAAAAAAGTCCACATAAATATTATCCAAAATGTGCATGCTGGAAACCACAGACTTCCCAGTTTATCCTCAAACAAATGTGCTAGTTTGCCCACATAGGCAATGAAAAAAGGAGAGGGGAAACTGTCAATTGCAGAAATATTTCTTCAAAAATATAAAAAAATGAAAGAAAATCCTTAACAGTGCCTTTTTAAATTTAAATGTAATGCCCAAACAACCAGATGGCTGTTTCATTCCAACTACCTGCTACATTCAGTTTGTTCGACCTTACTTCAGGGCTACCAGCCTGCCAGGACCTACCTCTCTGTTAAACCTGCAGGACAAGAAGGCCGCACACTCACTTGCGGGCAGGCTGAAGCTCAGCAGTATTTATCAGCTGCCAGTACAGCTCTTGTGGTACCGTGAGGTTAAATACAAGGAATTATGAAGGACTGGCATGTCTGCTTTAAACTTTGATCTCTGGAACGCTGCCGGCTGCCCAGACCCAGAGACCAAGGATAAACAACATGTTCGTAGTAGTGCAGCTGTGCTTTTCTATGGATTACCAGGAAAAAGATTAACAGGCTCACATTAGGCCTCATAATTTTAAGTGTGAAAAGATCTAAATATGTTAAATAAAAGCTGTTTATCAGTTGTAGAAAGGAGATAAAATGAAAGAAGCATTTTTGACATTACATACAAAATTCAACACTGTTGCCTCTCTAGGGTTACAGTAAACTGACAGAACTGGAGGCAATCTCTGCTTGAAGAGAGTGAACTCCTTTTCCTTTTCCAGGATCTTCAATTCCTGTTTCGATGTGAAGAGACAAAGAAGCTGCATGTCTGTGGGAGAGTGAGAGCAGATGGCAATGTTGAAGGCCAGGACTAATATAGAATATACCCTTAAATGCCCAAGGGATTGTGCTAGAACCATCAACACGCACACACTTCTCAGCTATCCAACAGTGAACAAAACAAAAACAAGGAACAAAAACCACACCTCACCTCGCCTGCCCCTTCCCAAAACTAAAATGCGTACCTGCAGGAGATCTCTGAGACTTTGGAATTTGAGGACTGTGTTAGCAACAACACAACTGGAATAAATAAAAGCAAGCTGGAGACAGTATGCTGATCACTGTCTTCTTCACTAAAAAAACAAACACTCTGCATCCAATATCCATTCTCTGGTAAATTCTGGGGAGCCTTTTCTCATCTTAGAACCAGGGAAAACAGCTGAACATAGTGGGAAAGACCTCACTTTGGCAGCAGAATCAGACCCCCAACGCCTAATCCCATAATACCTAGACTGTTCCTCCAAAGCCTTCCTAATTGCCCGCTCCCCCAGTGCTGTAACATCATCTCAATAAATCCTACCACAGCACTGGAAATATTCTACTACTTTCTAGTATCTCCTTTTTTCTGCTCCATAAATAATTCACTATGTACTAATCTTCTGTAATCTCTCTCCATATCCTTTTCTTTTTTTTTTTTTTCCCTCTCTGTCCTAGACAAAACCATTACTTCATCACCACCTCCTGCCCTTTAATTCCATCTTTTGTATTTTAAATACTTTCAAGCCAAACTACTTCCACCTACTATGACAGAAAGCACAAGATATCCTGGTTGATTCTGGTGAGACCAATTTCTTAAAGCCATTTGGGAACAGACAACACCGAACTAAGTCACCTGAAACAACAAAAAAGTAACAGACAGGCAGAAAAATAAAAAGGACTACGCAATTTATTCTAAGAAGTGAGATCCAAAATCCATTTATTTTCAGTTTCTACTGCCTACACAGAGATCTCCCAAGAACAGCAGAAAGGCGTCAGCATGACCACTGTCAACAAATACCGAGCTCTGATGTTCAACAGAGTTGCTGTTTCTCTTAGAATCTGCTCTGTTTCAGCTTTGCACTAAAACAGAGAAATCCTGGTGCCCCTCATTCCCCTCTTCAGCTCCCTCTGAATGATGCAGGCCACAGCACCATTAATAAAATACGAGCTACAGCATTCCGAACCCTGGTTAAAGAGAAGTGCATGGCTGCGCCGGGCCAGCTGGAAACCCCGTTAGTACAGCATCCTGCTACCAACAGATGCCACAAGAAAAGCGCGTGCCTGCCCTGTGCATAGGATGACACTTCCCCAGGGCACTTTCCTAGCCTCCAGCTATCTCCAGGAGAGGCACCTGCTGAGCCAGGAACTCTGCCTTTCGGATTAACAGACCTTGAAGGCTTTCTCCTGAGGTGGTCAGATACATCAGAAGGCCTCCTTCTGCTCTCTGGCTCGATGACCTGTTCACAGATGTGGGAGCAATAAGTGCAAGACACAGAACAACAGTAAGTACTAATGAATAGCACATCATGATCCCAAGACAGCTTCGGGCAAGTAGAGATACTGCCCACATACGCTCAGGGCAAAAAAAACAATGTGTTGGCGTTAACTGGCAGGAACAGCGAGGTGCTGCTCTGAAGCACGGATGTGCCTGTGAAAGGTCAGGGACTTTCAGCTACAGGCAGTTCCCAGTACACTGGCCCTCGAGGACTGTATGAACAGAGGAATCCAGGAGCTCCTCCCAGCTGTATGCCTGGGGAAGACCAAGGGGAGATCAAGGCAACCACACAGCTGCAGCACACCTGAGGGGCCCTCACCCGGAGCCAGCGCTGCAGGACACCTCCCAACACGCACAGTCCCTGGTGCAGGCGGTCTGTCAGACCAAATCCTGACCAGTTCCTCCAGCTGCCAGATTTTTCAACCTGATAGTGGCTCAACTGGGCTGCTCCATTTCTTCCCCTGCCTGTAACTATGCCTCACAAAAACAACAGGTTCAGCTCTCTGCCGCGCTGCTTGCCTAACAGCAGGAACAGCAGGAAGCAGCTGCAGTCAGGAGCTCTCAGGAAAAAGGAAGGCTGAGCAAGCGCCACAAAACACGCAAAATTCACATGAGGAGTGAAGGCACCAGCTAGTGAGGAAATCCAACAGCTTCAGCTCTCTCCGGGGCTGTCTTGGCGCCGTGTGGACAGGACCATAGCCTGCAAAGCAGGGTCTGATCCTGCATCCACTGAAGTCAGCGGCAAAACTCCCACCAGCACCAGTAGTTCAGGATTAGACTCCTGATACTGTGAACACTGCAGGTGCACTCTCAAGCTGCAGGATTTTGAACGCTTGCCATAACCTACAGCTTGTCAAACTGAGGAAACGTTCATCAGCCCATGCCAAGACACAATTCTCATGCGGGAAAACCTAAGCAATGAGGAGGGTATATAGCTGCACCCTTTCTCCTCCATGCACTGACCACTACAGTCCACACAGCACATGCACACCAGCCTATTCAGACCTGCTCTCCCCTTGACACCGCAGCTGCACGCATCCCCGAAGGCTGTCCTAGTGATCCGGCAGTCAGGCGTGTCCCAAATGATGCTGCAGAATGCTCGAAGCTCTGAAGGAAGACACTCCTGTTTACACTGACTGCGAGGGGAAGAAATACCCTCTGACAATTACACCAGTTGTAGCTGTAACAGCTTCATGACTAGCTGAAGGGTGGGAACAGGCTCCAAAATGACCGACAGATCCAGGTGAATGGATCCATCAGCGTACTCATGTTGTTCGTATCTCTGTCACTTCAACCTAACCCACACTGGACAGGTAAAACACCATCAGTTCATTGGCTGTAAAAAGAGACAGATTCCTACATTGTGACTGTTGGTTTGAGGTTTTTATTCTATGTTAAAATAGAAATGAAGAAAAAAAAAGTCATGTAGAAACACATCTCTAGCATAATGTTTATTTACCAAAAAAAATCTGCTTATATTGTAAAATACAACTAACAGTAGAATGCAGTTCAAAAGGCGTGAACAGCTCACGTAACCACGCATCCTAGCTTTAAACTGCATTCCTAGAGCAAACCAGCCTTGGTATCATGAGCTCCAACCCAGGCACATAAGGTTACCTGGAAGCCTGGGTAAATAAAGCCATTGTGCTATGGCAGATACCAAATCAGTCAGCTTTAGGTTAGTGCTGATTCTCCAACTTCAGTCACATCTGCATTGTCCAGTGCTACATCGAGGATGATCTTGGCCCGAGCTGTGCGATTACATACCAGTAGATCAGTATAAAAATAATTTGTTCTGAGTTCATAGCTTTATGAAATGACAAAACGTCAAAATTAGCATTTTGGCTGAAGTCCACTGCCTTCCCATCAAGGCTTACACATTTAAGCAACATCTGAACAAGTGTCTGTAATTACTCCTGGCAGATACTGGAACACTTAGGCCAGCAGGTAGATGCAATAGCGAAATCAATTTTTAAAGACACGCCGTAAACCACTTCTATCCAGACGCTCAGCCCAGAAGCAAATATGTCTGTAAGCCAAATCCAGAGTTTACTATACACTATTTGTTCACTCTTGCGTGGTAAGAGCGTGGACAGAATGACAGCCCTAAGTAATCTGTCATTTTAAAATTAAACATTTATTTGGTCTACAACACTAAAAACACCAGCCTTCAAGTTCCTGTCACAACCACTTATGAGCAAGTGGGGTTGCACACTAGGTTAGGTTGAAAGAAATACATTCTGCACATAAACCAGATCTCTAGATAGAGCGTACAACATGTCTACATCCCTTTCCTTTTTAAGAATCACATCTGCTCATCTGAACACTGAGTTATCTTCCTTCTACTTACACACGCAGCTTTGGGGAAGGGTGGGGTGTTTTTGTTTTGTTTTGAAAAATGCAAAATCTGCCTTCTTAATGATCCTCTCAGTCTCGTAATTTCAAACTCCCACAAGGGCAAGCCTTGTGGTATCAGGCCAACACTTCTCTGTAAGTTCGCTTCAGTGACTTCCTGAAAACACCTCTAACACCACCAGCTTCTAAACTTGCTTGCATCAAGCAGCTGAAGGTCACAAATTTTCCAGCTTCATTTTATGTACAGTCTGAGTACTTTCCGTTTCACGTGTGGAAATGCAGAGGGGAAAAAGTAGGCAGCCCAAGACACAACCTGAAGGTATTAACAAGAGCCAAACAGACAATGCTGACCAGAGATTTTCCTTGAAAAACGAAGCTCAGAAACACGTTTCTGCTAAGGCCATACCGCTGCTGTCGATGCTGCATACCAGGCACTTCAGTACTCCAGTGGCAGGTACCAGGGAAAAATTGCAACTTGTGTGATTAGAAAAACCCAAGATACAAACCAGGAGCACAGAGGAGAGCTATTTTAATCCTCTCCTGTAAATCTACCAGTTCTCAGGCAGCATACCAGCCTCTAAGAGAAACAAAAGGCAGCTTAAATGAAGAATAGGCTTATGGGAAGAAAGAAGACAGACTTACCGAGGAAATACAAGAAATAAAATGGATAAGAACCCTTATCTGGGAAGAGGATGATTTATTCAGAAGAACCAACATTTTCAAATGGTAACTTCTGTATAGCACTGAGAGAAACACACGACAGTGCAACAGATGGGGCTAAACATCCACACAAAAGCTTCCCAGGATACTACTAGTTTACTTAGTCTCTCCTGACACTATGAATTTACTTCTGCCCCGATTCTGTTCCCAGCTGTAAGAACTCAATTCCCTCTGCTTTCTTCTTTCATCCTTCTGTCCCAGGAACCCCTCTCAGGTAAGAAAAAAAAAAAAAAGACACAAAGCCTGTTTTGCCATATCCCAGTATACAGCAGTGTAAAAAAAGGGTTTCTTAAGTCTTCTCCAATTTAGCACTGTTGCTAAATTTATTAAACTAGCTATCAAGTCCCAGGCACCTCAGGAGAGAAGAATCCACTAGGTGCCCAGTTCCAAACTGGTGCAGGGCACGCCATCAGCAAGGAACGCGGCATGAACCAGCTCCAGTGGGTTACTGGGGTGGGCTCCCTGCCAGACCACCAGCTTTACGGGAACACTGAGTGAGTGCCCAGAGAGGTGACATGAAGGAGACAGTGCTGCAAAGGTGTGAGCTAGCAGACCTGCAGGACAGCAAGAGGAGCAAGGAGGCAGCAGTGGATGGGAGCAGCAAGACAACACCAGTGGTCTCAACGCCGGTGCCAGAGACACAAGACTGGGAGCTACCAACCTCAGTAAGGGCAAGGAACGCATGCAAGGAAACCTCTCAGGGATCTGGAGGATCAAGCAGGTATGTCAGTGATGTACACGTCCCCTCTGCCCACGTCAGGTCACTGGAGCGCTGCCACTTGAAGCACAAACAAATGGGGGAAAGGCTGCAGGGAAAGCAGGGACTCCTGCTGCCGTACCAACAGGGAACAACGCGCCTGTCCCCGTCCTGGCAGCCCTCCCGTGTGCCCCCAGCACTGGGCACCCAGTCCTGCCTGGGGCCTGTCAGCAAAGGCACTGTGAGAAAGGGCAGAGCCTTTCTCGTGTAATTCAAGTATTATAGATAGGCTGTGCTTTGAGAAACATCAGTAAAAGCAAGCCTGGGGAGAACAGAATGTAAATCCTGTAATGCCCCACCAGGCATGCAAAAAAATAGGTTCTGGAACTACAACGGAGCAACCCGACCGCACACGCCCTGGACAAACAACCTGCGGCCTGGGCGTGCAGCGAGGGGGGTTCCCTGGGGGAAAGCCGCAAGGGGTGCTACACGCCAGCATCCGGGGTTTTAAATTAAAAGATAAATAATTGAAAAAAAAAAAAAACCGCGACACGGTTCCTCCACCAGCAGCACCTCCTGAACGAGGACGGCGCTGCTCCCCTGCCGGTGCCCGGCCCCCCGCGCGCGCAGGCCGCAGCCGTT
>VXAV01005647.1:410745-504884 GCA_013399715.1 Alectura lathami | reverse complement strand
TTTTTTTGGTGAGCTGGGGCGAGAATAAACGCAAAGAAACAAACAAGGATATGGCTGAAACGCACGTCCCCTATCTAGACCCATAATTATACGCAATCGCTTCCTAAACAGATAAAGCAGCACTGCAAGCTGTGAGCTTTCTGCATGAGGTTACTCCATCTGAGAGTTTCACCTAAAAAGTTTAAAAGTTCCGGATGTGCAGAACAAACCCTGGGTTTATTTAAACTGGGACAGGCAGCCGGGTCCTCCCAGAGGTGCCCTGGAGAAGGACCAGCACGTTCCTCCGCACAAGGCCATGTTCCTCCACTCTGATGCTCCTGCCACGTCCCGGCCCACCTGAGGAGGCCCCACCATGGAGTTCTCTCTCCCCTCACCCTCCTCATCTCCCATGTCAGAAATCTTCTAACAAAAAGCTCTCTTGCAACATTTCCAGAATTTTCCCTCTTTGGCCCAGGCAGAAACAGTGCAGGAACAACCTTCCTCGGGGAAAGATGAGTGTTGTCTCGTGGTCAGAGCGCAGGGTTAGCGGTCAGGGGCTGTGGGTTCGCATTCCAGCTTGGCCACTGAATCATTTTGAAACCTTCGCTAGTCACTTTGTATTAGCTAGCACCAGTTAGTAATTTTCCGTTGGAATGATTTTCTGACAGAAAACACCACTTTACAAAACTGGAATCTTTGTGAAAACCGACTTTCCGTTGGGAATACCTTGCATCTAGACAGGGTGGGAAAGGACATCAGGCCCACACTGAAATATTAACTGTTTTCTTGTGGTAGTCCAAATGTTTTGCTTTGAATAAATAGATTTAAAAAACAGATACTGCCCTCCCGGCTGTAATTCCAAGTCAGCTCTTGCACCGTGGGAGTTTGTGCTCTCCTGCTCTGCTTCGCGCCCCGGGAGGTCCGCACCTCCTGTAGCAGGGTGCAAATGTCTCTCTTGAGCTGTGCACATCGTGATCTGAGTCAGACCAGTCCCGGCATGCAGGACCTGGCGCATGGAAAAAAATAGCAGAAGAGACTGGTCTGACCAGGGAAGTGGGCCACGGGGAGAAGGTATAAAGTGCATGGACACAAGCTGTTTCACGTTAGCTCAGTGATCCAAACCAAAGTGCTGTGACTGTGGGTGTACCGAGGTGTTCTGCTCAGCTGAGAAGCAGTCAAATGAAGCCCAGGGAAACAGACCCAGGTGTTCTTCTGCTCTCCCTGACAGTCAAATCCTATCAGTGCTTCCATAAATGTGCCGCACTCCAGTTTATAGCTCTTGCTCTTCACCCCTCAACTATCTCCCTTCTTTACTGTTCTGTTCCAGAATCCCATTCCTCTGTTCATTAAAAATGCTGTGATTTCTGTCCTCCGTACATTCACAGCTGGCTGACACTTTTAACACAAATAACACTCATTCTTCTCCCACAGTACATTTATACACACAGTTTAAATCCTCTCTCAGCCTTTGTTTTGCAAAGTTAAACATTAACCATTTTCATTTGCTTTCATAGCAGTGAGCTTTGAACTACCTAACAAGCTTTCACTGCACTTGTTTCCATCAGAATTCATTTTTTCTGAACATGAGTGATCACAGCCCAGCACCACGGATAATGTTCAAAGTGATGTCTTGCTATGCCTTGTGCAGTGGCAATAATAATTCCCTATGCACTGTTTTAGTTACAGATAGGGATCAGCATTGCCTGTTTTACACCTGCCTACAGATACACTAGCATCTCAATGTCTCCAGGTCTTTTTCCTCTAATTAAAAGCAAAAAAAAAAAAAAAAGATATTTGTCTGTAAGCGCACAGCATTCCCTTAATACATTTTACATTTCGTTACACTTCTCTAGCACTCGCATGGTTTCTTTCCAAGTGGAGTGACAAATGAAAATATTTTCAAGAACAGTTACAGGATCTCCAGTCTCCAAAATCAAAGGCCTGGCAATGCTATTTTTTAAGTGAAAGAATCAAAGTTTAGGTTATCACACATTCCCATGACCATATGAGGCTTAATTCAGTACTCCTTTGAAATACTCTGAAAGCTGAGGGTTAAGAGGTGTTACGTTAGTGCAGAATAATGATGATTAACTTGTGCTTCATATCAACTGCAGGAAGAATAGATATGCCTTCAGCCAATCTCCTGTAGCTTCAAAATCTATCTACAAGCCTGAAAATACGATGTGGGTTTACGTGCCTGAAATGGAGCACAAGACCATTGCAGTTTTCCTCCAGAGACTACTGCTTCAAATACCCTTCGTCTGTTTCCAAGATTTTGGCCAGATTCACTTAAAAATATCCTGTTACCTTTTCATTTGAGAGTAACTAATGAAAATTCCATTTTAAATGTGCTTTCTGAGAGACAAGAATGTTCTCTTTTTTTCATGATTACCCAAAGCCCATATTTTAAGCCGTAGACCTACAGCTTCAGGTAGCATAAATCAGCCTTGCTCCGATGTGGCCTGCGGTCCTCTCAACCAGCACTGCAGAACAATTTAGTGTTTTTAGATGACAGCTGGCATCTTTGAAATACTCTCTTTTACAGAACTAGACTAGCTGTGACACTTGCTGGAGAAGAAATCTTGCATAAATCTGTCCAAAAAGACTCACTTTATCATATTACTTCACTAGCAGTGGTAACCTTTGGAGGCCAAAGTCCAGACAGGTTGAGAAATGGCACATGAGTACATAAAGGTGACAGTTCCATTAACTGCAATCAAAGAGGGAGGTGAATGGTGAGATAAAGACAAATGACTTGCTCTACAAAGAAAAGAAAATATGTGTGTGAAGGGGAAAGAGGCAGAATGAGCATTTTCCAGCCTGGTCAAGAAAATAAAGATCCAGTCCTGCTCCATTGAGATCCACACAGAAACGTCCCCCTGCCTCCCTGAAGGCAGGATTTGGCCCAGGATCCCAGGCTGCTGGTGAGCGTTCGTGCGAGCTGGCATAGCAGGAGCGCACGTGGCACACGAGAGACATCCCGTGAGAAAGCTGTGTGCAGAAAGTCTCGCCCACCACAGCCATACTGGAAATGCAGATAGGAAGTCACTAGTTGCATTATTTGCAACAATAATTAGGAAAACTGTTGGCATTTCTGCATGCAGTGATTCAGAATTCTCAGAGTACCAGACAAGATCTTTCGGTCCAACTGGGGGCACTTCAGCCCCGGAGGATGAGCAGGAGCAGCTTTGGGACTTTAGGGCCATAGCTCAGGAGGCGTGGACACATGTTGGTAACTCAAACTGCCACCACAGTGACAGAAAATAAAAGTTGTTGTGCTGGTTCAGAGCCAGATTTCAGCACAGGTCAAAGAGACTGTTGGGACATATTCTCATCCAGTATCCTCCAGTGAGGCCAAAGATGGCACGGATAGCACTGCTAAGACACAGTCACATTACACAAGTTTTTTTTCAGAGGAGGAACCGTCAAGGGTATAGCCGTGCTGGCTGCAGTGTTGCTTTGCAACGCTGAGAGAAAGCCACAAAGAGATCTGTTATCTCGCAAATCTTTCTAAATTTATGCTGAAGGAGAAATGAATAATATAAAATCCATCTATATAAGCACAATTATTTCTCTTTTGCAGTTTTCCCACTCACATAGGGCATTTTCAGGAATTCCTGTGCTGAAAACCCCATCTAAAACCAATGCATTTAGCAATGCAAAACGAGCAGGTGAGCAAATGGCTTTACTCACGGAAGCAGAAGTATAAAAGAACTGGATCTTGGAGCATGCAGAGATTCTGCCTACTTAGGTCCTGACTAAGGTAGCAATTGAAGAAAAGATTTATAAGGGCTCATGTAGCACGGGCAGTGAACACAAGCACCTGAAGTAGTTTTCAGACTGCTTTTTAAGCAGGATAATACTGGTGCGGGAAACTGCAGTTGGGAAGCACTGTGGATGAAACGCTGCCTGAGCTATCCCATCAGGACTGCTCCTTTACACAGGGAAACAGGGAAGTAAAAACTGTCTGCTCTATAACGGGAACAAGGGAATTTTTGAGTGGAAATCTAAACGCTCTGAGACGTGTATGACAGGAAAAAAAGGAAATTTCCTTTGGGGGACTTTTTGTGTTTTTAATAGTGATGTTAAGTTACTCTTAGACAGTAGAACAGCCAGAAAGGAAACTCCCCGCTTTACGCAGCTCTACATATAACTAAAAAAAATAATTCAGATTTCATCAATCTGTGACCCATTTGCTTAAATTGTGGGTAGCTCACCTTCCAATACAAAAGCCAGGAGCCGATGTAAACAAGCATAGGATATTTCAGGCTCCACCAAAATTCCAGTGTCTTGCCTAGGGCCTGTTCCTGCCTGCCCTCTTGGCTGGGGACCAATATCCTTTAGTCTCGAGGGAGTCAGCCTTCCAAAAAACCACTTGGCACTTGACTCAGCGCTGCTCTGTTTTCCTAATGCTCACTGCAGACAGGATGTTTTTGGACTCTGGTACCCAACAGTTGAGCATTCCAGAGAGCTCGGGGATTTTTCTTTTGAAACCACACTGCCAACGCTGTGAGTGAGGCTCTGTGATAGCGTGTGATCCTGGTGGGAAGATGGGATGACTTTCTTGCCATACAGCGATACACAGAGGGAAGATGCACATGCCACCTTTATAAACTCCTCTTCTGTGGTGTGAATGCTGAAAATTCTGGCTTGAAGTCATGTTCTCATCAGCTGTCTCCCCTCTGAGAAGACTGCCAGATTGCCACAGATTAGGGGAGGAAGAAGACCCCCTCCACACGCTTGGCCAGAAAAGAAGCCCGCTGCTGCGGTGTCGTGGAAGAGTGCTCAACAGTCCTTGCACGCATCTGTCACTGCAGCCGTTCATGCTGCCAGCACATGAAAATGTTTGCTCCCTAGATTCAGTCTGTGCACACATAATACAGCTTTTGCATATCCCTTTACACTCCAGAAATGTTGGAAATGCGACTTTACCATTAGCATTTATAGCCAACTATTTCCTGAGGATGTCAGGGCCAACAACGATGGTGCACCCTGTGCCTGGTGGGACAGAAGCCTCACGGAAGGTGTAGGTGGGCAGGCTGCAATCACAGGCAGCACCAGACCCCACGCTGCCCAGGAGCCCTGCTCTGGCTGGAGCAGATCTGTCAGACATCTTCCCTCACAGCCCCATGGCAAAATCCAGATGCGCAAAATCGTGAAACCACAATCTGTTGAGCTGGAAATGTATTTCACAAGCTAAGCTGTGAAAATCTGTTGAGCTCCTTACGTTTCACAATACCCTACATCTCAAGAAAAATAACTAGCAGAGGTTAAATATTTTTCTGCAACATCCGCTCAAGACTTTTGAATTGAGTATGACCAGCTTACGTGAAGCAGCCCGTTAGGAAAGCGATATATCACATAGCGATGCCAAAATGCAGTCAGCCTGGAGAAGGGCAGAAAACGGCTCTAACCCGTCATGCAGCACATCTTGTCTGCTTCTGTGGCTGGGACCTGCTACAAAAGGCAGACCCTATTTTGCCCTTTGAATTCAGATGCCAGTGAACACAGCTACGGGAGTCAAAGTACTGTCAGCATCTGTTAATCTGTAAAAAACACAGTTGTCTGCTCTCTGAGGATAAGGTTGCTAACTGGAATCCGTACTTTCAAGATTATAAACAATACACAGCCTTTCTCCTAAACTCATTGCAAAATGTACAAATGACAAACTAAAGCCAGTGCTGTCATTTTTAACATCTGAAATTCAACAGGAGCTCATGCAAGTACCTAAAAAGAAGTTTGTAGGGTCATTTAGCCACCTGCAAGTCATACACAAATAAACAGAAGAGTACTAGAAACAGGGAAGAAAAGTCGCCATATATGTAGGTAGTTCCTGTGCAGTGATATTTTCCTGCTCTGTGTGCAACCCCAAACAAATTGCTTATAATTAAAACTTGATACTGATTCCAAAAGTTTTCCCCTATGGAAATAATTTTATACCAGAAGGCAGATTCAGCCCTGGTGTAGTATTTCTGATTTTCATGGAATTACGCCGTTAAAGAATTTTGCCCCACATCTTACCCACAGTGATGCAATTCAACTTCTAAGGGACAGTTGTGGGGTCTCCTCCCAACTCCGGCCAAGTTTCTGGAACAAGGAAGGTCTGTAAGAGAAGCAGACAGTTGGAGGGATGGTTTAGTCTGGCATTTAGGAACATTCACATATCAGAAAAGGTCACAGGGTTTATACTGTAGGTCTTGGATGTTCGAATTTTGTGCTTTATTTCCTTACAGATGCATTGTCAGTAGGTGGTCACAACAAAACAGGACAAATACCAAAGAAAAGTCGTGAAACGATTAGAGACAGCTGTGAGTAGAAAGACATCTGGGGATCCAGTTGGTTCTGCCTCATCTCTGTTGTGTAAATCTCTTTTCTAAACTGAATACATTGTCTGAGCTTGTAATATACGATAACAGAATGTCCGCACCACTCAGAACCCTGGAGAAAAATAGAAAATATTACTTCTCCACATTTTAGATGACTTGTGATAGTGCTTTGGATTTATGCTTTGCACAACACGTGGAAGTTAGAACGCACACGCTGATGCTCTCACTGATTTGAAAACTTCTGACCTCTGTGCAGAACCAAAAAGAGCTGCAACACATCCCTCCTCCAGGCGCTAACCTGCTTTTTGCTGAAACTGTGCAGCTCCGTAGGTCGTGGCTCAGAAAACAGGAGGTTCCTCAGGAGTTCCTGCCAGTCCTACACGTACTGGGCACTGAGACAGGGGGTTGTGAGCACTGGAAATGGGATGGTGTCAGAGGACAGGGAGAGGTTATTCCTTCTCCATGTTACTGTTTGAGCAGCTGAAACAGCATGAAGCAGATGCCTGGGTTCTTACTTATGGCTTCCTGGGAAAATCAACACCGTTTTGAAAGCATATCAGAGCCAAAACTACAGAAAGATTGGTCAAGCCTGGGTCAGGAGGGACGAAGGATGCAGCTGGTGAATGATGTGCGCAGAGCTGAGTGCTCTTATGAGTCAGAATATCACATCAAAATGCCTGTCGAGTTTTGACATACTATTAGAAACAGCAAGAAAAAAATGGTAAACCTACTAGAACCATCAAAGGTACATTTTAAATTTTCCATCTGCATTCTTCCACTAAAGCTTTGTGATCTTTGTAGGTCCCTTCCAACCGAACAACTGAACTATTCTAATTCTAAAATCTTTGTATAAAAGTTAAGAACTGGCACAGGAGATAGCTGCGATTCAGAGCTCCTTCCAGCATACAGCACAAGCAGCAGAGGGAAACTGCTTTAGGCATTCTTTAAAATCACATTCCTACTTCACAGCTGGAACCTTCAGATTTTACGTTTTTTCTTTCTGAAGAAAATTTTAAATCATTGGCCAGTCTGAAAAACTGAAAGTGAAATAAAAATCAAGACACACCAAAAATCAGAAACACGGCACATTTTTTGCCATTTCCGTCAGCCACAGCAATGAAGTGTGACGAAGCAAGATAAACATTTGGGGAAGGAAATCAAATTGTAGCTGTACTCCCATTTTGGGCTGTTCCATGCCTGATTGTTTTCAGAGGCAGCAGGAGGATGAGGCTGGCGGCGTAACTCCACCCTTCCGAAGAACTGCCAGGATCGCTGTTTATGAGCCTGACCCAAACGGCGGAACAGCTTCCTCACCTACAGCACGTCGCAATCCCGGAAACACCGCGGGATGTCTTCAGCCACGTCTCCTGCCCATCGTCACCGCGCGCACTGAAAAGAACATCCCGGGAGACAGAGGACTGAGAAACCAGGACGCGGAGGATTATCCCATGGGCTGCACGCATTTCCCTCGACGGAATCGTGGCCATGAGGGTCAGTGGCTCCAAAGCAAGCCCACAGTGATGGGCACCCGGCGAACTGCAACTGGGTGTGTAGCAGTATGGAAGGGCAATAATTATACACTAAGCATAATTTTGAATTTTACTGAATGAAGCAAGTTTTCCAGAACACAACCCCACCCTTCTTGATCACCTACTGCAGTCTAATTGGCGAGTGCCATGAGTGTTTCTCCCACATTTATTGCTTTTAAGTTGACTAGCAGCTAGAAGTTTAATCTAAAGCTAATTTGTGTGCATTATTTGCCCTAAAAGTGCCCACCCAAGAGTTACTTACTCCACACCAAGCTTTAGGAGGTCAGCTTGATATGGGAGGAAAAGCGTCTGTTCTCTTGCTTTGCTTTAAGATGTGAGCAGAAGGAAAGAACTCCCAGGCAGAGCTGTGGATATGGCTGGCTACCATCCTTTAAGAAAATCCATGCATGCTCTAAGCAAGCTCAGTGCTGCCTGTGTCACTGAGTTTCTAATGTTGAACACTGACACCAACACCATCATCTGAACAACTACATTTTCACCCAAGAATAATTTCCCCCTTTAAAAAAAAACCTCCAGGACTGAGACTTCAGCTGCTCCATCCTGAACTAGAAAACTATTTTTCCAAGCTGCTGCCTGTTATCGGGCTTCAAACCAAAACTGAATGAACGCAAAGAAGGAAGCCCAATATAGAGCAGGCTTAAATATATGGAGGCTTTGGGGTTTTTGGAACATCAAACCCTTCACAGTACAAAATATTTGCAACTTGGTGTTGCAAGCATTTCCTTTCCCTCTGGAAGGTTAATTTATCATAGAGGAACATGTTGCTCTCAGACAGTATTGCAAGCTGGTGGTGTTCTTGCTACATTAACTTGTCCTCAACCAGAAGAAAATCAGTGTCACCTGTGGTGAGGGCTGTCTTTGTGAAATTGCTTTCTCATTCATTCAGGGAACCAACTCAGAGCTTGAGAGCACGGCTGGGGATCTCAGTGGTGCTTTTGGCCTTTTAACTGCAGCCTTTTCAGGGTATTCCATATCTTATCAGCGGTCCATGTTGTATCTTCATTTGTAACCTGTTGCTGTATTTACTCCACATCACCTTCCAAGAGCAACGCAGAGCCTGTGATCACAGAGGCTTACTGACTGCAGCTCCTCCTAGCACAGCTTCCAGCAACACATCACCATCGTCTGCAGTGTGTTCAGCATGCAGAAAACCTCACTGGTTCTCTGGGCTGAGTGACGCTGTTCTTCTTACACCCACTCAGTGTCCTTAATATTGGGTAACAGGAAATGAGGGGACGAAAACAAGCCATTACTTTTAGTTTCTAAGGCCCTGAATCTTTAAGCTGTAGGTCTGTGGGGGTATCTGCTCTTTGACAGCACTTCCCATATTGTGTTTCAGGCAGGAAGATGGATGTACCTTAGTTAAAGTGAGTCATTCACTGAACCCGGGCCAAACTCTGAAGCAAATCTGGGCCAGTTTATTGCCTCAGGAAGAAACCTGGTTTTTGCATGAATTAGATGTGAAAATAAGCAGAGCCTGACTGACATCTTCACCCAATTCCAACTGTAAGGGTAAAACCCAGCAGGCATAAGCCTCAGGCATGACGAAAATGAGGAGGGGAAAATGAGGCTTCCTGTCTCCCCTCCAAGAACCAGAGACACACATGTTAGTCAGAACTCCGGGTAAATTGTTAATTATTTATACACTAATTAACCAATGTTTAGAGAATGTCTTACATATGTAAATTGCTGTAAATACGCTTACATTGTTCCTGCAGTCTCCAATTAAACCAACTTTCATTCCAGAGCAAAACAATTCCATACCAACCTGTTACACCAGTTCTTTAGCCAGGCGCTTCCCGCAGCTCTGTAGCTTGTGGTCCCAGCTCAAACTGCTCTATTCTAGGTCTCTACAGAAATTCCTGTTTTGGTTTGTGGTGGCTTTAATTCCATCGCAGATCACATTCTGTTTAATGATAATTTGATTTTGCATTGCAAGACCCAGACGTACATTAGGAGGTCGCAACCTTTCCATTTATCTCTTAAAGTAACTATTTTTTCCCCAAGTTCCATCAGGTTAAAACAGTTAGCAATTTTTCTCCTTGAAGTGTCCCTTCAGCTTGGCCAAGATATATAATAGATCAGTGTAGCTACGAATGCATTACAACATTAGTCATCAATTAGTTTTAAACCATCGCTGTAATATATCATTTATCTTGCTTGCTGTAGCAGTATTGTGAACATTTAATTTTTTAAAGGCATCTTGATTTTTTAACCTGATGGCTGCATCCCCCTTTTGTCTCCTATACAGACATCTCCTTAAGGAACAATAAAAATTAGATTTGTTTGACCTGCACTCCGGGTTCGTTTAAGCGAGATGGATTTTAATTGCTCTGCCTACTCCACCAGACAGCTTTTATGTAATATTCCAGACATTTACGCACTGTCTTCTCCCTTGCTGTAAGCAGGTGTGTGTGCCCACAAATGCCTGTAAAGCAGCTCTTGCTATTCATTCCACATCTCTGACAATCCTCTGGGAGATTGCTTACTCTGAGGTATCATTGGCATCGAATTAAGCACCCAAGTCATTGCCACTTATTTCTTCCTAATGCCATTTTCTTTAAAGATTCAACCCCTAGAGTGGCTAATTCTGACAGAACTTTGCTGAGGACTGTGCTCCTTGTGCTTGTGTTGTCACCACACAGTGCAGGTGACTCACCTCTGAGTCTCCTGATAGTGAGAACGTGCACAGAGCCCGTCTCTCCCAAATCCACATTGTCCTTCTGCCATTTGCATGCATTTGACTTGCATTTATGGTTTGAAACAGTCTGGAGTATAAGATGACCAAGGCTGACAGAAGCATGCCTGTGCCACAGATCTTCAGTATCTTGAAGGATCTCTGACTTCCATTAGAAAGTCACGCGAGCGAGTTATCACAGGGCCCGAAACTCCCTGACTCCTCTGCCAGCTCGGAGCAGAGGCAAGATGAGCTCACGTTTGCCCACCATGAACCTTATTTGCTCCAGCTGCTCCAGCAGGGAGAGGAGAACCTCATGTAGAGTTCTCTCCCTGCTGACTCTCCTCTTCCACGGGTGATACAATCTGAAGACGATGTCCTCTGTCTTTCCTCTTCTTCCGATTCCTAAAAAGGAAGATTTGGCTGTCCCGTGAGTTACCAAATCAGCACACAAAAATGGGCCTCCTAAGCAGTTATTTGTGCCTACAGCTGGTTCTGGTCTACTCTCTGTTGGACACACACATGTACGCAATTCCCATTTGTTCTGGATGCCTATTAAAAGAACAAATCTACAGGCGAGGAGGGTCTCTTTTACCATGTCAATGGAAGCGAAATACGTAAATCTCCTGCATGCTGAGGGAGAATATATGCTTAAAATGCTTGAGAGAGCAGCTGTGAAAAAGAATATGCTGTTTGTATGACGCTGCAAAGTGTCACTGATCCAACACGCTAAGCTGATCCTCGTGTATTGGTACATTGTGCTGGCGTTACACTGCCCGCTGCTCCCACGTGTGGGTAATTCAGCATGCACAGCATTTCAGGCAGCGCAGAGAAAGGGGCAAACCTGGCTTCCTCACCGCAGTATAACCAGCATGGGTCACAGCAGCCAGGAAAAACTGGATTGGAAAGAACAATTCCAGCTAGGGGCCCTGCGCAGTGAGGGGAGGTGGAGGTCATGGCGAGCCGGGCAGGCACTGCGGGGGACCAGAGGGAGCTGCCTGTCTTTCCCAGTCTGTGCAGCCACGTCAGGGACTGGAATCATCTTCCTTGGTGCCACTGTTTTTATCTTCTTTCTATCTGCCAGTGGTGAAACCCACTCACTGGGGAGACGTCTTGGAGTGAGACCAGTTTATGAAGACAGGTGAGACACAAATCATTAAAATAATATTAAGGCTGAAATGAAGTCCCACTTCATTTCCTTAAAACCAAGCAGAATTGCTCACTTGACCAAAAACCAGAGTACAACATCAAAGTGCAAGGTACAGCTCTGCATAGCTCAAGGCATTTGTCTTCCACCTGCCCGCCTGAGCCAGCACCCGAGCCCCAGGATAAACTGCACAAAGGGTTTCCCTCTGGGCAAGAGAGAGAGGCGGCAGAACACGTTAGATGTTAATTATGGCATCAGTGGAAGAAATTCAGTTGCTACAGTTGCCAGGAGAAATCTTAAAAGACTTTTACATGATGCAGAAGCAATGAATACAGCAATGACATCAGGAGAGAGATGGGAGCTCCAGTGCACTTCATTTGGAGATGGATACATAATTCTTTAATTTCATGTTATGTTGTTTTCCTAGGGCTTGTATATCCATCAATAACACACCACATTTTTAACTTCTCTGACAGAAGCACTGAAAATCAGAACCCATTTATTTAGTACCAGACAAAATCAGAAATAAGGCCTGGCTTCAGTGCTGCAGTACAGCACCTCTGAGGACCAGGCGCAGCAGAGCTGGAGTGTTCAGCAGCTGTAATGTGCACCCAGGAGTCACATTTGTTGGAAAAAAGTCATATTACTTATATTAATTGGATGTGTCCAGCTCATCCTGAGTCCACTTAAGCCTTGGCAGACCTCGAGCTCAGAGGCTTAACAAAAGTACTAATATAGGCATTCCTTTATATTATCGCATTTACATAACAACTCCCACCTTTACAACATAATCATTTTTCTTTGGAACACAGAGAACTACTGACTCATAGCTGGACTGGGGTGCCAAAAACTCCCAAATTTAGAGATGTTTGGGACAAGAGAGTTTGGTCCAGGCCCATCCACAACAGCAAATTAAACACAAGTCATCATCTGTGTGAGTGACATTTTCAGCATGTCCAGAGCCTGGCGTGAGCTGACATTCCTTCTCCCAGTAAGATTCACAGAATTTGCACATTGAAAAGTATTGAGGTAAACCATGGTCCAAGGGCCAAACGCATAAATTAGACCTGTCCCCTCCCTGCAGTAAATTACACGTATACACGCTGTAGGCTGGCTAACTATGCTTTTGGCAACTTGAACAAGTTTCTGTGAGTGCGTGTTAACAGAAGGGGAGTTTGTGTCATACTCATGCATTTACATTTTCTTTTCTAAGACTTTGTTGCAGGAAATATGTTGAACATAATTTTCTCTCCATTCACATCAGATACCAGATTAAACAGACAGAAAAAAAAAATTGTTGTATTAAAAGTTTTGGCACATATTGCACTTTCACAGCAGAAACCGTGTCACTTGTAGACTGGTTTGGTTTAAATCACACAGGTCGACTTAAGGTCAGCAAGAAGTGCTGGATTAGCATCCTCAGAGACTGGGGTCCTCTCCTCATTCACAGAGCAGGTCCAGATCAAGAAGTGCCAACTGAAGCTTCATGCACAATGTTTCTTCCATGGAAGACAGCTGTATTTCCTCAGGAAATCCAAGTGCTCTCCTGTTCCTTGAGCCCTCTGCTTGTATAGCAAAACAGAATGACCAGCTGGCACGGCAGAAAGGGGACTGACACTCCCAAACTTCTTTAAATGCTGGCAAGTTGCTTTATGAGCTGCATATCTGCAGTAGTCCATGTACCTGTGAAATATCTGAATCACTGTCTTCCATGTGTCAAAACGATGCCATTTCTGGGCTGTTCCATCTTCCTCCCACAGATGTACCACATTTTAGGTAAATAACATGGCCTAAAAACCCAAACACATGTTGCAGCTCTGACTGGGTCTTGATGACTTCTAAAAACATCAGACGGTGAATGCCACCAGGAAACCCACACATTCCCCCAAGGGATGCAGTTTGCACTCCAGGCATCCAGCTTTCAGACCGGATTATCTGTGGCAAAGCTTTTCTCTACGACCAGTAGAATTACTTTTAACTGAGGGGCTGGAAGCCTCACATAATCAGATGACACAAGAACTAGGGCTGTCTGAAAAACAGAAAACACCAAATGATTTTGGATTAAATCACAAAAGAACTAAATGCTGTGCAGAAGTCTCCTCCTGAAAATGAATTTCCAGCAAATTTGTCCTCCTGCCAGGCCTCTCACTCAGCCCAAGCCCTGTTCTTGCTAAATGCCTTTGTATCCCATCTTCCAAACTGTCTGATACATCTGCTCCCCCTCCACTCCTTGCAGAAAGCCCTTCCTCAGGTTGGTGGCCTTCCAGCACTGTGGTCTTCCTCAGTGTCCCGTGGAGCAGCTGGAGGCTGTGCTACTTCGCACGATCTGCTCTTCCTACCACGTCTCCAGCCCCTCCCCTGGTCTCCTGTGGCGGGTGAGGGAGATGAACAGCAGAAGCCATTGCAGGAGTGTCTGATGATGCTGGACAGAGGGCCAGAACTCAGTCCTTTCCCTTAGGTCCCCTGTGTTCGCCTCGTAGCAAGCAGAACTGTTGTTCCAGAAACAAGATCCAGAAATTAGTTCATTCCAGAAATAAAAGTGTCAGGAAAGGTTTCCCTCCTCCCAGTTCTTTCTAAAATTATGTCCAGGAAAACAAATTGATTGCTAGGGGCTGTCCTTGGGAGTTGGCAGAGCCTCATGAAGGGCAGCAGGAAGGAAATCCTGCGTGTCTGTCTGCCAGAGCATTCTGTCCTCTCCTTTTGGCATTGCACGTTCATGTGGAAGTGGCCAAGGGACAGGAGGTGGATTAACCTGGAGAGGGAACAAAAGTGATGACAGATAAAGCAGCTGTCAGTCCCCAGCTAGCACAGGATGGGGTGCACCGCTCGGTGAACCCATAGCTCTGGAGCACCCAGAGCTGAGAGCCCCTGAGGGATGGCTCTGCCGCTCGGCACAGCTGGGGACTGGCGTCCCAGAGCACCACTGCCTCCTATAGCAGCTCCCTCCTTGGCTTTGCCCTCCTGCTTCCTCCTGTGCAGAGATTTGCTGCTTCACAGTCCCTTCCTTCCTCTGCAATTAGGACTGCACATCATTAATAGCCCCCGAAATACACGTCTGAATGCAAGTCCCAGACACATGGCCCTGGAGACTCTTTCCAGTGCACACCACATTTTAGAAGAAGTGCTTTCTCTTAAGCCACTCTGTCCTGTTCCCAGTAACGGAAGAACCTGGTAGCAACCACAGCAAACCCATGACAGGAAAAAGTACTATTAGAGAAGTATTCAATGTTCACAAAAATCTCCTTTAGTACGATTTAGCAGAAATGCAGCTGGTATGGCCTGAATGCAAAAACCAGTCCTTTGAGCACATCAGAAATTGGTGCCGCAAAATTAAGCAAATTCCAGAGCTTCTGTTTCTGTAAATAAAAATTTTCCAGAAAACAGTGATGTGCTTGCAGCCTGAAGGGCCGTCAGGAAATTCAGGGTCTGGTCCCAGCCCCCGTCGCAGACAGGTACCTTGGCTCACTCTGCTTCACTTTCTATCTTCAGACGGAAACAATAATAATAAAAATCACAATGAAGGCAATTGAAAAATATTTGCCCAATTATTTAGCATGTGTTTGCATGCTTTAGGTAAGTTAAACAAGGAGCTGTTCCTCAAAGTACAGTCTCAGGACAGATAGGGAAGTAGAAAGAGAGGAGGAGAACAGGAGCAGAACCTAACACGTGTAGCAGCGAATTCAGTTCCTTAGGAAAAACACAAGCTGAACTGCCTGTTTAAGGAGGGTAAGTATGCAAAGAGCTTGCTGGAAAAAGTCAGGGAGTTCACACCAGGAACGCAGGCTATGACACAGAAGGAAGCATGGACATAATTGCGGAAGAAGCCAAAGCACAGGTGGAGCCGGAAATACAGGTAGAGCTGCGCAGGTACCGCGGCAGGTGCACAGACAATGAGGGTGATGCGTACGTTCTCGCTTTGGCCGGTGATGAAGCATGAGTCCTGCTGACTAAGAGTGAGGTGGCACAGACGGTGACTGTCAGATTCTGCTGCTGCGGGGCCAGACGCCTGCGTCCCAACGCCGGCCGGCCGGCCTCGGCAGGAACGCAACCGCTGCGAGCGTTATCTGTGCATCGGCTGCTTCCAAAGCCGTGCCGAGAGCCAAGCCCCTGCCTCGGCACGACACCGCTCCGCGGCAGGTTCAACCAGCAATTCATCTCGACGTGCATTCGAGTCAACGGGACAAACCCATGCGGGAATAACTGAGTCACCTCGTTGCGCCCTGAGCCGAGCCCATCCCAGAGCTGCTCCCTCAGCATTCAGTGGGGGTCTGCCAGAGATCAGGCTCTCCATCTGAAATACCAAACCCCGCCCCAGCTGGGACAAATGCTTTGATCTGCACGCCTCACTTTATGTGAACTTGCCAGCGAGGTTTCCTGAACGCTCAGACATCAATGGAGACAGAGCTATCGCCAAGAATCAACGCAGAGATATGTCACCTTGGCACATTTAACTTACCCGTCCCCTTTGTGCTCTGGCAGCTTTCACCTGAGGCTGGTTATGTGATTTGGTGCACCAAAAGGCTATGAAAAGGCTGATTCGAGAGCAAAAAAATGAAGCTGAAGGGGAGCTGGGGTTTTCATACTCAATGAAGTAATGTAATAAATGCCTATCAAGAGGAAAATACACGATAGCTGCCTCTGGCAGTAAAATTCCTCAGAGCTACATGAGCTGCAGGTTTCAAGAACAAAGACACAGACATAAAGCAGTACAGATTAATCCGCTCACGGCAGAACAGCACAAAAAGCAGCTGGTTCTGATATTTGTATTGACAAAACTCTGGCTGGCTATCAAATGTACCCTTTCCACCCAGAAATAATTTGGACTTGAAGGGAGCATAAACACCCCTTATCCTTCTATATCATTGATTACGATTCTACTGGGTGTCCAAATGCCAGAACATCAGTATCTGAATTCCAGCATGGTGTGGTCCCAATGATCTGAAAGTAACAACGCTGTCTGCCCCACTGCGTTCTCCTTACGGTTCACGTGGGGAGAAGCATGACCTGCCACATGGAAAAGATCAGTCAGAAAACAATATTTTTATCTTTTGTTAAGAGTCATTCCCAGTCTCCCACCGGTGTTTGCCATAAAACCAAGAAAAAGTAAGGTTGTTTCGGCACTCTCCAACTCAGAGACAGTGAGCAGATGCCCCTCTGGTTTTACTGCAGCCTGGTGTCGTCTCTCTTAATGCAACTCGTGCATTTAGCAGTCTACAGATTCCATGGATGACTTCAGCAGAAGTGGGAGGTGGTGCTACCAAAGGAGAACGCAAGCCAAAGATGTTCTATTATCCATGTCCTACTAAAGGTCAGAGAGAGCTCTTACCTCCGTTCTGTAATGTGACCAGACACTTAATTGAAAATATACAGAAAGGTTGTTAATAAAGGTTATTAATAAAGAGATGAAGCCACAGTAAATTTAATATAGCTCACAGAAGGACTTTTTCCAGAAAGAGAAGGTTATACAGATAGATAGATAGGCCTTTAATTAAGGTGTATTGCTGGGTTAAGTGTAAATTTTCCAAGCAAGCATGAAGATGGAAAAGTGGTAATTGCTTCCAATTTATATTATAAAAATCAGTCATGTTCATTTTGCTTCCTCTGACAGCCTTATTCAATTCTAAGGTTCATTCACTTAATTGGAAGGGAGATTTCTTTGAGTAAAAACATAAGGAATTGAAGAAGGAGACAGACAGATTGGAAGAACTGAACGAACAGCACTTTAAGTGAAATCATTTAAACCCCTCATCCAAGATTCTCAATATATTCATGTTTGCTGTCCTCAAGGGATATTTATTATCAAAGCTGAGTAGGAAAAGATTGGAAATTATATCAGAAAAAAGTCCCTAACGGTCTTAGTGAAAATTGAATCTGAAGAAGTCCCCATTTCTATTACTACCATAAATTTTCCATGTCGCAGAATTAGCATAGACAAGAAACTCAAATATTTCTCTCACAGAGACCTCTTGCAACAACAGAATGACTCAGTTACGTGTTACCAAAATGTACCCATGCATAAAAACTGTATTTGCTTCAGCCCTATTCTTGTCTTGCACTTGTTCACAACAGAGTTACAGAAAGGAGTGTGTTCAAAGAGAGCTTTGCTGTCAACTATTCACACCACTATTTTTGCATAAATTGGCCTCAGAAAAATCATCTTACAAAGACCATGAGTCTCTGTGGGTTTGGGAGTTATCTAGCTCCTGATAAGGAAACAATACTTGGTGAGCTAAGTGGCAAATAACAAGCAGTAATGATAAGAGCTAACTAACTTCTCTAAGTCATCGTCCTGGAGAATAATTTACAAGTAATTCACAAGACTAAATAGACTTTCAGAATCACTTGTTGACTACTTTTGAATAGTAAATCTACATCTCTTTTGCAGGCAAATTGCCTTTAAAGAGAAGATTAAGTTAGGGAAGAGAGGCCTTCAGTTTTTCACTGTGAATATTCACACAGCTTCGGTGATACCTAGAAAACTGCCAGCCCCTCTTCCCCTGAGAAAGGCTTATCCAGGACAGCTGTTTCCACATTTACTGTTAATGGCTAAGAGACACAATTCTGTACTGATCCTCAACCAAGGCACACTGAATTTTAATCTTTCAGTGCATAAATCAGAATAACTGCATTATGAATGCACTCGTGGCTTGGACGATGTGCTCTGCTACAGACAAATGTGTCGCCAGTGCTGTGCACAACTCTTACTGGCAGCCATGTAAACAACGGCTTGTAACGGATCCACAGCACAAGGAAGACAGAAAAACTGGGTAGAGCTGAGGCAAGGCAATGATACGAGGACAGAGCTAAATCTGCCCCGGTCAGAATTTCAGAATTTACTCTACAGGTGGTTTTGGCCTACCGCCTTTGGCTTCTGGAGGGAAGTGACACGGGACATCACTCCATCATTAGATAGGAGGAGAAGCCTAAAAACGTCACAATGCTAATGACTTAGAAAATTTAAATTAATCATGTTATGAAACTACTTAATACTTTCAATAATCAAAGTGGTGAGCAAGCTTTAATTAATGAAATAGCAAGGCTAGAGTAGTTAAAATCTCAGACGCCAGGTTGCTAAGAGGAACAGAATAATCCATCCAATTGGACGGATTATCCTTAAACAATGCAGGACTAAAACAAAACACCAAAACATTCCTCCGTTAACATGAAAGGAATGAGCTCTCCATACGTGAAGAACATTGAAGCTAGAAACAATGAATTTTTATCTGTCAGCGGGAAGCGAAGATAGGGCTCCAGAAAGCAGAGGGAGGATTAGGGAGAACAGCAGACAATCGCCAGTGAAACAGAGACAAAGCTGGGAACATAACTATAAAGTGCTTGAGGAAATCCCTAAATCCACTGGTATTAAAGCATGTACAATGACTTTTCAATTCTGTGGCCAATCTCACTATCAGGAGAGTTCTGTCATTTGTGTCACTGGAAGCAGGATCAGGTTTTAACATCAGGACATTAAAAATGCTTTAGTGAGGTTCGAAGTTATTTCATGGAATGTACCTATGGTGATTTGCCAAGAAAGGTAAAGGTAACAGCTACAAGAAGGCCTTAGCCATGAATACAGAAACAAGTTAAAGAAAGGCAAGACATGGCAAAACTGAAGCATTTCAGCTGCTCCACAGTAAGCAAGCACTTCCAGGGCACAGCAATACCCAATGGCAGCAGCCAGGCTCCTGCCTCTGTCAATGTGGCAAGACAACTGCATCACTGGAAACGTAGTACAATTCTCAATTAAAAAAAAAAAAAAAACACATACAACTCAGAGCAGGGGTGTCAGGGGTGTCTGTTTCCTTCAGCCCAGATTATTTCTATAATCTGATTTACTGCACAGCTCCACAAACAATTGCACAGGCCCAAGAGGAGACAGCAACCTGCAGCACCAGAACACAAAAGAACTGAGCAGAAGGAACTCCTTAACGTGGCTTTATTGCTTTCCTTTGGTTTTCAATAAAGGCAAAATAAGCTGCCCTTGGAAGAAGAGAAGTAAGCTCACCTCCTTTATCCAAGGGGAGAAGTCAGCATCCAGGCAACCATCCCGGACTTGCTGAGATAAAGGCTTCACACCCCACCTTACTCTTCTCACTGACTGGGAGAGACAGAGCAAGCACATCGATTTGGCACTAAAAAGCAGTCTGATAAACCCCCACATCTGCTAAGAAATAAACCCTAAAAGAACTTCTCTGGCATCTGAAATAGAGGAAGATGTGAAAGAGTGGCAAAAGCTGAAGATATATAGTGGAAACTCCCTTTGCTTTCATTAGGGAGAGCAGATAAGGGGTAAGAAGGAGGGAAAGGGTCTGTATTATTTCAAGGGAAATATATCCAGGGTTCTTGTCCAGAGAGGCGGATACAGCTATTCTGAACTGGAAGTACCCCACGTCCCACTATGTGCCAGCTTCTGCTTCTGCCAGCAAAATGAGTCCTTACTGTGCAGTGCTTCTAAAACCATGCCGCTTACACAGAAAAATGCAGCTGTTACGAACAGCTTCCTCACTCCCTCTCTCCTTAACCCTTTTGGTGTCCACGTGCTCTGAAACAAATGTGAAGCTTTGCATCCCAACGCAATCATCCGTCACTTGTCCCCTCTCCTGCCACCTCCAGTGGATCTTTAAGCATTACTGGAAAGGGAATAGCAGACTGCCACGCACATACTGGTCACGAGCCTTAAAGCAGTCCTGGCTAAAAGGATCCTAGCAGCACCTACCTTTTTTTAACAACTAGTTAAAAATCTAGTCTTCGTGAACAAAGATAAGATGTGGAAATATTTTTCTAACAATTCTGCTGCCATTGCACGTTATACATTGGTTTTACAGAAAACTGTGCATATTGACTAAAGCAAGAAAAAAAGAAAAATTGGCAAAGGACAAAATAGCAACAAAGCACTATCGACTGAAAAAAAGAAAAGGATACAACCCATCAAAAGTTGTTTTGCTTCCTGACAAATCTTTTTCTGCAACTGTCTAATGTTTTGTTTTGTTGGTAGGTTATTTTCCCATTCGATAAGTTACAGTACATCACACGTTTTTTACCAGTCATGTTTGTAAAGCAATGATTTTCCAGATGCATCATTCTAATATAGGAAGAAAAACAAGTTTCCAAAATCAAGTATTACACAACAATAAGCAAATAATGCAGAACTGCAATATGGTAACAAATTAAAAAATCTGGTCTTTGTTAGGGCCCAGCCCAAAGCCCTGTAATGTCTGTGGAAAGACTTCAGTCAGGTTCGATCAGCCCTCGTGAGTACAGCTTGGTTCAGGCTGAGATGCCGATAGTGCTTTACTCAGCCTTTTCACAAACAAGCGTCAGCAACATCAGCGGGACTTACACATGTGCAGGCATAGGCAAACAGCAAGTGCACTGCCGACATCAAGTCACCAGCTTGCGTAGCAAATGCTGTCCCTAGGTGAACACAGCCAGCAAACTGTCCAACAGCCCAACAGATTCCTTCCCAAATAACAACTTGCAAGCACAGGGACGCCAAACATCCCTGAGCGATGCTACAGCAGGAAGAGGCCAAAATGCAAGCTGAGACCTCTGGGCAGATTCAGCCCTTCCCTTGCTGTTTAGCTGTGCCAATCTCTTTTTGAATGATGAGCTTTACTCCAGAATTATACATTCATCAGTCTTCTGAACAACAGCAACTTCGACGCTGCCCCCTGGGCGCTTCCATTTTGGTCTGCCTCGGCCCTTATTCCCCTGGTTATGTTTCACCTTCACTACTCTTTCTGCTAGGATCGGAGGAGGGATGAGTGTGGCCATCAGAAAGAAACCTCAGGAGAGCCTTCGTCTTCATGGTCCACATTAGGGAAAGGAGGTCATTCTTAAGTATACTTATATACATAAAATGCTGCTCCTTAAAATTCTAGTCACACTGTCATTAGAATCATATGAAACTGAAAGGCAGGAGTGATTTAAACAGCCACCACCAAACTAACAGACCCGCTATGTAAGTGGTCGTGTGCTCTCACGGACAATGCACAGGGCTGGAGTCCAGAAGCCTGAGCTCATCCTGCCACTGACATCCAGTTCAACCCTAGGCAAATTAAACAGCTTGGTCCTAGACCTACTGAAGTCATTGGCAAAGGTCCCTTTGACGTAACAGCGCCGGATCAGGTCCTGCATCTCTCCTTGTCTTTTGCTGCAAGGTGTCTCCAGGGTGCAAGTGTGTGAAGTGTTTCAAAGATTTAAAGTACTACAGTTGTCATCCAGCAATTCTTATTCATGCCTGCTAGTTTTTACTTGTGGGAGTAGGCCTATTGGCTCCATAGTCGTCATTATTTGTAACATTTCTGGTATTATTCATAACACATCTAGTTTTCTAGCATGCTTGTATTAATTTTAAAAGCAGAACATTTTTAGCAACACATTTCACATGTTGAATAGATGCATGATACAATTAACCAAAGAAATGTCATAAGAAACACAAAGGAAATATTCTTCTTACACTCAGTTGCCCACAGTTTCTCTCAAGTCAAACCTTCTGCTGTTCACAGGGAGCTGTCAGCGATCAGTTCTGTAGTTTGGTGTTTTTTTAGTGAGTCTAAATGCTGTAATGCTGCTGTGGTTTGTAGATCTCTCTCTAGCTCCTCAAAGCAAAGTAAGATGAAGTGGGTTCAGAGCACAGATATAGGTTTGGCCAGTTTGCCAAAGTTGGCCTCTATGGCTGAATGTCCCAAGTATTTTCACTGCATTATCCCTGGAGTTGGGATTGCTAGTTCCCTCGTCTGACATCCATGCTGTGGTTTTGGTACTACAGAATGAAGCAAATGTCTTCCCATAGCCAAGGGCCTTATGGGGCAGAGGTTTATGAGACTGCCCATGGGTTAGAGGCCTCTCTTTGTTCCACCCCCAAAAGGAATCGCAATGAGCTAAAAGCTGCTACAAGTGACATCTATACGGGAGAAGTAAGTTACTAAGCAAGTACTTTGGTGTGTCTGGAAAAAGGTTAAGTTAAAAATTGCTGGCGTCCACAGCCCAGCTGCAGAGCAGGAGCAGATGCTCTGTCCCACACCTGTGTATCTGTCAGCGCCAGTATGACTGCTTCCAGGACTATTTCCATGACTTGGTTGATTCTGTGCTGTTTAGGCCATTCCCATGATTGTTTTCATACAAGTCAGGCTTTGGCCTCTCTTTTGTTACATACGGCCCTTTGCACAGGACAATGTATTAGTGCTAGCCTTTATCTTACCTAACCTTGGCTAACATCAGTCAGCAATCATCACATTTTGTAGAGTATCAGGAAGTGGCGTTAGGAAACAACTTCAAAGGGCAACCCGCCTCACCCCAGGAGGACTACGACCGACAGGATGAATCACCCTCTGAGTACCCACTTGTCCCCACTGACAACAGACCAAGAGTTGGGTGGCTTCCTCAGGCTGAACGCCTAACTTCAGATGGCTTAAGTTAGGTGAAATGAATCCCACTCAGATTTGTATTCAACATCAAATTCTGCTGCTTCCCACAACCTAAATTATTTTAGTCATCAGGTGCCTTACTCACTGCCTTTTGCTGTTTTCTTCAAGGAGCTGACTTATGGAGTAAAAAGCCTTTCCTAAAAATGAAAAGGAAGATGCTTCTCGTGTGTTTAACTTTGCTTCTGTTAGCCAAGTGCTGCCTGCAGTATGGCAAAGTGTGGGTGTGGTGAACTCTTTGTGCGTAAGAGATGCCAATGATGCTGAAGCCAGAGTAGGAGATAATTTTCGAAAGCTGCCTGGCAAGCAGTTGGCCAACCGGCCATCAGAATAACCCAGACGTTGGCTGGCTTTGCAGCCAGAGCCATGTTGGCTGGAAGACTAGAACTCAGCACTTTCCAGAGAGCATAATGGAAGTCAATGTCCCAATCCTGGGGGACTTCAGCAGCAGCTGGGGTTGTCTGATTCCCCCACAGTCCTCTGAAACCCTGAGTGCTGGAATTTAAAGAGGCAGCTAATGGCACTCCTGGTGACTCAGCATGAGTCAGTCCAATTAAGAACTGAATCAGGCTCTCCAAATATTCCCATGAAGCTCTTCCTCTGAAGACTTCAAAGTGCATTATGAAGATTCAAAGTGCTAACGAGTAGGATAATCCAAGTGGGATAATCCAACAATGGTATCTATTCCAGCATGACACACTTCTCACATGACCACGGACAAGTCCATTTAGAGGAAGACTTCAGATATTTAGAAGTCACAGATATTTAGAGATTTAGATTGAAATATAAGAAAGATTACATCTTGACAATGTTCTATGTGGAATTCTATAAACTGGTTGTAAACTTTTATAGAAAGTGCATTCCTCTAACTATTGCACTCTGGGGGCTTTCCTATAATAAATACCTGCCCTGCTATGTTTGCGAACATAAACTGAGCTTTACTGCTCAGCCAGGTCTGTTGTCTGACCCATATAGCCCTAAATTCATGATTTTGCTATCAGTCTCCTGTTTGTTTGATGAGAAAATGGATAAGAGGCAAAGCTGGACAGAACCATGTTACATATTTTATATTTGTTGATGGAGCTACAAAGCACATGCATTAATACCACACAGAGTAGCTGTATAGTTTTAGGATTCATCCCAGTTCCTTCTAAGGACTACAATGAAACCATACACTGGTTTCTTTTGGGTGAAGATGCCAACTGTGTTCTCAGAGAATAATACTGGGCCAGCCCCACAGAATAACAGATCTTGTAAGCAGTGTTTGTAGGAACAGCTGTGCAGGTTCAGCAGCATCACTGCTGCTGTCACAGGGAGTATGTTGGCGGCCTAAAACTGAGCCCAGCAAAATCAACAGGAAGGCTGCTGGAAGCACCAGCAGGCCTTGGGCTGAGCGCTCATGCAAGCGCTCTTTGTTGCAAAATGAGATAGGGCAAACCAAAATTGAGAAACATTTTATAGGTGTCAGAAAGTACGTCTGTCCTTTGTATTGTGTTGATAAAGCACAATACAATATAATACCTGGGGAACTCTGCAAACACTTGCACAACATCTAGGCAGTGTGAGGTACGCTGAACCCACGCTCATTGCACAACGGCATACCAGAAGTTAGCAGCTGAGCTGCAGCAGGATCTCAGTGCAGGAGGAATGGCTCAAGATCCTACTGCTCCAGGCACCCGGTGACCTCAGACAGCCCCTGGAGATCCTGACAGCCCTTGAACTACCTTGGGGTCCTCTGCTTTGAGAGGTGCTCCTCTGTGAAATAGCATCTGGAGCAGATGTGTGTCGCAGTGCTAGCGAAAAGACGGTCACAGTGAGGTGGCAGCATTCGCCTTGCCCTCGCATTCCTATCACGCAGCCAAACCCGTGCTGGCACTAGCTGCCTTCCCTGCTCTCGGCTTCCTCAGAGGTCACATCTGTACTGCAGACCCAATAGAACCAGGGCACGGGTTTGATCCATGGCCTCCACAAGCGTTTAACTGCTGGGACAGCAGCTGGCACGGCGCTGGCCTGTCCCAGACGGCGCCCGGGCACACCTGGAGGCTGCTGCCAGGGGCAGGGTGGGTGAGGCACCTGCTTAGGAGGCAGGAATGGGGGAGAAGAGCTGAATCACATGGGTATGAGTCATGATAGTTCAGACTTGGGCTTATTTTATTTTATAGCCATAGCCAGAGAGACTAGGGAATGAGTGATCACTCCTCCTGAAGCACTGAACTACCCCCTGAGAAAAGTTACTTACTGAAAATAGCATTTTGGTGAGAACATGCAAAGCGAAAGCTCATTGCTTTTGCCTAGGTTTGCCCTAATCTGTGGCTAAGCCGAGGGCTGCAGTCTCTCGGGCTGCCATCCAGCTGGATTCGGAGCAATTCATTCACTAGAAAATGCAGAAAAAGAAACAGGAAAAAACGGGGAGGTTGCCATGGCCACTGGGCTGTATACTTTCTTCAGACCATTATCACAAATTTCAACACTTGCCAGTTTGCCACACAAACAAGCAACAGATGTCAGAAATGATGTTTGTTTTTGTGAGCATTCATTTCAGATACACCACAGGGAAAGGCAGGGCCTTTGAGTAACACATTTTCATCTGAGGGCAAAACACAAAGCATAGACATCCAGACTTCTAAACGTTGACCCTAGATCTTTTCTTCAATAATAATTTCAGTATTATTTCCCAATTATGCTGAACTTCTAAAGCTCCTGTTCTTTTGTGATGGTTGCAGACAAAAACGTGTCAAGTTTACTGAAGGACTAACATATTAAAAATAATAGCATTTGTTGGAGAAATTGCAAAAGCTTCAACAATGAAGAGAGGACAGAAATAACTCAGTTCCCCTGTAAGGCAGATCATCCTGCATTCGTTTATGATATACTGAAGGGCAAGAGGTGGAGTGCAAGTGGTCTTTCTTCTTTGTTCCCCGTGTGCTTGTCCAGCCTACCACTATCTGGACAGCAGAAAAAAAAAAACTGCTTAAAAGGAAAAACTCTCAAAATTGTCATTAACCACTACTTGCTTGCCTATTATTCTCTGTCATACTGTCTCCCTATTGCAGCCCCCACATCCTGGTCTGCCTTTTGGAGGACTACCTGCATTCTGCATTTGCCACAGAGCCTTCTTCCCTCACTTCGCTGCTCTAGACGAGTCCATTGCTTTAACACGCTCGCAGCCTTTACAAGCTTTATGACTGAAAGGTTCTGTAAAAATTTCATACCTCAGCCCAAATTGCAAGCACGTAGTCCAAGGACTCTGCTAAACCAGAATCTCAGGGCTGTCAAGTTACTGTTCCTGTAACTCTGACTTTTTTGCCAAAGTATAATAGATCCAAAAAAAAAAAAAAAAAACTTTTTTTACATATCTTTGCTGACTAGACAGTCTGCATGAACCTCAAGCACCTCAACAGTTAATAACAACAAGGTTCTCCCCCAGCACTTGGTTTGAAAGGACTGCGAGCTCTGAGTCATTGCACAGTTGATTTGAGCTTAACCCTAATAGCTCTGTTATGCTGCAGCTTATTCTTAAATCTTCTTGGAAGCAGAAGAGTGTCAACAACAAACTTGCGAGGTTTAACACACTAACACCAGGTAAGCTGCATTATCTCAGTTACAAGGATCAGTCCTGTCCTTTCCAATGCATCACCAAGCCGTAAAGTAATGCTGGAGCGAAAGCATGTGCCTGCTGGTATATGCCTGAAGAGGTTCTGGGAATTAATTCTGCTTTGCAGAACTATTCCAGTTATTCATGTGACTCAGCGGCTGAGACCGGGATCTTCCTGCACTCACATGCTGGCTGCTGATTCAGGCTGGTTCAGCAGCACGGGGCAGGAGAGGCACCTTATCAAAAGAAAAGCCCTCTGCAGGACAGGCTCTCCCAGGAGCTGCAAAGGAAATTTCCTCTGCGCTACCTGTACCAGGCTGGCGGGGCAGGACTAGCAAGTTATTCTTAGATCTGGGTGATTTTCCTGGGTGAGAAGGGAATCGTGACTTTCAACCAATAAAATATTTCTTAGCACTGCTGCTGTGATGTCTGCCCAGATGTGATCTCAGGCCTGAAGGCTAGCACCGTGTCGAAGCAAAACAGTGCTCTGCACTCCTGCCTGCAGAGCCATACCTAACTGCTGCAGTCACACTTGGTGTTCTGGCTTCATTTATAAATGTTTTAGGAGGTATTAATACCTGGCTAGCCCTTACTATAAGCACGTTGCAGACGGGAACAGTAAATTGAAATTAATTTATCAGCACCCCCAGGACTTATTGAACTTTGTGTATAATCAGTGAGCCATTTGGAGTAGGTTAACCCCTTATAAACCAACTGGAAATAGTTCTTGTCCTACAGGGCACTCATCCCCGTTAGCCACAGATGATAGGAATTATCTGATTAAATGCAGGATGTAGGGTGGAAACCTCAGCATCTGAGCCAGTCGTTCCACGCTGTCTGTGGAGAACAGAATCAAGGGAATGAGCTGAGATCCCCAAAAGCAAATATCTGAAATAGGTCTACCAAATGGTAGCCAGAGCATTTAAAGCTACTTGGATCTTAGAGAACAGCAGATCAGGACCAAGGCTCACACCTACTTCCTGTCCTCATTCTCAGTCCACGAGACCACGCCTGCCCTATAACCACACACTCATAGTCCTGCAGCTCTCAGCGAAGCTGTGAATATACTTCATCAAGGGCCATCAATCTGCCAGCTCCGCAACGACAGACTTCCTTTAATACTATGCACAGCCTAGTATTTTTGTAGGAGCAACCGCTGCAGCCAATACAACCCAGCTCAGCCACCCAAACATTGCAGTACACAGAGGTGCCTGGTTTTGTGCGGAGTTACATCTCACAGAGAGCACCGTGGCTGCATGCTCCCTGCTGACAGATATAGCAGTTCCAAAGTATTTTTGTAAAGTATTTCGGCAACTGCAAAGCCAAAGTACCATTTCCTGCACTTACTGTTCTGCAGCAGCCTCCCTCCCCTGACCTTAGGGTTGGATTTTCTCCTCCAAGAGAGATGATTTTCTGTCTGCTCTGCTGCTCACGTCTCCACAACAAGTGGGACATTCAAAATATAGGGGAAACAGTGTATTTAACCCCTTCGGTGGGTAAAAGGATATTTGCAGCGGTCCCCGATACCTATCTCAGTAAAAAGAAACCATCTGCTGGAATAGGCTTTAATGAGTATCAATGGATTGGAGAAGAAGGAAAAAACATCTATAAAACAAGGATGATCATAACAGAAATGAAAGGAAAAAGGAAAAAAATCTGACTATCTCAGGATGTTCTTCTCCCATTCCACTCCAAAGATATGAAAGGCTTCTTAATTACTTGTCAGACTACAGCTGCTGATGTAGGTACAGACTCTCACAGCTCCCTCCAGACGTTACAGCTGTAAATTCCCACCAAAGAGAGAAGTTACGCATTTTTCTCCTCAAGAAAAACTTAAACACCAGGTACTGAGGCATAAATCCACATGGTATGTGAGGGTTAAAAACCAGAGGAAAACTGCAGCCTGGGAAAATTAGGGGCTTTCCATTCCCGGTGTAATGACAGATTTAAAGCTCAAAGTGAGGAAAGTCATTGAAAGGAATTAGATTTCAAGCTTCCCAAGACATACAGGCTTTGTTTTTTATGGCTATTGATAAATCTATCAGTCTGCCGATTACTGTCCCCTCATCCCCTGAAAAACCCTCTAAAAAGGAATCTGCTGCCTTAATTGGAAAGAAAAGGGTTTAAAGAATATCCACTGTAAGGTTTCTCTGAAGAAGGAAAGTCCCTGGAGGCAAAACAATAATTGGATTTGACCTTCCGCAGTTAAGGAGGCATTGGTAAAGACTGGACTCAAACGCAGTCTGACAACTGTGAGTTCCAATCAAATTCAGAAAGAGACGGAAATTGGATAAGCAAATTCCTTTTTGTTCATGACCCCGGCCCCTCTCTCCTTTCCCCCTGCAGCATGACACATCAGAATCTTTCCTGCGTGCCATCAATCACTGCGGGACAGCAGTAGCCTTTGAATAGCTGTCTTATGTTACGCTCCTCTCCTCCAGCGCTACGGTCCCCTGCCTGCCCGGGGCAGCGCAGACGGAGCGGTGCAGCGGCTGCGGCGAGGAAGGAAGCAGCGTGAGTTCATCGCTGTTTTCAGCACGGTGTAAATTCCCTCTCTCGGAGTTTGGAAGAAGTCTTCACTGTCGCACCGGTAGCTGCTTGCCAATTTCATGAAATTTGGGTTTGACTGCAGAAACTCACGATCCTCATTCTGTCAGAAGCTGCAGCTGGCAGAATGTTTTCCTTTGCTTAAATTTGAGCTCAAAGAGGACACCCTATGCCAGCACTGCTCCGGGAAACGTCATGTGTGCTGCGTTACCTCCCGCATTGCAAGTGCATCGTGTTTGGGTGTCTGTGCAACGCCTGGCAGCAGCTGGAGGCCCCTCCACGCTTCCCACAGCCCGTGCCTGTCCATACTCATCACCACCGCCCAGCGCAGCCCTGCTGGCCCAGGGCCATTCGGCCTGCCAAGGCCTCCTCTGGCTCCTCATACTGTTTGTTACCTCCAACCTCCACTAGTTTTATGTAAATCAGAGAACCTGAAACACATGTTTTCTGTTTCAAGGACATTTTAATTTGATAATGCAAGATTTCCTTACAGCGGCCCTGAATGCAAACTTGCAACTGAGTATTGTTATACTTTAGAAGATGATGTTCTATGTTCTGCCAGAAAAGAAAAATGGCAAAAAAAGTCACAACACAAAGACCACAGCCCAAATAAAAGTGCATAAACTAATGGTGAACGTTTCCGCCTTAAATGTCCAGTCCGTTTGAGATGGTCACTGCTGAAACCTGACCCACGCAGCCTGCAGGTATGACTCACAGGAGCTGGAGGCCCAAGAGCAATAAGAGCACAGCTTGGAGAAACATCAAGACATGGGAGACAAAAATTAGTTATTTTTAGGGTCTGATGAGACAGAAGTGAAAGTGTAAGTGGTATATAATAAGGTACACGCGATGTCCAGGTATTTTCTCAAGGTTGATACGGTTTCAATTCCTCCAGGACAGGAGTGGAAGGCTGGGAACGGCTCCATACAGAGCGAGTTACAGAGTTACGAGCAGCAGGCCTGTCCCACCGTGCACCTCCACAAGCGTTGACCCTGCCTCAAGTTTTGGGAAATGTTGCGTCTTCCTGCCCCCGCAGAACCTAACCCCACTCACCGCTAGCTGTGGCCCTTTCATTCTGTAGGTGCCCTGCCAGCTGACACCTGCTCAGTCTGTGGAAAGTCTCGGTCCCAGAAGTGTCCTCTTGATCTTTTGGAAGTGCCCAGCGAGTCAATGTGACATTGACTCTGACAGCAAAGCAGAATATCCCGACAGCATCCAGGCCATGCTGCAGCTGCTGCAAGGCAGCAGTGCTCAGACTCTGAGCTGGCGCCTTCCGTGCGCCCTGAGACCGGGGCTTTCGGCCCAAGCCCAACAGCAGCAAGGAGCAAACAACTGGTACGGAAAGCACAACCACAGCCGACCTTTGGAAGGACCAGGTTTGGAACATTTTTCAGAACCACAAATCTCTGCCATTTGCATCCTCAGAGTCCCAACATGCTTCCCAACCCGAGTCCTACCCTGGCTCATTCCGTGTATGTAGTTCTCCAGTGTATATCTTTTTCACTCTACCCGGTGATCTTTAAATTCTGGAGAAATAATAACTTGCCTTTTTAAAAAGATCTGGTTATTTCGCATTAATTAGTGGAGCTGCAGCGATTCACAACTCTCCTTTTTGCTCTGAACTTCATTCTGTAGACTCAGACTAGTCCTGTGCACTGCTCCTGTCCTTAGGCAGCACTGCAGACTCCTCTAGGAGGCACGAATTAGGGGTGGAATGAGTCCTTGTCTATAATAATGTTCAAACCGTATGTAGGCAATGGGAATTAATAAAACTGGAACAGGCTCAGCACTGGCACTTTATGTAGGACAATACGTACCTCCCAAGCTGGGTCACATACCCAGCACGTCCCTGCTGAAGTGCCAGCTTCGCAGAGGAATGCTGACACTTACAGGGGTGCTGCTATGTACTATAGCAGAGCAGAGGCTTCTGCAAAGAGCCAGCAATGCAGGTTAGCTGAGAGCATATCAAAAATCTATAAATAATGTTCTATAAATGACGTTCCATAAAAGATCTAAAAATACCAAGAGGGCAGTTTATCAGTTGCTAGGGTTTTTTTTGCGTTGTTTTGTTTATTTACGGAGTTCTAAATGAATGAGAGTGAAGGTTTAGAGACAGGTAAGAAAAGAGAAAGTCTAACTGACATTCAAATTGCGAGATGCTGAGTGTCTTTAACGGCCCTGGAAATCAAAGATGTCAAGTTCCCATCACAGTGGCACAACCTAGCCTAAAAACACAGTCCTAAACCTTTGCTGACTGTTTGCACTTGAAATTAGACACTTGCAATCACGTTCAGAAAAGATGATATGTGCTCGCAAGAAGCCTCAATTTAAGTAGCAAGGAATTCTTGCAGCTTTTTTGTTGCTACTTCTTGACTTTAATTTTTATGTTTTGTAGCACTTCATAGTGACGCAACAAGCGTCTGCCATAGGTCTCAAAATGGTTTGGGAAGAAAAACCACACAATTTTCAGAAGACAAACCGAGCCTCAGCACTCTGAAGCAATTTACTCAAGCTTCCTGGGCAAGTCAGTAGCAGAACCAGAAAGCGAGCCCAGTCTTTGCTGTCACCAGCAAGGCCTTGTCGACGCTTCATTCTCCTCCTATTTCCAACACGGTTGAAAGGGGAGCCTGCGACCGTAGGGGTGCATTAGGGCAGGAAATGAGTCAAAACTTGGGTCTTAAAAGAGTGCTACTTCTTAACACAGGAGCAGGGCAGAGCGTGCTGCCACGATGCCTTAGCTCTCCCCACGAACTGCTGTAGCAGTTTCTGTCAGAGAGGTCAGGTGAGGATCCCAGACGCAGGGTTTTCACATACTGTTCCAGCGCACGGCCGCAGGAGCGAGCCCCGCAGAGCCCTGCCGTCTGCATGGGACCTCAAGTCGGGACAGCAGCAGATCTCCTCAGTTATCCACACGCAGCTGTTCCAGGAGCACGCCATAGTGATGGGGTGAGGGCATGGCCGCGGAGGCACGCGGTGGCGCAGGAGTAGCTTGTAACTTGAAGGGCACTTTGCTCCGCGTAGCCTTTTAGGTCACCACATTTGTTTTCAAGGTCTCTTGAATCCCTCATACGTGTGTTTTAAAGATCGTCAAGGCAGAATCTGTCCTGCTCTCAGCGACTCCGCTGTCAAATACACGCTGCTGTAAGAGGGGAGCAGCCTGGCTCTCCCCTGCCCAGACATCCATGCTATGAGGATGACACACCACCAGTCACTCTGTTCACACCAACTGTGGCAGTAAACTTGATTTCAACTTTGACATTTAGTTCCTGTACAGTGACTCATGACCGCCTATGATGCTCCGTTTAGGGATGCAAGTCTCCAAAGCCAATGCAGGAAAATAAGCAGCAAGCTCCAGGAATCAGAAAGAGGAATTTGCTGCAACAAAGCATCTCATCATTTCTGTAAACTGTGGGGATTACACAGTCGATGAGGACAAGCTGCAACTGCTGAGTTCTCTTGCAGACAGAGACTTGCAATTTATATTTAAAATACACTTTACTAATTGTATTTTACCAAGCTTACTTTTTAAAAACAGTACACCCATCAACGGCATCACCAAAACCTTTCTAGCTTAATGAAAGCATCAAATCTTCCAGTTTGTGAGGTTCTGCAGAAAATGGGACCACATATGAGTGGTCCCCATATGGGACCATGTTTTAGAGTGCACTGAATACAAACAGAAGGAATACCACACGCATAAAACACAGCTACCTAAATTCTTTGCCTTGTTCAGCCTATTTCCAACCCTTCACAGAGTTAAAGCTGCACAACGAGGGACAACTTGTGTCCCTTCTGACCACCACGTCTGAAGTTTCTCAGGGCAGGTGGCAGGCACAGCAGCAAACATTCTGTTTCTGATGTGACAATGAAGCATGTGGCCATGGGGTTCTGCCACCATCCCAAGGAATCCACCATCGTGGGGAAGCCAGGACACTACCCACAGCTGACCCAGACACAACAACGGAGTCCACTCCGCCTGCCCCTTCTAAATTTACTGTGTTCTGGGTCTATTTATGTAGCTGGAACTGAGAGAGCACAAGGGAAAAATAATTCTTAAACCCCTAAATTAACTTTTTATACGTGGGTGTCTAGAATTACTTTGCAGATACCAATTAGGACAAATGTGGCTGTATCAAAAGATTAACAATTTTGGTTTTGATGATATTATGGATTGTTCTCTTCAGCTCAGTGAAGACATTCTGAAGACAAAGTAACACTTTTTAGATGTTAGCATTTACTTAAAATCTATGACATGTACAAAGGCATCCTACAAGGACACGTTCTCACTTTCCCAGAGAAAAGCTGAGAGGAGTGCCTCCCTTCAAACCTTTAATTTCACAAGGAATAATTCCCCACACCTCCAGCGTACATATGGAACCACGAAGCCTACTTTGCAGATGAAGGTGAGCTGCGAGGTCAAAGACAGCAAACAGGCTTCTCAGAGTAGTAGCTGGTGTCAGCTGGAAGAGCTTGCAATTACTGCTGAGCTACGCTGACTTCATCAGCTGAAGAACAGCCCAGGCTGCCAAATTTGCCTCAAGTTTCCACCTATAGCCATAAAATGCATTACCAAACTCCTGTAGTAGAAAATCTGTAAACAGCCAACTGAGGGCATATACGTGTCTGCTGATTGGGAAAACATCCAAGGCAACCTACTCGGAAACTCAACTCCTTTCCCTCATCTTGCGTCACAGAATAATTTATTTGCCTAAAGGCAGTTTGAGGCAATTTGTATATTCAAAGCTTGGTATTAAGGCTGCTATTGATAGTGGCATGGGGAAGAAAATTGCAGTGAACATCAGTATCTGCACATTTTTGGACTAGAATGGTGTTGGGATTAATGAACGTCAATGCTATTTCAAGGTTACACTTGCTAATATTAGTATGTAGTCAGACATACCAGAAGGTTGCTTTTTTTTTTTTTTTTTCCCAATTTTTTCTTAAAGCCAAAGTTCTGACTTAAGAAAAAAATGTAGCCATGGCAGCAGGAGTGGCACAGGGGATAACACATTGCCATTCAGCTGGCCAAGTCATTTGGTTTAGCAGCTTTTGGAAGAAAGATGTTTCAGTCTATTTAATTAACTTGTCTTAGAGTTCTTGATCTTGTTTCAAACCACTCAACCTTTAAGGTCTCTGATGAGTCAATGTTTCTAACCCAAGACTTGCAAGAGAGCTTTCAAATGCACGAGTGGTTTAGGAGCTTGCTGGTTTGTGGATGAACTTCTGCTCCTGAAAGGTGTTTAAAAACAAAACAAAACAAAAAACCAACGACCTGAGTGCTTGCCAAAAGGTATAGCTAACCACAACTTCTTTCACCTTTTACCTGGGTAAGAGAAACAATTATAGTGCTTATTCCTACTTCTAGCTATAGTGAGTGTTAGTATTTTTTGCTTCCCTCCAACCTGGAAATAATTTTCTGAGTTCCAAAAAGCCTCAATATTTGTCTTTTATGTAAGCAGTTTGGAAAGGTCATGGCGAAGCATTTGATATATATTAAAAAAAAAAAAGTTATTAGACACCATTACAAGATTATAGGCACTAAAATGTGCCCAGGCAGGCTGTTCAAATGATGCCCATCCAAAGTTGTGCCTTCTGTGCCTCAATCAGACCACCCTGGCAGAGAGCATGCCAGTGCTTCCACTGTCAGCTTGACATAAGGTTTGTAAATGAACCAAAGCAGAAGCTCTGACACGGGCATATCCATTGCAGTGCAGAGTTGTGTCGGAAGAAGCTTGCTGACTTTTAGCACTTACAAGGACTGGAAACAAGAAGTTAGTGATTCAAGATGGATTTTTTGCTCTTGCATGAGAGAAACGGCAAATGGCGGAAGGTTCTGTACACCAGCTCCCGGAGCGCTGTGTTCACATAACCCTCAGGAGGGCTAACCTGGAAAGGGAGCTAATGCATTGTGATCAGGATTTACAGTGGTAAAGGATGGGGTGAGAAAATCATGGATGGTGATTTGCCTTCTTCCACCCTTCCTTCCCAGATTCTGCCCACTGCTCCCTTTTATTCAGCCTCACAAGCCTGTGAGTGCAGGATGGGACAGCAATTCCCCCTAGGCATTTTTTGTTGCTCCTTCAGGGATGGAGGGCTGAAACAGAAGTGTCTTGCCCATGCCTAAATTCCCTTTCAGAGCTATGTTTTAACACAGGCTTGAGTTTCATGCAGCCAAGTGACTGGAGCTCTTTCCACCTGTACTTCAGGACAGAGCTGGTGTGGGAGCCAGGTCTCCACTATTAACCAGTGTCTCTGCCTGGAGGCCAGCTGGCTGGCTGGGTTACGGCTGGACACGGCACCCAGAGAAGAGGCAGAAGAGCCGTCTTCTGAGTTTTTCCATCTGGCACTGTCTTTGGAGAAGCCTCAGGCCCTTGGTATCACACAATGCTGTAGAGAACTCTGACCTCGCTGCAAAACATCTGCTTAACAAACCACCACCAATGTGTTTCCAGAAGGGATTATACCATGAAGATATTTTGCTTTTATTTATAGCGATGCCGTTAAAAAGTCACAGTATGCCAACAGCACTGCTCTGGTACACAAGCTATCACAAGAGCTTTCTTTTCTGAGCGGGAGGAAAAAACTCTGCCATAGCTTTGGGTGGTATTTCCAGTCAGAAGGTGACTTTCTGATGGTGACCACCACACTAATAGAACCTATATTACTCTATACACAGATTACATCACACAGTCTCCATGCTACTTATTTGCTACCTAGCACTAGTCATTAAATAAATATTAATTTGATAGGTGGGCATCTTAAGAAGGCATACAGAAATGACACCAGGTGTAAAGAAATGACTTACATGTTTGACTCCATGGTCAGAGGAGCTCTCTGGTACAGAGCATGCAGACTTCTTCAGAGGCAATGTGGGATTTGGGGGAGTGGAAGACATTTAAATAAAGATGCTACAGAAGGTAAAAGCTAGAATAAAGGAAGAGGAAGGAAGCTAAAAGAGGAGAACGGTACCAGGGAAATAAAACTAAGGAGCTGTCTGCCTCCTCACTGGCAGAGTCTCAGCCATCTCTCCCTTGTAGTTATAACACACAGGTAGGTAACAGAAGTGCCCTGCAGTCAGTCTGCATATCAGTCTGCTAGCGTTAAAGTAAGTAAAGGTACATCTCGAATGTGGAAGCAAACATCTCACTAAATAGTCCACAAATTTATAACTTTGTTTGTTTGCTTGTTTGCAGGTAGACATTTATAATTTGTGATACTTGCAGTCGCTGAAGTTGCTTTATAAATAGGTATGAATTGCTTGACAGATGCTGGGGTAGGAGTAGTAGAATACTTTGTATTGCAATCTCTATAGACTCTTATACCAAAGCACACCATCCTGGTGCCCTTCAGTCCCTTAAGAATAATCTACAACATCTTTCACATAAGATGCTTTCCCCATGCAATTTAAACCTTATATCATTTTATAGCAGCGCAGCCACTCCCCGCCCCCCCAGATTGAAATAATGATCCTTCATTTTCTTCAACAACACAATTAGTATTGCACAGATGCTCTGCTCAGGGGTCAACACCAATTCTTAAAAAACAAATTACTCATAGTACGTGTTCAGCTCATTATCCATGTGGGAGTAAGGGAGTGAGATGTCTTACTGTTTACCCACACAACCAATCTGAAACTAGCAGAATTTCCCCCAAACTCCTATGCTACTTTTTTCCCATCATGACTCCAAGAAGATAACTTGCAAAAAGTTCTCTGTGAGCAATTTTGCTAGATCAGAGTTAAACAGAGCAGTGACTACACACGTATGTATAAAAAGGCTTGTAAATGTATGCAGGGCCAAACTCTGAATATGGATTCCCATATTTAATCTGATTGCACGAAATTCTCATCTTGTTGACTTCAAATTGAGATTTTCTCTCTGGGTACTGAAAAACATCTTAGTCTGCTACTCCCACCTTTCTGAAGTGCTTTCAGTAAAGTCCATTAAAAACTCTTCCAAAAAGCCAAAGGGGCACTGAAATCTATATTTGCCTTCACCCAGTCCAAATAAAAAAAGACTCAGACCTTGGCTTTCTCACTGCACATGTGCAACATTACAGAATGGAAAAAGCATCACTTTCGGCTGGATGACTATAGAAGAAATGAGGAAAACACAGCACTGTCAGCTTGCTGTGGGACTGCTGAGATGACTGTGACACAACACGCACACGTGAAGACGCTCCAGAAAGCACTCGGCTCTGCCTGATCGTCCAGCAATGTACAGCTTAAGATGTTTTGAAGTCCAAGTTGCTGGAAATGAATAGCTCTCACAAGTTAATTCTTCAAGGTGTTTAGCAGATTTTTCAGAGAACCTAAGTCACCTCTCGATCACTGGGAGATTCACCAGCTGAAATTCCCTGGGGCATTCAGAGGATGAGCCTGTCAATACTATGCATTAGACAAGAGTTTTGCTTTTAATGTCATTACAGACAATTACCGTCCCTGTCTCACATGCTACATTTTCACTTAAGTTTAAAATTTTTCCTCTAACAACCCCTCATCCCCAACTATTTTCAATTTGAACAGGTCTTACTTTTATTCAAAACTAAGTAATCTGCTCATTAATGTACGAAAAACTGGACTATGATCTCAGAAAGATGCAGCTTTGTACCAGAACTCTCTCCTCCTCTTTGACAGCAGGTGCTGCTAACCTCCCTTCACTGACGTCTTCGTGTCAGATGCTCTCCTACCACTGCTGGCCTCCTGCTGAGTACTCAGCCACTGACCCCAACAGGACTCCTGCCCCTGGCCGTGGAGCAGCAATCACCCATTGCACAGGTCTGTGTTTGGGTGGTGCTGGGAGGGTTCACAGCTCAGTATCCCACTCTGAAGACTCCACGCCATGAACACCTCCATGGCAAACACCACACAGAGAGGCTTTGCAGAGCAGGAGAAAACTGGCCCTCAGTGGATGCTGCAAACCTTTGCCAGGTCTCGCTTTCAAAGCAGGAACTCCCCTTTGGTACCACCCTCCTTCCCAGGCATAAGCACAGGATTTGTGGACACAATGGGAGACGAACGTTAATCTCAGGGTAGCATCTCTCATCTTACTGCCTTTTAAAACCTAGGGGAAGACTGTGCAGTTACTGTTCTACTGCCTTTAAACAAGCTCTTTCATTCTGGTGCCTTGTGGAGGGCTTTTTGTTTTGCCTTTGGCTTCCTTTTGACTTTGATTCTTTTGTGAGAGTTTTTATCCCCCTTCAAAATGTCCCACCCACTCAGCATCACTTCAAATGAAAAGATTAGATGTCAACTAGTCTCCAAGCATGGAATTAAAGAGAACAACAAATTCTACCAGGAGTCTCACTCAGACTGTAAAAATAAAAGATGAGTTTGTATTGGCAAGGGCCTCGATCTGTTAATATCAACGAAGACAAAATTATCTGTGTTCTTTGTGAAGCAGCAGTTGTTTTAGCGGGGAAGGAAGCCAAGACAGCTGTTAGATAGTTCAGTACAAAATACTGACAGTGACACACCAACAACAACACTAGCAGTGAGGGGCTCAGCCAAACCGCCAAAACACCAAGTATTATTAATGCTGCTGCTTTGAAATAATTCGACAAACTGCAATAACTGAAAATTCTCGGAGTGAGAGATACCTTCTTGGCACATCTTAGCCTCCAGTGTTTAAAGATACTGCAGAAAGAGTGGCAAAGTCTCTCAGATACAAAAGACACTGCTGTGAACATAGAAGCAGGTCTTGGTCGGCGCTCAAGATTAGGTGGAGAAGGATCGGACCATGTTTGCCTTGGATGCAGCGCTGCTCCATTGAGGAAGGAGAGGCCGTGAGATTTCAACAGCTTTTGAGAAGTCTTCAGTTCATGCTGCTCAAACAAATGGCTTTGTCCACATGACCTGTAGCATCCCCAACCCCATGACAAAGGATTATGAAATCATTTTTTCCACTTCCTTCAGGCAGGATGAAAGACGGCAGCGCTGCGGTCAGGGCAATGCAGAGGTTCTGACTGGGACCTTGCTCTCACCCTGTCATCCTGCTCTGGTGGCTTGACCTCTCCTGCACATAATTTTCTCCATTCGTTCTAACTTCTCAGTAAGGTTTTATTTGCAGATTTTCAAGATTTTCAGATAGAGCTAATAGCCAAACACAAGGATTTCTCTCTGCTTTCAGTCACCCTTTTCATGAACCCCAGCAGGAGTAAATAGGGTTGCACCCTTTTTACTACAAGCTGCACGCTAGGCTTAACAACAGATGTTAGGGAGCAAGATTTGGCTATTTTCTTATTAAACAGAGCACAAGATCCAACCACCAATGCAATGCAAGATGTTGAAGACTGCACAACACTTGCACTCTGGCCTGGTTTGGAAGGTTTCTTGTCCAATTTCTCCCCTTCCTGGCCCCCATGTCCTCTGGAAAAGCTTTCTTTTAGTCAACTACACCCTTCGACATGGCACATTAGTGTTCCCTCCAGCTGCACCTTCAAAGCTTTGCTAACCCCAATTACTGTCTAAATTGCATTTATGGAAAAAAAAAAAAATCATTCTCTTTGAGTGCAGAATTACATGTCTGCTCTTTTCTTACCGATTTGGATCACAAAAGAACTCAGAGGAGAAAAGTAGAAAGCCCCAGCTTGACTGTAAGTAACAGGCTTTGTCCTGCATCATTGGACGTAGCAGTGAACAGAGCACGGTCCATTTCTGCAACAAGAAACAACACCCCAGAGCTCTGATGGAAAACAGGGCCCTCCACCCTGCCAACAGAAAGCTCCCACTGATGCCACAGGCCTGTTCCGAAACTGAGTTCAGCCCTAGATCTCCCCAAATGCTCAGTGCTTATATTCGTGGAGAAATTAGAATGAACAGTTTTTCACAGCATCAGTGACTCCAGCAACCTTTTTCCTCCCTCTCTTTTTATAAGAGATGCATCACACCCTAAACTCCATAACAGATGTTCTTTACAAGGCAAGAATAATTTACAGGGTTTTGTGCATAGGGAACTCACACTTTTCAAAACCCTGGTTGTGTATGCATATACATCTCGCCTGCAGCATGCACGGTCAAACAGTGAAAATTTTTTGAGATCCTCTAGCCTGCAGGTGGGAACTTTCCCATGGCAAATGGATTTCACAGGCCAGTAAGTAAAGGAAGGATCCTTAGAATCTGAAAGCTTGCAGAAATACTGAAATATTCACAGCAACATTCACCTTCAAATGTTATTTCAAATTTCAGCTTTATGCTGTTTTTCAGCTGAGTTTTTACTAAGGGAGCAGATTAAAGATAACCTTCCCAAACTTTAACAACGCTGCCCCTAATTCATCGGAAATGAATGTAAAGTTGCAGCTTTAACAGCAACATCACCTCACAAAGCCTTTGGCACTTTCAGCTAAAAAACTTTTCTGCAATTTCCCTTAGTATTTTCAACAGCTGGATATTACCCGGTATTCATAGGCAGGTCCAAATATAAATAGTAGTTTCTCTACTGACCCACATACTTGGCCTATATTCAGAGTCTTTTAAGATGTTTCCACTAGCTGCAGAGGAGTGTCAGGTATTTCTCTAGGGTAATCTTATTTATGAGGTCGTTTCCCAGAACAAAACAGGACTAGATCAGCTGGAGCTGGGCTCTACTCACAGTTGAGAAAGCCTCTTTTCCCCCTGTTCTCCACGGAACTGTACCTTTATCCTCAGAATGTTTCATGGCTGCTGAGTTCTTATTTCCAGTTCTTATTGTCTGTCTGCTTCCTCTCTGGCTACTCTGAAATGCTTCTGCTCCCACAGGCACACAGCTTCCCTGAGCAGTCCCCACTGCCTGCACAGCTGAACTGCAGCCCAGCTGGCAGAAGACAGTTTCTTCGGGGGTAATGGCTCCTCCTTTACCTTTTCTTCCAGAAAAGAACTCCACTGCTTTTTATGTCTATTCTAAATGAACCACAATTGTCAACACACCTGGATTTAGTGAATATGAAGGAAAGAGAAGGACAGCCATAACTGATGAGGAAAAGCAGGATATTAGGAATCAGGGAAGGGACCTGAAGCACGTGGCTCCACAATTATTATGTACAAATATTTTACAAGTTCATTTACTACTTACTTGATTCTTTGGGTCTGTGAAATCTCCAAACCAGAGAAATCAGAATAACTGGATTAATCAAAGTACAGAACCCATGGCCCAAATCCTTTGCCCTTTATATGGGGAAGTCTCTTATTGGAGCTTTCAGCTGGAAAGAAACTGCAAGAATTTGTAGCTGTGGAGCGTGCAGCTATAATAAATACATAATTCATCATGGAGAGGTTTGTTAAAACCGTTAGGAATAAAATAAATGTTCTTCTTTCCTACTAAAAAGAGATGTCAGTTTTTCTCTCAAGATTACTCAAAAGGCTAGCCAGGCAGAATAAAGGCTTGTTACATTAGAAAGCATATAGAGCCCTTTTATGAACTCTGGCTGCAGCCATTCTCTTTGTAAGGCTCTTTGTTCCAATTTGTTTTTCAGCAGCTGTAACTGATCTGTATCTTGCACACTTTCATCCTGTGACAAAACACAGCTGCAAAGAGGCTAGAAGTTCCTCCTCTGTCTGCCTGTGCACATTCTCACAGACAGGACAGGTACCTACGAGAAGCACCAAAACCAAGTTATGGGTATTAAAAGTGATAAATAATTTTAGGTTGAGTCATGAGGTCCAGCCCTCTCTCTGCTCATCATTCCTGGAAGTATGAATGACATATCAAGAAAGATGCTGAAGTTCACCAATATAAAGTGAATGCAATTTCTGGTGTAACACGGTAACTAGGATTGCCACCCCTTGAAAATGGAGTTTCAGGACAGAAATACTCTGCTTTCAAATGCAGAACAGAAAACTGATCATTATGTGGTTAATCCAAGCCTAATTCTGAGAAATCCTTGACACACAAACACGAGTGGCGAGATCACAACCAATGCTCAACAGTTTCAGGCATCTCCTTGCCTGGTTTACAAAGGCATTATCACAGTAGAAATATTGCAGACTCCCACCACGCAAATGTGCATGTTAATGCTCCATTTAGGCAACGCCGCCTCACGTGAAAATAGCACTTATGTAAACGCATCCCCACATCTTCTCTACCAGCTGGGATGGGTTTTGGAAATCATGTAGGGGCACCCACACTGTACTTGTGCTTGCCTTGTACCACCTGCCACAATTAGAGCAGGAGAGGGGACCCAGTGACATCTGCAACCTCGACAGGGGGAGGATGGAGGACAACGTGCAGGAGCAGGCTGATTTTACACTGAATTTTTTTACACTGAATTCAGCACATCTTCGACACCAAAGGAAGAGACACGAATGCAATTTCTTCTCCTCACCTCCAAAATCAGGAGAGGCATGAACGCGCTAGGACTGCTGGACTCACCATCTCCCCCAGACTATTCCCTCTCTTGAAGTTTCCCAGTTCCCTCTCATGCAGCCCTCTCCTTCCTGCCACAGGTGCTGGTCAAGGACTGCTGGAGAATCAAACAGCTGCCAGTTGTGATTTACAAAGAGGGAGATAAGATACTCTAATGACTGGGACTCTTACCACTAATTACCACTTCTTCAGGCACTAATGGACTTCAAGTCCAGCACAAGTCTAATGTAAAAGCCTTTGCTGTTTGAGAAGAACCATTTTAATTTATTAAACATTGTGGATCTCAGGCTCTGATAAAGGTAAACATGCCCACAATTAGAAGAGGAGTGTACACAGCAACACGAGCTGCATCTGCCTGACTGGCCGCATTTGACCTGGACTGCGCTTACAAATGGTACTGGTGGTACTGCTCAGTTTAAGAATAGCAAAAATTCTACACTGGTAAACTACTTATGGTGGATGCAGATCTCAGACGTTGATTTTTAAGAATTACTCCCCTCTTCACACAGGAATAATAGTCACAACAGTGGTATAAGGCAATGCAAGCAGAAATGCATAGAGAGCTTTTAGAGACACCTTGTTACTGATGGGTGAATCTCTACGACACTCTGCTACTGCCCTGTGATGACAGAGCTGGTCCTTTGGAGACCCCAGCACCGAGGTAAAAACCTGCCCACCCACTCCACCAGCACCTGCATCCCTCCGCACCGCAACGGAGACTGGCCTCTGCTCAGTGCGAGCACATGAAGCAGCAGTTCTGCCTGCAACTGGCCAAAATGCAGGAATACTGGAAAACAGGCCATTTTCTCGTCAAGAAAACAAGCTTCTACATCATGGTACATTTGCAAAGAGCAGTGCAGTTCTACTCAAAACTTATTTTGACGTCTGCTACTGGGAGGCTTGAGCCAGAGACTTCTCTGCCAGAAACCCTTCTCTGAGTTACATTCAGCTCTTGCTTTGCTTCCTTATTACAGCACTCTGCTTTCCTTTAGGTGTATTGTTTGAGATAAATCTGATTTTTTAAGCTGATTTATTTTTTTAAGCTGATTGTTGGGGACACCTGGCAGCACTAGAGGGCAAGTCCTGCCACTCAGAGACACCAGAGGAAGAATTTAAAAACTGGGGTGGAAAAGAAGCTGAGCCCTCATGGCACCCACAGAACAGGACCAGATTAGACAGTGGCCCTATTTCCGGTATCATATTTTATGTTCATTTTCTACTTCTTTCATCATTTTTGTTTGAATCTTTCTGACAAGATTTGGATGCTGAGAATGCCTCATGTCCTACAGAACTGCTAGAAGCTTGACGAGAAACCAGAAGTTCAGTATGCACGGGGAAGTCAGTAACACAAACTTGTTCCCTTCCAGTTTTACACCCAAGGCTAGTAATGCCATGACTTCTGTTGAGGGTACGAGTTCAAATCCAGTCAGTTTGGCAGTGATTTGTAGGTTTTACTAGAGGTGGCCAAGTAAAAAAAAAAAAAAAGAAAAAAAAAAAAAAAAAAAAAAAGGAGGAATTTTCATCCTGTGGAAGATTCTGACGGTGATATTTGCTTTTCTGCTAATCAGACAGAAAAGCAAAATATCAAATGTTTCACAGAATGGAAACCGAGTTATTTTTAGCTGAAAGCACTAAAATTACTTCATTAAGAATTTCTATCTTATAATGTCAAAACATTCATATCTGTAATTAATCTTTAATATCATAGTAATTTTTAGAGGCCAAAAAAGCTTAACTCTAAAACAAGGAGTCAAAATGAAAGTTGCTATTTCATTCTCAAGTAATATCAATGTTTCCGTTGAAAACTTCATCAAGATGAACTTCCCCCAAAAATTCTAATTCTGCCAAAACAGCATTTTCCAAAAGAAATGTGTTCTGCTTAAAAAAAAAAAAAAAAAAAAAGAGAGAGAGAGAAAAGCTGGCTGCCTGGCAGCCTCAACCTCTCTACAAACAACAAAGCCAAGTAAAATCCACCCACCCTCCTTCCCTCTCACAACTGCTGCCTCTCACAATTTGATTACAAATCTCGGGGCACGCTGCAGTTTCACTTCAAGCCGTAAGTCCTGGAGTTGGGCTGGTTACAGGAATACCCCAAGGCTTGCCTGCTCTAGAAAGGATTTTCTCAGAAAGAAGTTGTTCAGACAGAAATATCAGTAGATCTGCTCTGGCAAACAGCTACGACGGACGCGCAGCTCGTTCCAGCAGAGTTCCCCAAGCTGAAAGAGCTCTTTCACCAGCCGGACTGGTTTGCCGGTAGAAGCCCTTTCCCACCACGCTGTCTGCCCGCAGAGCTGTGTCACTCAGAGGCATGACTTTTCCACGCTCTTGATGGACAAAGCTGTGTCCATATAGCTTTCCAGCATGCAACATAGCTCTCACTTAAGCAAGAAGATGCCTCTCTTGCCCTCAGGAATTAATTTTAAACTTATCTAATAATATTTTGGGACCCAAAATCTCTGTTTTCTTTTTAATTTCTGGGTTTGACGGAAGGCAATAATTTAATTAAGAACCTAAATGGAATCAAATGGAAAAGGAGCACTGTTTCCAGAAACTGATTTAAATACTCCTTTGGAACTAATTAATTATGTATTTAAGTCTAACCTTTTACTTACTGAACACTGCCTTCCATTTCTACACACAAGTCACATTCAGATACACCTTCACATTTGAGGAAACAAACTTCATCTAGCCATTTCAAATGGTGCAAAATCCTCAACGTCACTTTGATTCGGTAGCTTTTATGCTCCCTTGGCACCCACTTTTCATAGGTGTGATTGACTTCAGTAAGAGGGAAGCACAGAAACGAGGAAGGTCTGGGTTACACATCACATAGGCTGTGGTAGGGTAGGGAAGCCAAGAACAGAGCCCTGGTATTTCTTCACTGCTATACGTTTGCAGGGAGGAGGTCTTGGGGAGGAGAGAAGCCAGGTAACCATTCTGTCAAATCCAAACGTGTTTCCGGGTCACCAAAAATTCCAAAATTATTCTGAGCTTTCTTTAGTCTTCTTTTCCACTGCAGAGACCAAAACCTGCCCTGTCAGATGCCAGCCAGGCTGTTACTTGTTTTGTTTTGCATGTTGCTAAGGAACGGGGCTGTTTTTGCTTACTTGCCTCCCTCGGGCTATTTCACAACACTTTGTAATATACACTGCTCTTTTTTGTTACACATCTGGTTTCGATTTTAAGTTTCAGAACCCCCTCTGAAAACTGAGATATTAGTTTTTCATATCTATCATCTAGACAAAGTGCATCAGCCTGTCAAACTGAGTGCACCGGTGAGACACGTTTAACCCTCTCAAGTAACTCTCAAGTTCCCTCCAAAAATCTATTTTCTTTTCTGTTGAGTTCAGGAGGTGGAAGTAGCTCAAGTATTTTGCCTAATTTACTGCGTGAAATTAGCTGCAACCACCATTAAATTTTAGGTATGAAATAAAAGTACCGATTTCTTGAAGACATTATATCAGATAGGAAACCCTCATACCTCACCAAATCTCACAGTGAGCTGTGCGGTGGATTCATTGACTATCAGCCCAGCAGATGCTCGATGACCTCCCCCAGAATTCTCATATTTCATTTGCATTGAAAGCAACTACCCACAGGAAAGCAGCTAACTTTCAGGCACAGGGTTCTCCTGTGTCTGCAAAATGGTGTTGCTGGATGCCAGAACAACCCATGCCAGGGACCAACAACAGACCAACTTATGCCAGGAACTACATACATCTGACACCCTGCAGACAAAAGAAACTGACTCTGCTTTATCCTGACAGTTTGCTCTCTCCGCCACCCAAAGGGTTTGTCTTTGTGCCCTCCCTAAGCCATTCTGGTGACTATCTGATCCTACAAAGTTACATTTCTACAGCTAAAGATGATGATTTTCTTCATTTTCGGAAGGGACGAGGTTTGTTCTAATCAAGTAATTCTATACTAAGGCTGGACCTCTGCCTTTCAGTTTGGAAAAATCATACAAGCATTGTACAACATTGTTTCCTGTCTCTGCACAGGTCTACACACACAGCCAGCCAGCGTTAGAAATAACGCACAGAAAGCCCTGCTCCCTCTCTGGGCCTGCAAACCCATCCCGTATAATTTCCTTCTCCCACTTGGTTGTTAGCTTCCTCTTTTGCTTTTTCAAGAGCTGCTCCCCAGTTTTGCTCTCCCACGTCTCATGTACGAATACTTCAGGGATTCCTCCTTCCTCAGTAGGACCACCAGGTTTGGCAGATCCCACGCAAGGCCCAGGGCATTCCGCCTCCCAGTCCGGCAGGTACATGGCCCTCCCTGGAGCAACAGTGCCTAGGAGGCCCAGTGGCACAGCACGTTTGGAGGATGCAAGTCTTTCTGAGCAGCACTGAAAATATCCTTTAGATCCAAGAGCCAGGTCTGGCACCTGTGCTTTCAGAGGGGTGAGCTGCAGGCTGCTGTGGGCTGTCCATTGCAGAGCTGAGGTAACCCACACAGGACTCACAGAGTAACATCTCCCACAGGGCACCCAACAGTTTCAGCAACACCTAACTGAACCCTGTTAACCTAAAGCCATGAACTTCACCCTGTAAATGTCAAGTAAATACACAATTTTAAGTTAGCTTTTCACCTGTCTCCTGAGACCTATCCCAGCAGTGTTGAACACCCACATTGCAAAGGTAATTGGAGCCATTGAGGCCTACACCATTAAATAAAGAAATTTGGAGACTCCCAAGTAGTTGTTTCATGGACAGACCCTCCTTTCCTAAACAGAGGAGGATGGGCAGGTAACAGAGCAGGACTCCACCATGAAGGAGCATAGAAGTATGTTCTTACGACTGCACAGACTCCAAATCTTGCAGATTTTACAGACCCACCGAGCTCAGGGCATGGTACCAGTGGCTGTACCTCAGGGTAAGATCACAGTGCTGTGGGGCTTCCTTCCTCACAGAGTGAGCCCAGAGCCTGGCAGCAAGCCCTCCTCTGGTGTAGGACTTCAGGAGCTGGCCTAAGGCTAGCTGATACAGGGTCTCCTTGATCCACGTAACAACAGGCATTGTGGTCCTCTGGTGGAGAGGAGATTTGAGATTGTATGGGACAAAAAGCCTGAGGAAAAATCTCATGATAAAAAAAAATGGTCTCATCATTCCCCTTTCATAGCTTTTTAGATGCTCGGGGGAAAAATGAAACAAGGGTATTAAGGTGGTAAGCCACATCTTTCCATGTCCTTGCATCAAATCTGAACCAACCCAGTGCTTGGAGCCCTCATATCCAGTTCTCCCCTCCCAACCCTTTCTGTTTTTGGTGTGGTTGGGCTCTTCCCTCCACACTCCTCCACACAGTCTCTCGCCAGTTCAGCCCTGGAATGCTCCAGGCAGCTCCCTCCACCCAGTCAGAGCCCAGCCCAAAACACTATCCTCCTGCCGGCGTGAGCTCACCCTGACCTTTCAGCAAAGCCCAGCCCTCCGTTCCTCCTTGGGTTTGGAGGGGCTTGTGAAGCGGTGCCTTCTTTTCAGCTTGTGCGCTACACACTTAACCAATTCATATCTCTTCCTGCAAGGCAAAACAGTGTTTGCTGCAGTACCATGCTGAGGCGAGCAGCTTATCCTGACTGATGGATCATAAGTGAAGAGAGGGTTAAGAATATCACAGAGCAGTGGGGGCATGAGAGAGCCTGGTCTGGAAGCAGTTTAAGTAACCTAAGGAGAATCTGATACAGACTAAAGACACACAAGTACAGATGCATTTAATAGAAGCCTCACTCTGCTCAAGATCTACAGCTGAGACTCATGCAGCAAAATGTGCTGTTTGGAACATACTGTGCTCCAACCACGATGGCTACAGAAGGAACTGGAGCCAGTATTATGTGCTGGTGCTGTTGAGTACTCAATGTTCACTTAGCACACACGTTTGGGGAATGTATATTTATGCATATATTTTGGGATGCAGCACATCCCATTGCAAACTTGGACAGCAGCTTGCTCTTCGATCTAAGAACTGGTCTATTAAGAAATCCCAGTATTGTGCAACTAAGGGCACAGCCCCTCGTGCTGTTCCAGCTGCAGCTGAGCCAGGTTAAGAGGTTACCACCTCCAGCCTGCCCACAGCTGCTTATCCACTGCTCCCCATTAGGGGTTACCACCCTTTTCAGTGAGCCAAATAACTGCATGTGCAGACACTCCCAAATCTGGCTCTGTCAGAGCAATCCAGCTTAGCTTCAACGATTTTAAGCAGGTTTACTGTTTGGGCTTTTTTTTCAACTAGCTCATCTTGAGAGTGATAGTTTCTTGATTCAGTTCAGCTGCAACTGGAATAGCATCTCTGACCATGCTCCAATAAAACTGTTGCAAAATTGCATGTTAGTCTCTTCAATTAAAGCCTGCAAGACTTTATCTAAAGATAATATTTGTTCTCTTAACATTCTTTTGTTCCCTACCTTGCTGTTCCCTAGTTTTTAGCAGAAGTTCAAACATCCCATGCGGAGCTGATCACTTTTGTTTGCAGCAGTCAGTATTCTCCACCACTTATTTAAGGAGATGTAAGACAACTGACACTCTGAAGAAACCATCACAAAAATCTTTCTAATGCCTTCTTCCAGAGGATTTATAGTTTCCCTTAGATGCGGAGCTGCAAGATTCCAGTAAGTCACTGAGGAACTTTAACAGAGACTGTCAATGCATTTACACTGTTAGTATTACTACTTCACTTCATCTTCAGTTCTTGGCATGTGGCGCTCAGAAGACTTGTCGAGCTCGGGCCCCACAAAGCTGTGCCAGGATGCAAAAAAGGTAGTTGGGGGAGACAAAAATATTTTCTTTGCTGACCTTTGTGTTTGGCTCCCAACGTGGTTTGATTTGTGTTCAGGGCTGTGCATGTGCTCTCAGGGAACACACATAGCTCAAGCCAATTGCATGAGATTGGAGTACAAAGAGAAGCCCTACTTAGGCTCTGACATTCAGCAAGCCAAGAGGCTTGAAAATGCAGCCAAGCCAATTGCCTGGCTTGGCTGTATGAACCAAAACACAAGCCTCGCCACTGGAATTGATTATACACACATGAAAAGAAAATACATAAAATGATACATAAGGTTCTTGTAACCTCCAGGAGCTGATGCCAGAATACACTCATTGGCTTGGTCCTTCCCTGGCTCAACACCACAACCGAGCACAGAGCTCAGCCGAGGCCGTGCCTCAGTTTTCATCAGATTAACTCTTCAGCACAGGTCAAAGCACTCCTTTTCGCATGCTCTAAGATCTGAGTTTTCCCTCAAGCCCCCAGGGAAAGTAGTAGCTGACTGTATGAACACAGGATTTCCAGCCCTTAAAGCTGGTGCAAAAGGTGCTATAGCTGCCCACAGGAGGAAAGTAAATTGAATCAAATGAGATTAGGAATCTACACAGAAGAGTAACCAGGAGAGTGTTTGTGCTAAATGCAAAATACTTCAAGAGCCAGCCTTACATAAAGTGCTTTTTCCTCTGATGCAGATCCCACTTATCTCTAAACATAAATTGGGGTCTCTGACTGTGCATTTCTTAGCTTAACTACACTGAATACTTCAGTTAGGAGGCTTAACCCACACTGACTATTGCATTGATTTAAACAACAAAAAACCAGCAGACACCAAAAGGTGACATCTCTTGAAAGAATGCGGGTTATTAATAACATTCTTTCCAATGCAAATATTTGTGCCTTTCTGTGGTATCTCACTATTCTCCAGAAAGATACTTTTTTCCTCAGCTTGAAGTATTTGATATGATTATTTGATATGATTAACTTAAGGAGCAGCACTTAATGCTTTCAGGAAGGGCTTGAAAGCAGACAATTTTATTTCACAAAATTTTATTACAAAAACAGGGAGACTCAATATTTCCCTGGAAATGAGCGAAGCTAACAAGATGTTAAGTGTTTTCCAGTAACCTTTGTGCCAGGTGCTCTTGGAAGCTTTCTGAAAATATCACTAAAGAGTTCCTCCAAAAAATGAAAAACGCTTCAGTCCAAAGACCTCAAAAACTGAGTTTCCTCAGCCAGGTTTACTTGTGCACAAGCACCTTTCCATTCTGAAACACCAGACCCAAGGGATTCAAGCAAATAAAATGTTCCTGCAGGACGGACAGAAGCAAAGGGCAACATGGCAAGAGCCACTAATTAGTATGCTACCTGTTGGATAGATTTCTAATCCCCAGAGCTTCTTGGCGATAGACTTAGCCTTAATGTCTCTCTAGCAGGAGTGATAATACACGCTCGCATTTGCCAGTAAGAGCCTGCAAAGCTCAGCTCACAGTTCGCTTTCCACAACAGTGGAGTCCAATGTTCATGTATATCAGATCATCTTCTAAGGAACACGCTGCTCTTGTGCCAGCTAATAGAGGTAAAATGATCTCATCTTTAGGACTAGACAGAGTAAAGACTCTCACACTCTTGCAGTTGACATTGCGTGACTTCAGCCCAGCTTGCAGCCTCCTCCACGTGTCCTCATCACATCCCTCTTCAGCCCCGCACCAGCAGTACGCCAACCTGCCACGTCCCTGCAGAACGCTCCCCAGCTCTGCAGCCACTCTGACTATAGTTTTGTTGAAGTTGACTTCTCCCTCCAAACTAACTGCATACATTCCTTCTATTTTATTACCTGACAAGGAAAGGTTTTACTTTACCCTCCCAGTTAAAATCAAATCTGCATTTTAATTGCGGCTTCTTCAGAAGAGCAAACTCACCCCAGCCAGCTTCACAGGCTTTTCCAACACTCTACACACAGACATTTATTGCTCAAAGCCTAAAATAATCTACCACTACTACTCTTAGCTTTACATCAGCTCCTCTTCAGATTTCAGAAACTCACATGTTCTTGTAACAGAATGCAGGAAGAGTTCAACAGTGTGTTCATAGTCTCCTACTTAATAAGAGATTCAGTCTTTTCCAGTTTAAAGACGTTTCACGTGAAAGTGTTTTTGCCTTATAATAAACAGATAATAAACAGATTCTTGGTTTCCTATAGTAAAACCAGAAAAGACTGTAACTTCAAATGTTTAAAAGGGCACACGGGACTATTCTTTAATTTTACTCTCTGGCTGTCGAGTCTGCACTCATTAACAGTGGAAAGGGGAGATCTGATTACTATTTGAGCTTTTGAAGTTTGCCTTTCTATCCCCACTGGTCCAAAGGGAAGGCAAAACGGGCCTTTCCGTTCCTAGACGCACAAACTTCCTGCTGCAATGTGGCACCAAAACGCAAAGTTCGGATTTCCTAGAGTGCAAAGAAACAAGCGGCTAACTACATACATTTCCTTTCAGAAATACTCTTTACAACAGTGTTATGTTAGAGACATTCAATATTTTCAGCATTTTATAAAGTATGAATTTTGGCTACTGAGTGATAGGAAGAACAGTAAAACAGACCAGCTTTCCTCGCTGTGAACGATCCTGATGTGCCGCTGATCTGAACATGTAATTCCTTCCCTGTCCTGTATTTTTTCTGCAGAAGGGTAACATATACTAGTGGCAAAAATAATATGATTGACCTTACAAACCTAAATGGGGATTAGATTCATAACAGCTAGCATGAGACAGCCAACGGTCTAACTGGATGGGATGGGAGAGAGCAAGAAGCAGCAAGAGTCTCCTCGACTTACTGTTGGGAGCAGGAATATGACATACAATATATATGGCAATTTTCTCAAAGATGCTTAAGCGACGTGCACCCTATCACCATGCTATAGTAAAAAGTACTCAGAATATCTGAAAAACGAGCTTTTATTTGAGCACGGGAAGCTGGCAGCAAGACCAGGATCCGTATATCGGGGCTGAAGAGCTTTCTGGTCTGTCAGCAGGCGTTCGCATCCCGTAGCACCGCGCTGCTGCATCCCGGCCACGCAGCTGCTGGCCCTGCCCAGGCAGGGGCACACCCTCCTCTCCCCACAGCTTGCCAAGTTTTAAATGTCGAGCTGTCGCTCTGCAGCAAAGCAAACTAAAGCCTCGCAGCCCACGTGCAAATCAACAGCACATGCACAAGTTTTCTCTGCATGTATCCCATGACTTTCATATGGTTTGACTGTGGAGTTCAGAACATGTTGTATTTTAAAGGATATTTGGGAACTCCTACAGCTAGGAAAAAACCTCAGATTTCTGTTTCATAAAAGCTGTTATTTCAAAACTTGTTTTCATTCCTACACAGAACCATGATCCAGCCAACACTGTCAATGCAAACACACCACACAAAATGTTTTCTAGGAAATAAATCATGCATTTTGCGATTTCTCAGTAACACACATTGCTGTTAAAGCTAATATTTTTCCATGGGATTTGAGTTCGTACTACCAGGATTGCGAGAATTTTTGTTATTTCCCATATAAAGACATTAAAAATAGGATGGCATGTGTCAATCGAATTACTTCTGTTGCACCAAATGAATCCATCTCATCCTGATTTCCAGACTTAATCCTTAACACTTCTTGAAGGAACCAAGAAATATGTAAATATGAAGGATTATTTCAGATAAAAATATGCAGTGAATGTTCTGAAAATATTGACATGGAATGATTGACATTATCAGGAGATCTCTCTGCCTAAAGATATCTGAATGAAATTAAATTGCTTCTGACAAGTTCCTGAGGAAATTCTTCGTTCAAATGAAACCATATTTTCAGAGGAAAACATTTCAGAGAAAAAACTGCCCCCCACATATTCAGTGCAGCTCTGCCCCAGTGCCTGCTCCACTCATTAGCAGAGGGGAGCTCTGTGCTGTGCTGTAACTTTCATTCTGAATTTGCCTATTTTTAGTGCCCTGTGTCAGAAAACAGTGGCAATTTGGGGATTTTGCTTTCATTTTTCTGGTTTTGTCTCAATATGAGTCATTTCTGCTGTACATTTATGTTACTGCTGTTTGTAAACAGTGGATTATGAGCTGTTCCTAAAAACTAGAACAGGTTTTACCAGAAGGCTGCCCAGCTACTGCTTTTCCTTTAGGTTTTCTTTCTCTGTATTCCTTGTGTGTTTAGTACACACTCATTTCCACATATTCTTGTAAATGTAAGAGCAGAATAAATTTAGGAACCACAGCACTTTCAGCAGCTCCACTTCATTCTCACACCAGAAGTTTCTAAACTGCTCCTCACAGCCAGCTACTACAGATATGCATGAGCAGCAAACCACCACTGCCTCAGAGGCATGTCTTGTCTGCACACTTATTTGCAGCACTTTTCTCTGGACCAGTTGCACAGGGCAGATTCTGGGGCTCTTTCTTATTTTTGCAACACAGGTGTACTGAAATCAGTGAGGCAAAATGCAAAATACTCTATGGTCAATGCAAACAGAACTGAAGCTCTAAGTTTCACACAGAAACTCAACTATCTAAATACTTTTCTGGGACAGGGCATGCAGCCTTGTCAGCTCTCGGGTCAGTTGCTGGTTTTGGCAGCCCTTGTGGGTCTTGTGGATCATGCAGCCCTGGGAGCTAAAGCATCTGACTGGATGTAAGTACTGTAGATGGAATTCAACTTACAGACTTTTTAAGCTCTCTTTTAGATGTTCCCCCTCTCTTCCAAGGGAAAAGGCTGGATAAAAAAATGATGGAGGATGTATTGTAACACTGCCACTGGGTCTCTGGCAGGAACACTGCATGTGCAGCTTCTCTCATGCTGTATCAGCATTTCTGCTTCCATGCTGAAAACTAGAAGTGAAAAGCCATCTTGTTAGCATAACTCCAAATCAGGAAGAAGTATGGACCCAGGTTACAAAACTAGGGAAAAAATCAGAGGGAAGTCAGTGACCAAAAAGGAGGAAGAAGATGGTTTCTAAATAATGCTTGTATTTGCCTAAGTGGGTAGCAGTTACCAACTAACCAATGTGATAGAAGGAAATCTGCATTTTAACTCTTTTTCTTACAGCAACACATGGAAGCCTCTCCGAGGCGTTTGTATCCCTCACTTTCTCTCTCCCCAGAGGCATCCATCCCCATGTCATAAGAAATCTGTGAAATTCAGCTGGTACATTTTTGTCCTATAAAGGACAGAGCTGCAGAAATGCACGATTATTACGTAACAGTTTCCCAATAACAAGGTTTTTGATCTTCGTAACATTATCCAGAAATAAGACAGATATTTCTCTTCAGCTGAACCCAGCTGGCTGTGTGGAAAACATTTCAAAATCTGCCATAAATCTTTTCTTTCCATGATGTCTGTTAATTTAGTTAAAACAAATCAATTAAATGTCCTAATTACAACTGAAATACATAATTATATGGTGCACTCAGTTCAGAGCATACTAATGAAGCGATCACCACCTTCTTATTAGTCACTTGAAAACTAAACCCAAGTGGGAACTGAAAAATGTTTTTCTGTATCTTCAAATAAGGCACTTGATCCATTCTTCCCTGGCTTCTGAGCTTGACACTTAAGGAAAACAGGCAGAAAAAATATGCAGGATCATTATATCTTCTTTTCTTATAGTCTAAATTCAAGAATTATTATCAAATAGAGAGGTGGATCAGCTCACTTAGAAATTAGAGACCGTTCTCAACATAGATTTTATTCTTTGGCCAGAAACCTTTTATCAAATTAGCATAAAGTTGAAAAGACAATACATAGCTCTTCCCAAATTAATTTGCTATAATGTCTATCTCGAGGTTGGCTCCTAAACAGGTAGGGCTTGATTTTAAGTAAGTTGTCAACACGGTCTGCTGCTGTGTATTGACACCTATTGGAGGTGGCAGCGCTCGAGCTACTGATCCTCATACCTCCTGCAGTTTTGTAGGCAAAGCTCTCAGCTGCACATGCATGACCCACATGAAACCTACAGATCTGCCTAACTGGAGGAAGAACAGCAATAACAGGAACACATGATATATTGATAATAATAATTGACAAGGCAGCACTGAGATGCTCTTGCATCACAAAGTGTGCAGCAGAAAAGGATTTGCCCAGTAGGCTAAGATCTGAGACCTCCCCCAAACACGTTTCTGCTAGGCTTTATGTTGTTTGATGGCAGAAATGAGCAGCTCTGAACTCTTCATACCTTGGATGTGTCCTCTGTTTTCTGACTACTAGAATACTTCATGCCAAATCTAATTTAGACGAAGAGTGTTTTGGTGAGTGTGCTTTGCCTGCCTAAACAGAAATATTATAGCAGCTACTTAAATGGTAATTGATAAATGCATAAAATTACTACCATTCAAACTGCAAATCAGTTAGCAAAATCCAATGAAAGTTTAAATATTTCATTGCATTAATGATATAAATGCATAAATTTACAGAGAACAGCATCCAGGCATTTGGCAGTCTTCCACTGTATTTACTTAAAGGTGATAATACATTTTAAAAGCACTTGAAGCAGAATATGTATTAAGCACTACTAAACTTGCATAGATTTATTAGCACAAGCTTTTAGACTGTCTCTGCCCTGAAGTAAAGTCTTTTTCATTTCTGGAAATTAAAAAAAATAGAGCAATACTTCACTTTAAGACAGATCAGAGAAGTTGGAATGGCAGTCATCTGAAAACACTGTATTTCTTCATTAGAAGAGCAGCTTTGTAGCCTTTAGCTTGTATGTGACTGACTGATAGGACTGCCTAAGAAATGCTAACATACACAGGATGTGGACATCCACACATCAGTGAAAAAAAAAAAAAAAAGTTTGGAAAATTCTCTAGTGTCTCTACAGACTAATGATTTCACACTTCTAACGCCTTAAACTCATTTTTTAGACAGTATTGAAAGCCTACAATAAAAATCAGATGCCTTCAACAGTGCTGCTAGCAAGGCACTTCATGTTCTTTTGGGGAACTTCAGCCGAATGGCCTGCTGCCTCATGCACACACAGAGCGTGTGTAAACACAGCCCTCCTGATCTGCTGCAGATAGACACGTCCTGCACTTGCTTTTTTTGTGTGTTTACTTACAGGGTAGGCACCCTTGTCTTGGCTGGGGCAGGTTCTGAATGGATGAGCTGGAATGAGTAGATGACAGAGATTTCTTTCCATTTCAGGGCTTTTCTGGCCAAAGTCCTCTCCAGGATTCATCTCAGCAAGATCTTTAAATACAACTGAGAGCAGAAATTGGCTCAGAGAGTATTTCCCCATTTTATTCCTTGCAGCATTTCATTACCGCATTCTAAATCTGTAACAAAACCAGGAGTGCTTTATGGTGCTCTGTATTAGAGCGTTGCTAATAAGTAGCTCCATTAAAAATAGTAAACATAAATCATTTATTCATTTTATGCATTTTTAGTCCACTTGAGAATATTTTTGGCTGAGCTAAGACACAAGCAAGGGTGTTAATTATTATCTTACTACAGTAATCAGTTAATAAGGCAGTTAGGAGAGATGTTTGTTAGGAGGATCTGGGATGCCCAGAGGCTACTGAAGTCATTGTCTGGGGAAGAACACCACAGCCAGAGCGAGCAGGAGTCTGATGGCACCCAACCAAAACCCTGAGGCCTCTGTCTGCTGATGAGCTGAAAGGAGAGAGCAGACACCAGGTCTGAGCGGGAAGCTGTAAACAAGGGAACAGGTAAAACTCCTGCACGGCCCCTCGCACACAGAGAAGTGCTGGGGCCCCTCCGAGGGGGCTGGGAGGGCTTGGTGCATGGGGGGGGGTGTGGAGGAGGAGACTCAAGTGGGTTCAGTTTCCTTCTGCTCCCCCAAGGCTGCAGCAGCCTTTCCTGGGCTCCGCTGTGTCCTCAGGCCAAGGCACGGGGCTCTGCACCTCTCATTCAATCCGGGTGCCAAAGACAGAATGTGTTTTAAGATTAAAAGTTAATATTCAAGGAGAACAGTGCATAGGGGCACCTCTCCATCCTTCTGCCTGGTCTCTACCTGCTCAGTGGGGCGTCACTTCTATTTCCCATTCACCATTGCAGCAGCACCAACTATTTCCGCTAGTGACTTGCGGAAGAAGGTTAATGTAGTCTCCTGAAGCTTAGGGAAAACCACAGCTGTCTGCCCTCAACCTAGGGTGTGTCAAGGAACCTCTCCATAAGGGAAGTGTTTCTGGTTATGAATTATATACTAGAAGATCCCTGTGGCCCTATTAGAGATGCACTTCGAGGTGCTCCAGGGGTTGCCTGTACTAGGAACTAAATTCTTCCTGTGGGACAGAAGTATTGTGGTGGTTGATAGGTAAGGGAGGGGAAGAAGCCACTTTCTGACATTCTTCAAAGCCAAATAATCTGACTCCTTCTGTCCAGCATCAACACAGGATGATTTTACGCAACTTCAAAACACTTAATCTGACTTGCAGCACTGACATCATTTTTAAAAGTCCCTTTTACTTGTCCTCCCTAATCCAGCCAGCCCTCCAAATAGGATTGTAGCAGAGACACCACGCTTAACTTGCACTTGGGAGACTCTGTTTACTCGAGACAGTTCAAGAATAAATCACAGATCTGTCTTTTACTGTCTTACAGCTTAGGATAATACCTGAGCACAGGACTGTGACTCACCAGCGAGGGGAATACTGTCATTCCCATTTGCAGATGGTAAGCTGAGAAAGAAAGGGGTTAAACAGCTTATCAGAGGTCACAGGAGAATTTGTAGCCAGGCTGAAAAGTGAACCGAGACTGACTGCATCCAGTGGGACTGCTGGGCAGACTCTTCTTTCTCTCAGGAGGCTCAGCAAAGCTTTCAGCAAATCTAGCATGAGTAGCCCAGAGCTGACACTGTCCCAGGGAGCCCTCACAACACGGGAAGAATTTAGGTGGAAGATAAATCCTAGATGCATCCAATCCATTATTTAATAATCTATCATTATTTCAGGCTGGAACGGCTTGCTCAGAAGTACAAGAGGATTTCTGTTTGAATGAGGGCAGCAGGACTGAAGCCCCGATATCTGATCTTCCTGCTGGAAGACAGCTCTGTCTGCACAGATTGCAATTTTTCATTAATCCTTTCATTCTTCTAACCTACCTCTGTCTGGAGCGTTAACATTTGGCACTGAGGCTGTGATCTCCTTCATACCTCTTCAGTGCCAAGCACAGTGAGACCTGATTTCAGGGCGGAGCTGCCCTAACGCCAATATCACACCACCAGTGAGCTTCACTTGCTCCCAGAAGCAACGTGAAGAGTGTCCTTCCTTAGACAGCCATCGCCCTGATACAGCTGTAGCCTAGAGAAACTCCTCCTTGATACAGACTGGGAGACGATTCACAGCCATTATACAGTAGTGCAGTTAACTGACACTTTACGAGTCACTTTTCAAGAGATTAAGCCGATTCGTTCCCCTAAATTCAGTAGCTACCCCAAACACATCTCATTGAGAAACCTTCACTTGGTAAGAATCATGATTTATAAGCAAGATAAAATGCTTCATTAAAATACAGATAGGGGAAATTAGGAAGCATGGCTTTTTGCACAGCTAAAACCAATTTTGCTTCAGAAGCAAATACTTCGCCACGTTTCAGGTCACTAAGCTGAAGCCTGGATGTTATAAATCCATCATCAATGTTTCCTCACAGCTATAGTAGCTGACACATCCGAAACACCGGGAGCTAAAAGCATGCCAGAAGAAATGAGCGCCATCAAAACACATCAGGGGGAGACGAACAGCAATTGCTTCTCTAATGTACCTGACTGCTGACAGAACAATATTAGCTTGCTTTCTTTGAGAGCGGCCACGCGTAAAAACGAGTTCATAATGAACAAATGTCTGTCCATGAAGGAATTGATTTAAGTGTATCAATTAAAAATTAGCTCCGGTATCACTGGAGAGATGTTTCTAAGCATAATTAATGTGAAAAGCATAATAGTGTTCTTCTTGAGGTTCAATCAAGTACCTCTGCTGATGGTGCAGACACACCACTCCCCACTTCCAGGGAGTGTAAATGACTCCCTCCTGCACTGATCCATTTAAGTAGTTGTAAAACCTTGATTATAGCCATGTCAGGTGGCTTTTGTTCAGAACAGAGCTGCCCAGAAAATAATTCCTTCCTCCCCCATAAAACATTAACATTTCATTAAAAAAAGATGATGATGATTAAGAAAACAATTGTGGATAAAATTATTCCCAAGCTTTTGTTTCTCTGGTGAAAAATATATGTCAAAAAAGGAACTTCATATTTACGTCTAGATTCAAGTAAACAATGCACCTGTTGGTAACATTTCCATCAGGAGCATTATTTGCCCTGCCTGACAATATAAATTAATTCACAACCAAAATGAGGTTATAACTTTAATCTGTGAAGGTAGAAAGTCCTAAGGATTGCTATTGTAGTATCAGTACAGGGCATAAAATACATGTTAGAGATGAGAGTTTTAAATATGACTAGAAAGCTGAAATACCCTAAAATGGAGGTACCAAAATTTTTTGGGTTTGAAGCTGTTTTTGTCTCATGGAGACTCATTTTGTCTTTTCAAGCAAGAAGCTTGTTCTTACATGCTGCCGTCTACTGTGGACAGACGTGATCCCATGACAAGGAAGGGGACATGCAGAAAGAGGAGAGCCTGGGGTAAGCTGTTGGGCATCAGAATGATTCATCGTGACAGAGGCCTCCACAATGTCAGCACCTCTGACACTGCCCATGTCAGAGAAATCCCCAGGAAAAAGTATGGCAAAGACTGAGCTGTGGGCTAGGAGAAGTGCTCTGGTAATCAATATTTCAGATACCACTCTCCCAAAGAACATATTCCTCTCCTATTCTTTCCAGAGTTTTGTGGTGCTGAAATGTGCATAAAGAAGTCAGAAGTTGTGTCAATGGCTTCTCTACGAAAGACCAAAACTCAGTATTTCCTTTTGGTTTTGGATGTAATCTGGACAGAACTGCAGAAGCCTGTGGAATTCAGTGCTTTGAAATCTAAATTTTACAAGACATGTATTTTACAATACATTTATACTCTCCCAAAAGACGGGGACAATCGGCCACTAATGCATTCCTGTTTCAGGTATATCATACCACTGCATTATCAAAGCCAAACAACTGAAGAAATGTTATTGCTTTTTTTTTAAGAAAGAAGATATTTGTGGCTTAATGTTAAATTATAATGTTTAAAGAAATCTGGAATGGTATTAATCATTTAAACTACTCATTGATTTAAATACTAATGTACTGACAGATACATACGCATCTGTTGGTCACATTAACCTGCGTTCACTGAAAAAAAATCATGTGCTGCAACAAAATGCTGCAAAAATGAATCATTACCACCTAAATCAAAACTAAGACCTTTAAATAACTGTAATGATGGAAGTTTTTTAAAAGCCATGCTTCGGTATTTCTGGAATATTATGCCTTCGTTTTTAAGGCCAGATTTCTTCAGTGTTGAGGAATCCTTTCCCATTCTTCTTCAAAAGAGTATTGAAAAACCAGTGCTTGATTACTCAGTTCTTCATTTCTCAGTCTACAAACCTGAAGCAGGAATAGTAGGACACATTTAGAGGCATCTTTAAGCTTTCAATATTTTCCTTGGTTGCTGCATCATTGTAATCGTACGACTGTACAACAGTTGTAACTTATATTGTGCTCCTGCGAGGAAAAGGAAGCAGCAATCTGCTTTGCAGCCACAGCTCCTGTTTCACGTGTTCCACCCAGTGCCATTATTTGAAGCCTGGCTTATGCAACTTCTCTATTTATTACTGGTTTGTTTTCCCTTTTGTTGCAAGAAGCAAGCTGACAGCTGAACACATGTACCTACAACATGAGCTCATGCTCAGCAAGAAAAAACTAATTAAGATGTTCTACTCTCGGCCCATGCCCTGAATACCTCACCTCCAAAGGCAGAGGTGCACCGCAGCTGCGCAGCCCTGAGCACAGCAAACATGCAGCAGCAGAGCTGCAAGCTCCACGAGCAGCCTGCGGAAGCCAGGGTTTGGGCTGCAGCACCAGCTGTAGGAGACACGTCTCGGCAGGTGATGGGGTGATCAACTTCAAGTGGTGATGGATCTGGGGAACAGACAGGTCCCTGCCTACTGAAGAGACCTTGGTCGAACCTCTGAGTGTGACTTTTTGGTTAATCCTGGCACGAATCTTCACATGACAAGATAGGCGAGTGCCATTCTACCCTCTACATAGCAGGAGAGTGTTCTTGGCACGACAGGAGCCTCTACCACAGCCTCTCTTCCCAAAATGCAGGCTGCGCACAAGAGGGAGAACAGAAACACACCACTTCTCATATGGCTTTTTTAACAAAGCAACTCCGAGGCATACAGCCAGAACTCCTGCTATGAACGTGCTTACGTTCAGCTGATCACATGCTGACCGTTCCTTTGGACAGTCCCAAAGTTTAGGGTTTTGAACACCGAAGGTCAGGTTCATATCCTGAGTGGGATAACAGGTGATCTGCACCACAGTCAGCAAGACCAAACAGCAAAAGCCTCCAGCCACAACAGCAGCAAGAATTCATAACCACACTCACAAGGCCCAGATATGGTATATGTTTTATCATTATTTTCCAGGCATATGTTCTGTGTGACTCGGATCATTTATTTCCTTTTTGTTTTCAAAAGCTAACACATGGCCCTGAACAAAAATTACACTTAACGTTTTATTTTTTCAACCCAGTTAAAATTACAGCACTTGTTTTGTGGAGTTTTACATAAGAATGTGCTGTTTTGTATGACTTTTATGTAATTTAATTTCAGTAAACCAGCCTGAAATAATTTAGAAAGTCTACAGAGTGTTTGTGAATTCAGTGTTAGGGACTTTAATACATTTATTGATGTCAGACTTGAAATTTGATTTGAGTGTGGGAGTTAGTTGCTACCCCGTCTCTACATGGAAATGAAACCCACAGCATGTGACAGGATAAATCCTTCCACCAGATCCAGGACTAGAAGGGAGGGCTGCTAAACTCCAATGTTCATGTGTTCAGTGGAGGAAACCACTGGAAAATAAACTACTGGAAAACAATGAGCTGGTCACCATTCAGGAAAACCATTCTTCAAGTGACCAAGACCCAAGATACACCACAGAGCAGTGAGGAAAACCACACAAGTTTCCTCATGTATTGCTCTGATGTTGTTAATCTCTTTTGACAAACCTGGAGCATTTTTTTAACAGATGCTTCTCTCCCAAATAACGTCTGTCTTTGCTTCACCTGTTCATCTGTGCCTGGCAATGAGAGCTGCAATCCACTGAACAAGGCTGGACCTCTGGGAAAGTGTGTGCTGGACGAGGGGAAACAAAGGGATTAACACTGGCCTTGAGGGTGGGGAGGTTTTTTATGAAAGGGTAGCACATGTGGCTGACGTTCCCCAAAGCCAGGGGACATGCTAGCATGGCCATGTAGTAAGGAGAGTGTAAGAGAGAAAGAGAAAAGGCTCGGTGGTGGGACCAAACATTGCTCAGGTCAGGGCTGAACTAAGGGAGCTTCACCAGGCGCTCGGACACAGCTCTGCTGCAGCAGTGAATCAGAAATGAGACAGAGGTGATTCACAAAGGGTGAAGAATTCACCACTGGCACCCAAGGAGTCAGGAGGCCACACAGCTCTGAAAACCCCATGGTGTGTTGAACTGCAGCAGTATGTACCCAAAGGACACTAAGAACGTGGGGCCAGATCACTTTTGAGAATGGCAGCAACTACTTTCTGAAATTGTTTCGCCAGACTGACCCTGTCTCCCAAGGAAGCCGAAGGCAAAAGACAAGTCGTTCCGTTTGTAACACTCAAGACTGCATTTCTTGTCTGCATCCTCCTTCGTCTGCCCTCCTTCCTCTTTTCTGCCCCTTCCGCTTTCATGTGGACACCGTTCTGAGCACTGAGTGGGATTCTGACATCAGAGGAGAAATCAGTTGCGACAGAGTGAAGCATGACGTGCACAGAAAGAGGAAAGGGGGCAGCAAGCAGGCGAGATTGTCACGTACTCGGCACTGCTCGTCGCTTGTGACTGCAGACTGCACCAGCATTTGGACGTCATTGCTCTGAAGAACTGTGTTACTTCATCCCTGCTTTGGTTGGAGCTACGCTGTGGTTATAAAGGCCCAGAAATGCTCAGCGTGCATGTTTTAGATTACAGCTAATTCATTTTGATATGCCTTTTTCTTGGATCCATAGACAACATGACTGCAGTGGGGTTTAAAAAAATCAAAGGCAGGTTTCCCCGGGAGATACACATCAAGCTATGCCTGTGTCTCTGGAGTGTTGCAACACTGCTCATAGCAACCAGGCACAAATCAGTTCTGCTTTCCATGGAAAGGCTTTGACAAACAAAACAATGTCACGTATCCTAAGAAAAATAGCTTCGGAAGAGTCGCCAAGAAGACTTCCTCTATGTTTTTGTGGAGTGACCAGCATCTGAACCACAGTTCCACCAAGGTCAAGATTGAGCCTATTGCCTGGAGAGATCGTTATTATATTTAGGTTTCTATTCAGGTTTCAAGGTAGGATAGCACTAATTTGCCAGCAAGTGGCCGGGGGGTGGGGTAGAGGGGAAAGTAATGAAGTTACAGTCCTTGATTGTACAAATGGAACTTGAGACCTTTTTTAGGATGTTATCTATCAGCCTGTCTGGCAAATGTCTGTCTGGTAATAATGTATCCGTCTGCTGAAACAAGCCTAAATAATGCAACATTATATCAATAATTAATAGGCACATAGGTCAACAAGTTCAAGATTGTAACAGGCAAAGGAGATGCAAAGGAAATGGTTCATTTCGGCAGCTGCCAGGTCCAAAATGACAAATGCAGCTTTGCACAGAAAGGAAGACAAGAGTATTTGCAGCACAAATGCCAGAGCACAGCACAGGGACTGGGCTCTGCACACTGATGTCTGCTCGGTCCCTCACAGAACACAGCAACCCGCCTTGGTGGCACTTCCCAGGGAAAATGGGACCACCCAGTGTGGCAGGGTGGCAGAACTTGCCCTTTGATAAGTACCTTCACTGAATTCCCACAGATAGTACGTTCATCACCAAAAGAAGGAATTGTTTCTAGATCAGGTGAGCAGCTCTGAAAGTTTCTTTATGCCCCCCGATAAAGATTGCACTGCCCATCAATGCAGTGTTTTTACTCCCAAGTAAAAAGAAGGCTTTATTTTATCTGCCTTTACCTGTCTGAAAGTTAGGTGCCAGAGAGCAGCCAAGGCTTTCTCTACAGTCAGCAAAACAGAGAAACAGACACTTTCAGACGACGGCTCATGTCAGCCCAAGGAAAGGTTTCTGAGGCGAGTGGGAGGAAGCACCCTGTGAAGGTGCCCTCTGCAGAAGGCAGCCAGACAGCCACCTTGGACAAGGAAGGTTTTAGGTGGCTGAAGTCAGACAAGTGAACCCCGTGCTAAAGGTTGAACTCGGTGCCCTTCCCATGGGTGGTCTGGGGAACATCAGTGAGGTCAGATCTTCTGGGAGCGCGGCAGCGCGGCAGGCAGGTTGGTCTTCAAGCCAGTGAGCTCCATGGCACTGCAGCCCACCTAGCAAGAAACAGAATTTAACTCATAGAAGGAAAGAGCAATTGCAGCATCCCGTGCCCCTGATTTGGGCATCGAACCTCTTTAAGAACATTTAATAGCACTTACAAGAAAGGCCTGCAAACCAGGTATTGCTGATTTTAGTACAAGCTGATGATAACAGGAGCTGAGGTCACTTACTGACTAAGAACATTTGTCTGAAGTAAGCTGAAGTGTTTTAAAAGGGAAAGAACAAAGAATCAACCTTACCGTATGAAAATGATCAAAATCAGAGGAGACATGAAAATGGCAAGATAGAGTGTAAAGCATCAAAATAATAATAGCACTCTTCTGGCCAGAGTGCAGAAAGTCACAGTATTTTGCTTATGTAATTCCTTACCAGCAGTCACATCAGGAGGGTGGGCTCCCATTCCATGCAAAGTACAATGACAGCAACAGAAATGCAGGACTGAGATTCCTGTTTGTAAAACAGTGGGAGCCACAGCAACAAAAGGGTACCAAAAATCTCAAAGTAAGCACAAGTATGGTGTGGTGCAAACACATTACCCTGGTGGAGTAATTATAGTGTGCATGTTGAACTTGCCTTAATGGTAGAAACTTAAATGCATGGGCAAAAGAATTCGTTTTTTTTATGGTTGGTCTTTTTTTTTGTTTGTTTGTTTTTTGTTTTTTAAAGTATTATAGAAGAAAACACAGCAAACAGCACAGCTACATTTTGAGAAAACCACAGCCTACTTATAACTGATGCAGTACAGAAGGGAAACTGAAAGTAGAAAAGAGAATCACAAGCTGCAAAGGCAATTCTAGTAAAATGTCATTTTAAAAAGCAGATGACCAAGATAGAAAAATCCCAAATTAATATTTACAGTAAATTTTGCTTCTGAAGTTGTGTGATAAGTTAGTTACTGAAGATTCTGTCAAAGGGATTTTCTTCAGAGTGAAATCCTACAGTATGGAGGCTGTTTTGTCCTCTAGCCTGTTTCTAAATAAAAAACACTGATTCTGCTATCAAGGAATTCCAATGAACCCAGAGTGTCCCCAGTAAGAAAGGGTCTATATGCGATTCATTTCAGAATAAATGTGAGCTACTACCAGGGAAATCGGGGTCCCACAGATCACACAGTCGAAGCTCTTGACAAAGCCTTATGAAGCCCTTCTGCTTTCCTCTTTTAACCAGCCACCTTCCAGCTTCTGGGGAGCAAACCCAGCTCCTTGTGAGCCCCGCTCATACGGCCAAAATCCTGCAGATGATCCTGGCCATGACTACAGGGTGAAATGTGTCTCTGAAGGCACCTGCAAGAGACTCCAAGACGCAAGGCATGGAATAGAAGGAAGCATCTGGCGCCTGCACTGAGGTGGAGTGCAAGTTTTCTGAATTAAAGACACTCCAGTTCTACAGAAATGGTCAGATGAGAGGACTTCTGGCAAGAGCTGTAGTTTGTAATTTTATAAAGAGCCTTGGGGAAGCAGCCACCCAATTCTCTTTCAATCTCAGTGGCTAATGCTCTCCTTCCCCTTTGAACATCTGCCTAGGTTACCCAGGGACGCAAGGTTCCCTGCATCTCCTTAGGGTAAAACAATGAAGGGCATTTTTTACCAAGCTATAAAACTGGATGTCCAAGGTTCACTTATGAAGTAACAGCAGCACCCCACAGTGCAAAAGTAATTGCTTTTACCATAACTAATCCCTCCACTTTTTGTCCTGATATCAGAAAGCATGTTTCATTGGTACACGTTATCCTCATCATCTTCAGACTCTGGTGGCTTTATTTCTGACCTCTCTTTATGCCATCTCCACTTCCTTTGTACAAAGTTCCTCTGTTCTGTGTTGCAAAACACTTTTCAGCAATGTAGACAAAAGAAAGGAACTGCAAGAGGTACCTTATTCTCACAGCAGAATTTGGGAGTGCTGAATTCACATGGTTCATTTTGTATGTGCAGTTACTTGATCCCAGCTTCCTTCCCACACATTCTTCTATTCATGCCTCCAATCTTTTAATGGATTTAGGGCACAGCTCTTAAAAATGTATAAGAGAGACAGGCATCGCATGATTTTGCTATGGATATTTTATGAGCATGTCTGGGTGCACGCTGTATGCTTGAAACAAAAGACTGCACAATTTGCTACCAGGGCAGGATCTGTGTTATGTCTTGTATTCAAGGCTTCTGAGAAGTCTTGTGCAAGAAAAACAACAAAACAAAGGCATGGAAGAGACACCACGACCTAGTAAATGGGTCAGGACAGCACCAACACACTGCACTCATTAAGAGCTATAATTCAGCCATTTCTCAGACAGCAAATCCGATTTAGGAACCAGCAGCTCGGCCCCTCCTTTTTTATTGGCTATTATTTGGGGGTTGCATTTGTCAGCTAATTGACATAACTATTATCCTGAAGTGATTACACTGCTACCCAGGGGTTTTTTACTCATGCACCTGCTGCAAGCACCATAAGATGTTTTGGTAGCAAGGACCACATCAGTCATTAGCTATCAATGAAGTGATTAATTCACATTTGGAGCATAGACTTCCACTGCTACCAGACTGATTAAGGGCTTCGGTTAACATTTTTCAAAGCACTCAACTGACAAAAAGGGTATCGATGATGTTCAGACATCTAAATCTCTAAGGTGTGTTTTTAAAGAAGCTTTCCCGAAGATGTGCTCAGTAGAAGGCACCCTCCCATTCCCAGTTTGGCTGTAATTCCTTTGACTCATCTCCAGGGTAAGACCATACTCACTGCGGCCTGCGTTTACCAATGCCTACTAAATGCAGCAGACTGGGTGCAACCTCCAGACAAGAAATGCTGGAAAGAACAGACCACCAGGTGCTAGGAGGGAGACGACGTTCGCGGCTTCCCATCTTCTGCTCCCAGAACCTGTAACGACGGATCGCCTCAGGACATGGGTAGAGTGGCCCCTTCTCCTAATCCAGCACCAAATTTTCCTTTTATATTCTAATCACTGCAACTTGCAGGAGTAGGAGAGTGATGAGTAAGGACAGGACACTGGACCCAGACCCTCTCCCCTAGGAAGTCTCACACTACTGTTTCTACTGTCCGTAACAACCGCAACTCACATTCTCTATAAAATTTACCTTGAGCTTGCAGACACTGGCAGGTGGTGTGCTTTCTGCAGGCTGTAATCCCATTTATCACGATGGGCTTACTTACCAGAAAGGAAGTGCTAATTAAGCTATTCCTTGAACAGGATGGACCCAGCATGGAAGCAGGGATACACGTGCACAATCCACTGCTCATCAGCCTTTCTAAACCTGCTTCCCCCAGACCTCCACTGCCAATACAGCAAATGCTATCGATCTTTGCTTTGTTCTGTTTATACCATTATCACTAACACATAGCTATTGCTATTTTACGCCGTGCAAAAGATAAACTTATCCAGTGCACTACAACTACAGAGCTGAAGGGGTCTGCAAAGCTAAGCACCAGTAACAAACACCTGCGTTCTAACTTCCTGCACATGCATATACAGGCAGCACTCCAGCTAAAGCTAAAAATGTCATCATTTTGCTTGTTACCTTACTCAGAAATGAGTTTTTAAAGAATCAGCTCTCACAGAGATACTAGATTCAGTCTACTGTTTTGGTGCATTCATCACCAGGGAGGGCACAAAGGAGTTTTTACACATTACTTCTGCACATCACAATCTTTCCTCCCATGGGTAAACTTGAGCCTCCTCCCTGCTGTTAGCTATCAGTTGTTACTACAAACATGACAAGATACTCAACGGATCCAGGATTTATAGAGCAACCCAATAATAATACTTAGAACGCACACACTCTTTTGTAAATATTATCTTACTACAACAAATAACGAGCTCTATTTGCTGTTCATGGGGATGCTCTTTTTCAAGATGCTTCACACTAGAGAAACGTAAATATCTCTGAAGTGGTAGTTTCTGTAGAAACTTAATTTTCCAGTGAATTGTAGGATAAATAGACTAATTTTCTACTTCACTTCAAACCTCGCAGGAACCCAGAGCATCAGAAGAGGCAGAAAATAACACTTTGCAACTGCATAGCCATTTAAGTCTTCAAAGCTTGCTGTAAATATGAACTACTTAACCCTCCAGGAGCATCCTTAGGCAACACTACCATTATTTCCACTAAGAAGGGGAGGTAAAACAGCAGGTAAGAGACCTGGAACAGAGTAGGCTCTCACTACCTGTCAGCTTGACGTCGGCTCACGGTTTTGCTGCCGGCTCTATCACAGCTGACGGTTCATCGTATCCTAGTCTCAGAAACCAGCAGTTTCACTCCCATAAAGAAACAGCTTCTCTCAGCAGCAGCTGTAGGGTGAGGCCTGAGTACAACCCAAAACCAGACAGCAGCAGCAGCATTTTTCAGAAGCTGGTTGGTTTTGCAGAAGTGTGAGGTTGGCAAAACGTGTGAGCAGGTTCATCCGAGGGCTGGTAATGCTGCAGAGCAGAGTGGGACTGGCACTGGGCAGCTGTCTGTCCACAGGACTTGTAGCTCTCAAGGAAGCTGACGCTGGGAACCCACATTCCCTAGCATCAGAGTTTCCACAAGAGCCACAGTGAGAAACTTTTGGCCACCCCCTAGGCCATTGGGGAACACTGTTCCCACTAGGTTGGTCGAGGAGGGAAGCTGGAGCTTGGCTGGGCTGAGCAACCACTGCTGATTTTTTGTTACAACACTTCCTGACATCCCAGGGAACAGACAAAACAGCACCTAACAGACAGTGCAAGTGCAGAGCTCCTGAGCAATGCTTTCCAGCAAGGAACCTGCACGAGCAGTGTGTGCCCCAGAGCCCTTCCCACAGCCCTGGTGCTCCTGCTCCTTCGGCTGCTGCGGTGCCAGGCACCTCATCCCCAAGGTGTGTCAGTGCCACATCTTCCTCTGGCTGCTTGCGCTGCACATCCCCGTTACCCCCAGCCCCACACAGATGCTGTGTGTTCGTGCTGAGATCAGAGCTGTAGGAGTCTGCCCTCCTCCGCACACCAGATGGCTTGCTCTGCTGCGCTTGTTTTCGGTGCTTGCTTACCTATTTGCTCCTCAACTCCTGACAGTCATGTGAATTCGAGAAGGGAAAAAAGACTTCCCCCAAGAGCTGACAGGGAAAAACAAGATCAAGAAGTTTCCTCTTCACGTGTCATCTCAAAGCACAGAAAATACACTCAAGAAGCATTCTGAACCTTCTTCAAAAGGAGAGAGATGAAGAAATAGGGGCAGGCAGAGATGAGGAGAGCTCCTTGGTGCCTGAGCCGTGTGGACAGCTCAGCCAGTGCTCCACTGCCCCAGAGACAGATGGGGACACATCCAGCCCAAAGTCTGCCCAGCCTGTCTGATGCTTTGGCTGACTTCTAGTTTCACTGCGTAGTGAAGAGCAGGTATTTTCCACTTCAACCTTCTCCTTCAAGAAATGTTGGTAAAAGATAGTGAACCTGTCTAAATTCAGCAAATCAATCTGATTTCACTCTCTCACTTTTAGAAATTGATGTTTTGATTTTATCTAAACAAAGTAGCTTGTACTTCTGAAGTACCTTTGCTGTCAATAAACATGTAAATACTTAAATAAGTAGAAACTAGTGAAAGCGAGGCATTTTACAAATGTGTGAAATTTCATCTCTAGACTTTTTCAATCGGGTGTAATCCTACTAACTGTTGTGACTTAAACTGCAAGTTGAATGAGATCCAGCTCCTGGAGGTATATAATTATGTCTAAAAAAGTGTCTCAAACACTGACTGCATGAAGAAGCTTGACAGTGTGACCCATCTGCATTCTCAAGACCTGTAAACAAGAAGGCAAATGGGGAGCACTCTACGTGAATTTTTAAAAAAGCATCTTAGAAACCTCTTACAAAAGGCTATCTGAGATTTGTGGGCAGTTCACATAGACACGTGTGGTAATGCTTGCATGCTGAAAAAAAAAGCTAGGCCACTTCACTGCCAGAGCCTTGGAGGGTGTGATGATAAAATCTGCACCTGTGGCCAGCTCCAGGTGCTCGCTCTCTAGTGAACAGGTCAGGAGCAATCCTACAGCACAACCAGGCAGAAGCTGTATCTTGTAACCAAGATGTAATATAAAGGCAAGTTAACAGGAGGCAACTGCTCAGTTCACCATGAAAGGGATATGGGGAAGCAGCAGTGAAAATTGTGTTGTTCTACAGAGGACAACACCTCCAACCAACCATGCAAGCAGAGCTACTTTTCATTGACCCTTTCCTGTGGCAGATCTCTTCCACCTCCTGTTTCCAGCTTCTCAGCTGCTCAGCTGGTGCAATCAAACACCACACAGAGGCACCAGCAGGGCTTCCCACTGCTCACACCACCGCTGGAACCCATGTGGTGCAACATCTCTTCCACACAGCCCCCAGTCTGGGAAGGAACCAGGAGAACAATGTTACCTCAGACAGGCAAGCTGGGTATCCTCAGGGAAAAAGCCTGGCTTTCTTTGCCCATCACTGTACTGTTCCCCAGGCTTTTTTGCTATGGATGGGGTTTCATGAGGATACATTTTCCTTTCCCCACCTCTAGTGTCTCTGTTGCTCTCATGCCCAGGCCCAATTTAACAAATGACCGTATGTCCATACACAGAACCCCATTCTCCCCATCAGTGGTTCCACTTCTTCCCGCACTCGTCCCATTGCCAGGAGCCCTATTTCCTCCTTTTTCCTTTCCAGTGGAGAGCACTTTGCTTCCCATCTGACTTGAATTCCTCCCTCCCTGTGTGGGTGATGAATCACGCAGAGTAACGGCATTTTAAAAACTCCATGGAGAAGGTAGGTAGACTCAGATCTGGGGGAGTGCATGCAGAAAACGTCAGTGGGTGCCTTCAGCCCCGAGACCAGAAGTTCCCCAGGTTCCCTGCTGTATGAACAGTGCCTTGGAGCTCTTCTGGGCGTACATGTTGATGGCAGCTACCACAACCATGTTATAAACGTGAACGTATAACATCTAATCTTTAATATTTTATTTATCATTTATAACTACTGATCATATCATATAATTATAAGACATCATTACTATATCATAGATCACAGCAAATTCAGAAAAAAAAAATCCTAATTACTAAGGTAACTTAGAAGAAAAAAAAGTGCAAAAATGGAAGAAGTCTGTTTCCACTCCATTTTATTGTTTGGGGGAGCAGAATTCTTACCATGGAGCACTTCTATGTCAATAATACTGCCCTTCCAATGAAGAACCACTGAATGCAACATTTTTCAACTAGCTGCTTACCAGCCATTGTCTTTTCTGATGAAAGTGGACTTTAATTCTTGTTATTCCTCTTAGCCCTGCAGAGGTTATCTTACCTCATGCATCCACAACAAAAAACCCTTCTAATTACAGGGTGATGGAAGCAGCGGTCATGTATTCTCACTACAGCCCATGTTTCAGTGACATTTTCATTCTGAATCACAATTTGATTCAAGGCAAGAAATGAAATTTTACTGCTGGAAATTCTTCAATATTCTTTATCACCTGAGCACATGACACAGAAAAGCCGTAGTACGAATTTGCCCAGAACTTGATGTGCTTCACAAATAGCATGTTGTTTAATGACTTTATTCCCAACACCTACATGTTTTGTTCCTGTTACTTGTGCAGCTGTCACATATGCAAAGATTAATTCTTCAGCTGGGGAGGAAGAAGGAGAGGGAACAGCTCATGGGCTTCTAAGCATCTCTTTTTTTCTGAGAGACAAATACAGTAATAGCAATGTGGGGCTCCATACTGGCTATGCCTCAGTGATTCTGTTAAACTTGTTCAGCCTGTAATTGAAGGATCCTTGCTCTGATTGCCAACCCTACCAGCTCACACTGACATCAGAAAACCCAGTAGTGTTCTTTCTGGCTTACGCTTCATCACCAGTAAAGAATTCTGCAAACTAAATTTTCCTCTGTGTGCATGAGTATAATCCTGAAAATTATGGCCTTGGTCACAGCTGCGCAATCCCCAGTTCTCTGCAAAATCCTTGTGGCACACACGTACCCTGCCAGACGCCGCACACACACTACAGCGTCCTGCTTTCCGTCCACCCCTGCGAGCACTGATGCTGCCTAGCTTGTTAGCTCAAGTCACTGATTGAGGCTGGATGTTCAGTGCATCCCCAGAGCCAGCCCTCGCCGGTGCATGTCCCTCTGGGGTTTCAGTGGATGTGAGCTGTGCCTGCTTGACAGGAGCATCTTCTGCTCAGAGAAAGCTGTGTTACGCATCTGCCCTGCAATCTGACCTCAGTGGGTACAGATCTGTTACAGCCACCTTTTATGAGCTTCCTGCCTGACCAGGATGAACTGGGACAGAAGTAAGGCACTACAGAGATAAATGTTGAGTCTACAGAGAGCTACTAAGGACCAGCGTTTGCTACACACCCCATATGGGGCCTTATACAACAGCCAAAAGAGCTCAGACAAAAATCCTACAGGACAGGGAGAAAGCTTAGCAGACAAAATGATGTGTTGCCTTTTTGGAAGAGTTACCTCTTACCTTGACAAATCTGTTTAAAAACCTCAGTTTTCCTTTGGTCATGCTCTGTTAGTGTCTGATCCTGCCACAGTTCAGATTCCCATGGCATATGTAGTTAAAGAGAGCAGAAGTGACAGAGAAAACAAAATTTGTACAAGTGCTATTCACAAAAGAATCAAGCGTTACAATTCTTCTAAAAACTTGGTTTTGAGCAAACTGACACTGCAAGTTTTTTCTCTTGGATTTCAGACAGAGGCTCACAAAACTAAGAGTAACAAACATTTTAATTCTCACTCAAATCTGAGAGTGACTCAGCACTGCAAGGAAAAGCAAGACTAAATGTTGTGAAGTTTCGACGAAGCCAGACAAGGAATGAGCAAGCAGGAGTCCAACTTGGAAGCAGACACAGAGATTGCATCAGGGAAAAACTTTACTGATTACATTTTGGAGGGGGGTTGTCACAGGGCTGTCTCACTGCAAAGCCAAATCCCGCATTAATGTTAAATCCAGCGTCAAATAATTCCCTTCTGGGTATAAAGCCACTCCGAAGAATTCCAGGAAGCCCTTCCTTACCCAGGAAGCTAGTTCAGCGTCCCCAAATACGTGAGAAGAAAATAACTTTCCTTCCACGTTTCTCAATCACAGGCACCTCTTTCTGGCTTTGGGACGACCCCAGCACTATTTTCAGAGGTCTCATCTTTCACCCGTATCCACAAGGCCGCTGGCCCTGAGGAACTGCCTGGCCCCTGCTCGTCTCCAGCTGGGGATAACTTGTACCGCTCACAGATAGTGTTTCTTGTGAGCAAGCCCTGAGATAACCTGCATGCACAGATAACCCCTGGTTCCCTTCCTGCATCTCTTGACAGATCTGTTGATTTGCCCAGCTTCTGGAGGAGACACTCTGAGACCAGGACTGAAGGGGTCAGATGAAGGGTATGGGAGATAAGGAAGATTGAAGGGTCTGGGGGAGGGCAGGGGAACAGGGGGAGGTTGTGCAGGGGCTGGAGCTGCCTGCAGTCTGAAAGGCTCTGGGGCAATCCTCCAGAGTGACCTGTGCATCTCTCCAAGCAGCACAGCTGACAACTCTCAGGTTAGCTTTCTAATCTCTTTAGCTTCTCCCTGTACATGCAAAAGGAGTATAAATGTTTTTATTCCTCTGGGTTATTCTCATGCAGATAGAGGCAAGGTCCAGCTACACGAAGCTGTGCTCCCCGTCCAGGTTTGCATGGAGTCTGTTTCACAAATGCCAAAATGTGGGCACGGCATGGCTGGAGGAAGCGGCGTGTTCCAGAGCAGGCGGGAGCAGACAAAGCTGGAACTCAGGGCGGCAGCTGGCATCACCTCACATCCTCAGGAGAAGCCATCAGGGACACTACGACTGATCCCTTCTTCTGCCTATTGCAACACATCTGCTTGGGCCAGGATTCCAGGCTGGGAATTGGGCAAAAGGAGCAGTAATGCCATTCCCTTACTGACAAACGTCAGCAAACAGCGTGAGCTCCTGAAGGCTGTTACGTCTGCGACCTACTCACACTCACTCCAGACGTTCCTTTTTCATATCCTGTTCTGACTGCTGTACATTTATCATGTAAACGAATTTCAAGTACACATGGAAAAAAAAATAAAGTTGGTATGCATAAAGATTATAAAATATGAGAATTTGTTAGGGGTTTTAATGTTTAGTGTTAAAATCATGCTCCCACTGCACAAATACATAAGGACAATATGCACTATGAGTTGCATTTCAGACCAAAGTTAAGGCGCAAAAATAGGTCATTTGGCTTCATCAACCTTCTAACATGCACCTCTGGAGAACTCCCAACTTTCAGATTTCTTACAAACGCCACAAACCAAATACCAGAGCCAGCAACTCTTATTCATCCCAGTAAAGTTCACTGGTGTCAGCCCTTTGGAGTCAGTGGGTCTCGGTGAGAAAGGAGCTCTGGCTTCAAGAGACCTTGAAGGCAAAAACTCCTCTCAAACATTGTCATAATGGCAGAAGTTGGAACCCGTTGCAGAAATTTGGAAACAACATTTCTTACCTATTGGAAAGAAATGTTTTATTTTCTCCTGTGCAGATTTTTCTGCATCTGAAGGCCACACAGTGGTGCAGAATTGCTCTGGAAGGGAGATGACTGCAGCTCCTGAAGACAGTGCTGTCTGTGCCTGCTGCTCTTGAAGCAGAGATGGATTTATTTCTTCCTTGTAGCACCCTTAGCTCACACCAAGAGACCCAGCATACATTTCTTTGCTGACAATATTTTTCTGCCCTCTAGTCTTGAGCTGGGCACTAATCCAGAGAAGTTAAACCCCCCACCACCTACTCAGCACTACAGTGTCCCAGTCCTTCTGGTAAGTGTGCCTGTTACTGCTACAACACTGTACCGAACACAACAGCATGCCTGTAGGTTAAACAGCAAAAGAGTATAATTCAGATTAAGCACTTACTGCTAGCAGTTTTCCAACAAAATGGATAAAAAGACATCTCAACCCAAACCCAAGAGAGAATCACAGCTACTGCCTTCAGTCCAGCAAGCTGGACAACAACAATGCCTGTGCCAGGACATCGAAGGTGACATTCAAAAATCAGGCTTGAAACAATTCATGCAACAAAACACTAAGGGCAGGTACTTTGGCTTTGATTTTTATGCTGCAGGTTACAAATGTTTTGACAACTTAAGCAGACTTGCAAGCAGTAACTAAGCAAGGAGTCCTAAGTAGGAAATAAATCTCCCTGGTGGAAATACATTCCCACACCACATCCAAAGGGCGTGTAGGTCTTCAGTGAGTAATACAGAGGTCCTACTCCTCTTGCTTACTCAAATTGTCTCTGAGATTACCCATATCCACTAAGCAAGAACTGCAACAGTTAGTGCTGGCTTCCAGCACTATTATTTACCTCTGTCCTACCTTCTAAAAGAAATCTTGAATGCTGCTTACACATATTGAACTGTTTTTAATGTGCTATAAGGAACAGCGAAGAGCTTGAACTTCCCTGAACATGACCTGAAGGTTTTGTATTTATTTGGACAGGAAGGCACATACCTTTTTAAAGATAAATTATGCGACTGCAAAACCAGATATAATTAATATAGTGTGGTCTCATTCTGAAGGAGAAAAAAAAAAAAGAGAGATTATCACCACGAAATACCAGCCACAGATTGGATAATGAAAGTAAAAGGTTAAGATGTGGATAGTGGCTCTTGTTCAGATACACATCTTTAGCAGAAAAAAATTCACCTAATAAGTCATTTTTGCTCCATCAACCAGCCGTTAATCCCTGGTAATGGTGTTCCAAGTTACTGACTGAGTTGGAATAGGTGGAAAATGAGCGCACCGCGCAGATCCTGGATACCTGTAGTTGTGACGCTGTTGACACAGCAGAGGCTTGGTGCGCTCCTGCCGCAGCCATGTTTCCTGTTTCTATAAACATGTTCTGTTTCAAAAGGGGCTACTATGGGCACACATGTGCGGTTTATAGGTAGTTTTGTGCCAACATAAATCAAGCTCAAATGCCATCTCGGTGACATAATGTAAGACTTATGCTTAAGGGAGTCCATACACACAAGTAAGCGGGCTCCAAGGTAATTAATTTGAAGAGTCCACTTACATTTCAGTCTCACAACCAGACAGACTGCCCCGTGGTTCCCTCGGCTTTTTAGTGTCAGGCTCCCCAAATTTCACTCTTCCATTTCCTTCACTTCCTCACCTTTCAGGGTCAGGGCTTAACACAGAAAAGGGAAAAGAAACAGAGAAAAACAAAACAAAACAAGCTGTGAGCAGGTTAAATAGCCACATTTGATGTTCAGAGGTGCATGGTGCCTTTTCAGCTACAGGTGTGAAGCAGTAATAAGTTTGTGTCCACAGCTCCCAGTATAACCATGGTCTTAAAACATGGAAGTTTTCTAAACGCATCCTCACTTTTAAAATGTTGCAGCATTTTAAATGAATTCTATTCAAAGTTCAAGTCAGCTGAATTCTGTATTTATTTACTTATTGCTTAGATATGGTCTGGGAGATAGACAGAAACCCTCCTACACTTCCCTCAACCATCAGTGCTCTAAATGCACAGCCAGTGAGGGGAAGGTGTTTGCAGAGCAAGCCACAGAAACGTGTGCTTCTGCTTCTTGGAGTGGATGCATCAGCCCACTCTGCTCTGTCTGCCAAATGTCTTCTGAGCAGGATCAAGAGAATTACCATCAGGCTGTGGCTCTTGCAGAATTCCTGCTCTGGCTGCGCTGTTAGCAACACATGCCAGTCTGCTCTAACTTGCTGAAGTCAGGGTCCAATCCCTTCCCCAGGAAGATCAGAACATTAACTCTTACTGCTTTCAGCAGAGGCTGGATTACAAGTAAGCTAAGAGACATTCAATTAGTTCTGGGATCAAATGGCTCATCCAGAAGCAGACTCAAGAGGAGAGATGTTTTATGGGAGGTAATTAGTTGCTGCTTACTCAGTTTATATACGCTTCCCTGAGTCAGTGGGCACGAGGCCATTTAGCAACTCATGGGATCAGCCTTAAACCAGGGAATCCCATGTTTTCATGGCAGAGAAAGCTGGAAGAGTTTTACAAAGCCAGGACAAAGGTAAGAAAAGGTTATTAGCTTGGTCCTGCAACATTTCTCCCTATAATACGCTTACACCTCATTGAGGAGGTCAGAGGGATTAGGGCACATTTTTGCAGATCCTAGCCCACTGTTATGCTGCACTGATTCCATGTCCATTCGAGTGATACTAGTGCAGAACCTGTTTCTATCAGATTGCCTATTTCAGTCTTCATGATTTTTAAAGAAGAAAGGGCAGTCATAACAAGGACACATTTCCAATGAGATCTCCTCTGGGTCATTTTAAATGTTCAACCTCACTTTCAGAAGGGATTTCAGCTCTGTTTCTGGTTTAGTCCAATGAACATGCAGCAGGTAAAAGGGCTGCCTCAATACTTACAGCATGTATTTCGGAGAGTTTCTATAGAGGTCATCATCACAGCAGGATCGATATACAGTGATGGAAAATGAGAAGCCAGAAAGAGAGGTCAGATTTCACAGACTTGGTGAGAAATGCCCAGAAAAAGAACAAGAAAGCTGGTGTCAAAGTATAAAAAAGCATGGCAGTGACTAACCATTCCTGGTGAACACATGATTACACGGCTAAAGCATTATTAAACTACTAGCCAGGGTGAAATGAAAGACCCCCGCTCCCAAGTGGATTATCGAATTTCTTCTTCTTTCTTGTTTTTGGTCCAAGGAAATCAAATTTCAGAGAATGATGCCATGGTTTTGAAAATTCTCATACAATTTGCTGAACAGCAGTAGTTTTTCTTCAATAGCTTAAATAGGCATAAAACATTTCCATGATTATGAAGATCTGAGGGAAGAACACGATTTTTCTTTTTTCTGGTTATGCTTGGAATTCTTCTTCCATGCTTGCCATGAGACTGATGAGATGCAGAGAGGAAAAATCATGGCTGTAGAAGTTATTTACCAAAACAGAAAAGTGCATGTGTATATTCACGCGGAAACAAATAAAATGTGCAAAGTTTGCTGTAAGAATCTCCTTATTTTAGATGATAAAATGAAATTATTTTACAATTTTTAGTGTTTATGTAGAGATAATGAACAGGTAGAATAACTGAACAAAGCCATTAAACAAGACAAAACTCCACTGATACGATTTCACTTAACTCGTGCTTATATAGGACTCTCTTAATCATGTCTGAAGACAGTTCAGTCTTCAGAGAAAACAAAATAGATGTTCAGAGTTTTAGAGGGTGGGTCTGCAGCTCAGAGGTGAAGCAGCTTTTGAACAAGTCATCCCGAACTTAGAACCAAAGTCTTCTGCTACAAGGCTAATGGATGATTCTTCCAACCTGGACACAAAAGGGTTCTGAAAGAAAACGCAGTGCAGCAATCAGCCACATTTAACGCAGCAACAAATGAGGTGAGAGTAGGGGAGTTAAAATGAATCCACAAGTAGGAAAGAAAGAGAGAACAGACTTGAGACTTGTATAAATCTTTTGATTTTTTAGTAAGGAAAATGTCTTCTGTCACATCCTGCCTCTTGCAATATCATTTTGCAACTTCCACGCTTTTACCAGCTAGAAAGAGAACAACACTCTTACTCTGCACGTGATGGTATGATATCATGTGCTGGATGGGATCCCTCTCTGGTCTTTCTCCTACCTGTGGTTGCGACCACTACCAAAAATTTGAAAAAACATACAAGGAAGTTTGCAGTAGGCAGCTATTAGTTTCTTGCATTTTTCAGAGTTCCCCTGAATTATTCCTGATCCACATGATATTTTGTAGCTGTTATTTTAAGATCCAGTTACCTTCAAAGACTCCTTAATCAACAGCACATTCTGGCCTCACCACCAAGCTCCTGAAACTCGTATACATGCAGTCGAGAGGAGCCACTCCCAAGGCACCAGAGACCCAGCACTGAGGTGCTGGGAAAAGGGCACAAAATTGCAAGGATTTCCCATGTTCTCCCAGCTGGCTGGTGAGCACGTGGCCCAGCTCCCTGCCCAGCAGCTCCTGCCACTGGTCTGGGCAGAGGAGGTTTGAATCCAGCTTGTTGCTCCTCCTTACCCTGCTCCAGCCAGCTGCATCCACCAGATGTTGAGCCCAGATGATGTACTGAGAGCTCACCTTATGGCTTCCCCCCAGGAGCCAGCTTCTGGATGCAGAGAAGTCCTTCAGCAAGGGACAAAGGAAGCAGGAGTAGAGGCCGCAGGGACTTCCAGGGAATGTATTCCCGGGCAGAAGGGACAAGGACCCTCAACTGGTGGTTTTAAAGTTGGAGGAAGAAGAGGAGCAAGTCCTAAGAGTATGTAGCAGGACACAGAAAAAATATATATATATTCAGAGAACTCTGGTATAGATCCTTAGGTCAGTATAATCAGCCAAGGATCATGCAGCCAGCCAGGAATGAAATCATGGCTTGAGCATTGATTTTGTGCCACCAATAAAACCCTGTGGGTGTAGTCATTTGAAGGGCAGGCTTAGCCTGGGTTTTTCGTTCTTAGGAGCACATGCAGTCATTCTAGCCAGGGAGCTGAAGGGAAATGATTTATGAGGACAGAGCTAAATGCTTATTGCTAGGTTAAACAACAAGTAAGGGCAGACATAGCAGTCTACAAATACCCATAGGAGTAAATGTCAAGGAGCATGAGGAATTGTCTTGAACAGTAAGATAAATTTCCTAAGAGTGAGGTGCACTGGCTTGTGATACACTTGCACAAACGGCTGAAGTTTTGTTGGCTGTGACTAGCCTGGGCAAAGCACGAGCAAATAAAAGGCAAGGAATGATTCTGCATTGCTGTACAGGTGAAAGGGTTTACTCAAATCTGTCACACACTCAGATCAGCTCCACTTCTCCACCACAGCAGAAAATATCTGCAATGCTAAGCAAGGTATAGGAGTTCAAGACAGCATTCTGGAGACAGACTGGCATTACGATTATGTGACAGCAGCAATTACAAACCTTATTTCATCACGAAAGTTTCAGGTTGATTGTATAAATGAAAAAGTCACAGTGCTGCTGTTGCAACGAGTAAGCATGTAAGATCACTCATAGCTAGAAAGACTATCCACCACAGCAGTTTCACTACAATTAGCACCAAATTTATTCTGCACAGAGGATGTGTTAAAATTACACCCTATCTCATGCCCACTAAAGCCCCCGAAACAGCTCTTAAATGGGCTTGAACTTCATTTTGTGCTGACCATCTCCATGAGGGCCGAGCTCCAGCCCAAGGTTGTATTTCCAGCAGGTGCAGATTTCAGCAGGAGCCCTGGCGCTTGATGTCCCAGCTGGGGCAAAACTGCTGCTGGGGCTACACTGAGAAGGAACCCAAGGGGAAGGGAAGGAATGCAAAGGTGAAAAGCAAACCTGCTGGAAGAAAAAGGACCTTTGAAGTTTGGTTCACAGCATGGTGTTGCAACTAGGACAGGGTCAGGAACAGGAGGTTACAACTAGCAAGTTGGAGAGGGAAAATGGGATTGCCTCTGGATCCCTCAGACTGTGAAACTGTCACGTCACTGAAGGAAATAAACACGGGCAAAGGGGAGAAAACAGCTCCTACGCATGCACTCCTGAATTGCGGTAAGGGGGAGGCGAAAGGAAAACTAAAACAAAGCAAACGCACAGCCACAGGAAACCAATGTAACCCTGAGATACCCTGTATCTCCCTCTTTTCTGGCAGCTGTCTCTCCCCCAGTCACTGCGGGCTGGTCTGTGTGCATACAGCAGACACTTCCTTACTTCTTCCTGCCCCTGCTGGGATGCTGGGTAACTAATTGGGGTGCTGCTTCCCTCTGGGCTGTCAGGAGCACAACTCACACCTAGCCCCAACTCCTGAAAAACAGTCTCAGCTCTGGGTGCCCAGGGACGAGAAAGAGGAGACAGACTGTTCCCTGGCCCCTGCGTTTGTGAAGAAGGTAAATTCCTGATGAACACCCAAAAAACTGTATTTGACATACTTTTTTTGAGAAAAAAAAAAAAAATCTCTCTTTTAAGAGTCATGTGTGATTGATTCCTGTGGTGAGGAGGGCCTGAGCGAAACCCAAGGAAGCTGGGGAGGGATTTGGTTTGGCTGAGCATCTTGAGGTAGTTTGGTTGATGGCTATGTGGTCTCAGTGAACAGAACAAAAGACATTGCTGAAGGGTGATAAAGAGAAGAGAGAGATATCAGAAGTATCCAAAAATACACCACAATTTGTCTCCCTTCTCAAGGCAAGGAAAGAGCTGACCATCCTAGAGGAAACTTCTCTCGTAGCAACATATCAAAGCAACATTCCAAAGCATTCTTCCAAAAGGTTAAGGATATTCAGGTACAAAGAACCAAGGCAGCTCAGGAACTCACCTTCAGCTCCCTACTCTTTTTGTCAAAGGTTTACAAGTGGCAGGAAAAAAATCACTGAGGAAGAAGAACCTTGTAATTAAATCCTGAACTTGCGATTCAGGTTCTTCTTCTCACCTTAGCTTAATGCCTGTAAAACATGCACAACAGGAGGTGCCTTGTAGGTGTAAACACTATGGTGCTTAAAGGTACACGACAGGCTCCAATAGCTTGTAACCTGTGGCATGCTGTCAGGAGGCTACTGCGGGGATCGCTGACTAAAACCATTACCCGAACAGAACCATACAGATCATAAACTCTGACCCTCCCAAAGATGCATTTTCCCTCTTACAATAGACTCCAGCGAGCAAGACACGTTCTGCCCTTTGCTTTTATTTCACTAGTTTTGTGGTGTGTTACAACACATCACACTAAAACCCAAGGTAGGAAACAAAAAGAAGAAAAGAATCTGTTCTATGAATCTTTACTTTTGTCTGGAATCCTTTTCTGGATGTTTATGGCATCCCATAAAGTTGCTGAAACATGCCTGCTGTATTTTTAATTGTCATTTTAAATGCCAAAACCCAGAAGTCTTGCTTATATTGTATGCGAACACAGTGTCTGTTTATGTTCAAACCCTCAGGCACTTTAAATAACTCTACTGTACACAGAGAACGTTGTTCATTTTGCTTTTACAATTTTTGCCTGTGTAGAAGGAGCTATAATGTCTTGAGAACATAAATGTATGTTCATAACCAAGGAGCGAGATCACAGCTGGAATCTACCTGAGCCTTGGATCACATTTCAGCAGTGACAAGAAGCAAAAGAGCAGCTTATTTCTCTGTTTAGTTTACAAGAGCTACAACTGGAACAGCACATACTAGACTTACTGATGTAACACACAGGTGAGTGTGTGTTACAGGTCCACCTCTGTGCCTGGTCCCCAGGGATTACCGGGCTGTTTCAGCCAGACCTAAGAGCCGTTACTGCTGCAGCCCTTGAGGAACCTGGTCTGAACTCCGGTGAGTTAGTCAAGGTGGCAGCTGCCATAACAGACTTCTGTGCAGGCTGCAAATTTGGGGCATAAAATGGAGGGCTTTTTATTGATTCCAGTGAGTTTTGTATCAAGCGTCCATTGTTCTGTCTTAAAGAATAAACCATTACAGAGAATTCATGAGCAAATTTGCTTTTTTCTCTCAAGGATTAAACAGGAGCAGATCATAATTTCCTTTAAATGAACCTATTATTCATCAGTATTCAATAAGTTTTATTATGGGCTGAAAAGCAGCACATATATCTTCATACTGCTCCCTACTTGTATGTTCTGCAACATACATTTTATGTTTGGAAGTGACTGGCCATGAATGTCAAGTACCACAGACAAGTACCTGGCCAACGTTCATTTTCCACATTCATTTGCTGTAAATAATCCCACATGCAATTTTGTCCCTTCCTTATTGTAGGAATCTCTGCAAGTAGGTTGGCATACTGTGGCTGGCTTGTAGAAAGCTGACTTATTATACTGACGAGCAGAGGGGAAGTAAATTAATTTCAGTGTTTGATTCAACATCAGAGAAAAGGTTTCTGCAGTATTCATTTACCCACAGTATTAAGAGAAATTACAGGCCCTCCTCTAGTCCAGCCAGTTCACCAGCAAAGGAAAACTCTGCTGAGTTAGGAGCACAGGCGTTAAAGAATGAGAAGCTTCATTTCCCAGTGCCCATCCCATATAGCAGTCCTGTAACAGATGTCATTATTTGTAACATGCGCAGTAGAGGGATAGGTGGAGAAGTGAAGCCACGCGTGGAAGGCGAACACCCTTTTTTTTACACAACCACCATTTTTTGAAATGGTATGTACAAGGGTCATCTAGGGACTTCCTTCCCTTGCAGCCTTGGTTTCCTGAGAGGAAGGAGAGCTGAAATACAGGAACAAGTGGCTGCACATCATTTCCAGCAGTGTAGTAGACCTTCCTTATTGACACAGGTTTAGGAACCACATCTGAACCTCCAAACTTCCTGATGTTCTCCCTTTGAAAGGAGGGATGATGGGGAAGGAGATGGGTGGAGAAGGTGAGGAGGTGGTTCTGTCCTTTAAAAGGCCTTTCAGGCACAACAAAAGTGCTCCCATACTCTTAAATCTACCATAAAAAGTAGGTTGCAATGCAAGTGGGAAATACAAGGAAATGTTTCAGCTAATAAAATGTGCTGGACTGGTACCAAACTTCTGCTTAAAAAGCTGTTTATAATCAACAGTGATTACTTACAGTGTCATGGCAAGATCATTAGAGGACTCAGAGATCGAAGGGTACCTGGTTCATCTCGCTGAGACCTGGAAAATATAGTGTCATACATCAGCAAATACCAACAGCAAACAATGTATTTTTTATAGGGGCTATTAGAACAGGAGGAAAAGTTCAAAATCTGGCTGCTGGGCCATTCCATGACCTAATCCAGGCCAGAGAGAAGAAAATCTGCCCTGTTCACTAGCCCACCACTGATATAAGAGAAAATAATAAAATTCCCTCAATAACAACATCAAATTGTCTGTGTTCTGCTACAGATCACTTTTAAGCCTCTGAAAGGGTTAATGGGACCCTAGAGATAATAGATGCATTATGCAGATGAGTAGGTGCTAAGAAGATGAATATAGGTTGATTTTTACAAACTTAACCTATGCAGAGTGAGTCATAATCTGCACCTTGCGTCATTCAATAAATGGGTCTTTAGAAAATCAACCCACTGTGAACAGGCTGCTCTCAAAAAGCAAGAACCCTGCTCTCCTGCCTACAGGCCGGCCGGTCGTAGGGAACAAAAAAAGCTATCCTCCACACTGTAACGTCCAAACAAACAATCACATGTTTGTGGGGTCGCTGTCTCGCTTCAAAGGCCAAAAGGTTTTGACTGAAACAAACGCTTTCATATCATGAGAGATTCATTCTTAATCATAAATGTGCATTATTTGCATCACAACTGCTGCAATGAGTGCCTTGTAAGGTTGTTTCCTGATTCAGTTATGCCTCACTCACAGTAACTTTTTAATTAATACCTTCAATAGGAAAACTTTGAAGGTTTAGATAAACAACATTTGCTTTTGTGCATTTCAACCGTAAGCTTCTGCGTGAAGGAAATTTCTCTATTTTGCAGTCACCCAGGGGAAAGAAAAGCAAGAAGAGAGGAGGTCTACACACTCACAAGATCTCTGCACTGAGGAGACAGAATAATCATCTTTTGTTGAATACGAAAATAATGCAAAATGAAGTAAACAACACCCTTTTGTTCTGCACAAGAAAGGCAGGGCTTTAATAGTCTTTAAACGAGATAGAAAATTTCCATCCAAATGGAACCATGGAGTAGGTAGACACATTACAACGTTTTGGAGCTCAGTGATTAAATTTAATACTGTGCCAAACAGTGATTAGCTGATGAAGGGCATTCATAAACGGAATAGAAACAAGGGAAGTGTAGCTCCGGTATAACATCGGGCCTCCAGTACAGTTTCGTGCTCAGCTTTCTACTTTAATAACAGGGTCAAGTGAAAATAAGTTTAATTTGATTTATTTCCCTAAGGAAACTCAGTGGAATTGTAAACACAGGCTGACTGGTACATATTACTAAAACTTCAGCTTCAGGGTCAGATCCAAGAAAAGGGCTTAGGTGCCTACTGAAGCGCAGCAATTTACCCTTTTCTTCAGCATTTTTCCAGCTCGCTAACTCAACCCCCCTGCTCAGAGTACTGGTTCATGTGAGTCCCATTACTAGACCCTGGAATCTCCCAGCTCACTGTGCAGGCAAAGTAGCATCCTAATTAAAGCTTCTGAATCCCAGCCTCAGAGCTGGGTGCCTGTGTCCTTTATGGATCTTTGCCTGGGTGCATTAAAATCCCCTGCTGAGTCCAATGCAAAATACTGTCCCTAGCACTGTAGACAGATGACTGATGATCCAGGAGGATAGGAGCACAAATCCTTTTTAACTTATCTGGGTTCCCCCCTGAGCCTATCCAACCTGAGCGGCAAGCATGTGGTGTGCAGAGAAGTCAGACGAGCCCCACGCACACAAGAAGATCAGCGCTGCTTCGGCAAACAGTCCCTGCTTTGGCAGAAAAGGACGAGCAGGATCGTCCTCTGGTTCTATAAAATGAAAAATTACTCCCTGAACTCTGGGAAGTGGCGTTTGCAGAAAATAAGATTTTTGTTTTTTGTCAAATGAACTGCAGACGTGACTCCCCTAACACAGCTCTTCTCTGCTTCCTTTTCTTTCATCACCTGTTCCTACAGCCCAAGGAAAGGACATCATAATCTTAGTTTGAAAGAAATCCTCTTATTTTAAAACATGTTTTGGACCAGATTCCACTCTTAGCTGGGTTAGTATAAATCTGCTGCTTTTTCATGGACTTTTTCCAATGGCATTCTGACGTAAGCGAGATCAGAAACTTATTTTCGTGATGATTCAGGGGTTATGCTAATGCTCAGCTTTGGTGCAGGCCACAGATTCTGGTGAAATCTCATCTATTTATGTGCAAGAGAATCCAGAGTAAAGAATTACCATAATAGCAACATAACTATTAAAAATGATAATGTGTACATAATGTCTCAGGAACCTTGTTTAAAACTTCAAACCCATTCATTAATTAACAATAATTAATCACCAAGCATGTTACATGTGCTAAGTAAGCTGCAGCTGTCATTATAGGAAGATAAAAAGTCTAGGAAAAATTCTCTTGGAGTTACTATTGAACACCTCAACGAATGGCTGTGTGAGGCTCCTGACAGGACCTTCCATCACAGGCCACTTCCCAACTGCCAGAGGGCCCAGGAGCTTTGCTTGTCACGGGAGAAGTGATTTGCACCTTAGAAAACTTCCAGGCTTATTCTTCATGTGTGATTTGTATTCCAGCAGGTGGTAAGAGGTAAATCCTAGAGGCTTTCTCCACAATGATCGAATGCCAAGAAGCAGAGCAGCATCTTGGAACAGCGGCAGCTTCTAACATCTTTGAAATGACAGTTTTAGCAAGAAGGGTACAGTATTTTACGTTCTGTGAAGCTGAGCTAGACCGTTTTGGCAGAGTCTGTCTGCCTGCCAAGGGTGGGGTAGGTATTTACTATCTATATAATGACTTCCTACTGCAAGTGGGTCAGGTAATTCAAACAACTAGCCAAAACTGCCTTTGGTTGAGTCTGGCAGAAGTCTAGCCTGTAAGTAAATACATCCCTCTGCTGCAGAGAGCACATCCTCCGTCATGTGATGTCTCAGCCGTTTCCTGGTACTGCCACTCCAACAAATACTTCACTTTATCTCCCTCTGATTGTAACACCGGCAGTTTCACCACTGAGGTTGCTGTTGCTGCACTTTCCAGTGTCAATGGCCTGCTGTGAACTGGAAAAATACCTACTGAAAAAAACAGTCAAGCTCTTGAATGATACCAAACACTCCCTCTTTCTCTGCCTTTTTTGTAGCACACCGGGCAATCATCCAGTTTGTCAGTTCTGCTTGCCCTGCTCCAAACCGAATGTCTCAGCTTGCGCAAATCATCAGGTTTTAAACAAAAACTGCAGCAAAAGATCAGCCTGCTCCATGTGATCAGGGTACTGCATGGCCTTCCCTCAACCTGAGCCTGGGTGCCTCATGTCCAAACGCGTGGGCTGTGTCAGTTCTGGCATCTGGAGTGGGGTAAAAGGCATTGTGTGTGTGTGGTGGGGTGGTAAATCCCAAACTGGGCAAGAGTTCAGAGGTGCTGCCTTGTACAATGGTAATAAATAACTCATNTGTTCCCTACTAAAAAAAAAAAAAAAAAAAAAAGTAAGTAACCCAGATGTTAAGGAATAACTACTAGCTCCTAGCCAGCTCCTGCACACATGGATGGAGCAGGCAGCCCTGTCCAGCAGCAAATCCCACTTGTGTGCTGAGCAGCCTCCCCTCCAGCCTAAGCAATGGCCCCTGGCAAGTTGCTGAGATGCAGTGGTTCTTGAAAAGATCCTGCAAGTATTCAGAACACAGCTGACAATGGTATGGCTTTGTTCATGATAAACATTTGCGGCAACGCTGTTCAAAATTTTGCTCCAGTTCACTAAATTGTCCATCTCTGAAAGTGTGTGAAAATCTTGACAAGGTTTGCAATGAGTAACAACTCCTGCTAAGAAAGTCAAAATTATTCCAGCAGACTACAGCTGAACCACAAAAAGAGAGGTCCTGAGGAGCAAGGAGATCCTCCAGATACAAGTCAGCATGACCAAGAGATGTCCCAATGTTCCCTAACTCAGTCCTTTACCGGAAACCAAGTCAGCAAACCAAAATGATGCTCACGACTCCAGTGGGCTCTGGATTAAACTGATGCCTTCCAGGGAACAGCCTGATGAATCCTGGCAGCTTGGAGTCGCCCCCTTTAAACTAAGTCTCTGAAAATGAATAGGTTATTTCACAGATCAACTATGTTACCATAAAAAGTTTTTGCTGTCCACCTTTCAAAACAAGCATACTTCTGTAAAGAACGAATGAATGCCAATATTATTACTAAATGTATTTGAAAATTAATACTGCAACTGTGTGTCACTTACAAGTACTCTGTTTTGATCTTCACAAGGTTATCCCAGTTGCTTCGCCCCATAAAATAAACCACAAACACAATACCGAATGAGTCAGAACACAGAACTGGCTCCAAGAGAAGGGATAAATGTCTGAGAGAGTCCAGCAGACGGGAGGCACGGAGCAAAGCTAAAGGTGCAGCAGCGCTTGGGAACAGCTGAATGAACAGGGGCTGGGGAAGTGGAGCACGCTTTTCTCCAAAAATGCCTTTTCTCTAAAAACAATTCTTGCAGAGCCCTGAACACCTGATCAGATGGGCCAAGGTCTGAACTGGGAAGCTAGGAGCTCCCAGCTGCAAACTGAGTGGGAAGGTGGCCACGGGCTCCAGCACTTCTGCTCGGAGCCTTGGAAAGAGTTTCCAACAGGCTTATACAAAAAGGCCTTTCAGAAGTGCTCCATAAAATACACCTGAAGAAAGACTGTTAGGAGGAGGCTCGGTTTCGTTCTGTTCCCTTCTGTTTAGGTCAGGTGTTGTTTTTTCACACACAGAAACACATGTACAGACTTAGTGCACCGTACAATGCCTCACTAAAGTCGTCAAATGGTGGTTACAACTTCATCCAAGATCAACAAGGTCTCTTTCCACAAGCAAGCCTTTGTGTTTGGGAAGCCTTTGCCCTGAGTTTTACTGTCTCCCAATCAACGAGCAGGTGCTCTGCACTCAGACCTGAGCTATTTAAGGGCAACCTGCACAGCAACTTCCCAAGCTGGCAAGCAACCCTAAATAGTACTTAGGTACTGGAATGGGTAAGCTTTATCCAGACAAACAGAAACACTCCCAACAGAAAAAGAAAGGAGGGGGGGAGAGAGGGAAAATGGTTATCTTTCTTGGTTTCCCCTTAGTTACCTCTATGTTGGTATAAAAACTCTCAGAGAATGAGGCTCCCAAAACCAGACACCAGGGCAATCTGACATTATGCAGTGGTGGCTCTTACAACTTTCCAGTTTTGTTTTGGCTGACAACAGAATTTGCTGATCGTATGCGTATTATTCTCTAAGCTTTCATAGATGGACATACACTGCTAATACCAAAACCATGTTATTTAGGGCAACTTTTCCCCCCCCCCCACCCTGGAGAAAGCACTTTGGAGAAGGAAAAAAAAAAAAGTGTAAGAGCTAGATGCCAGATGTGTCATTTTTCAGTGTAAAGCCACACCAGAATTTTACAAGTCGTGCAACTGCTCATTTGTGTGCCATTCCCATGCCATATTTGTAAGGTCTGTCTCTAGGATCAATGCACTGCATGGCACAAAACGTGATGTTTCTTACACAAGAGCACTGTCCATATGTACATTTTTCTACAGAAGAGTGAGCAGTAGCCTCCCAGCCCAACCCCACTGAAGCCCCCACTCACAGAGGCAGAGGGCACAGGGTGACACGTGGTCTGGGTAATATGCCTAGCTCCACCTCGGTGTGTTAGCTTGGGATGGCATGTGCAAGTGGCATTGCCAGAATAAGTTTTCTGTCACCAAATATGCATAAGCCCTCATGAACTCCTGCATGTACAGATGCTGTAATATTGCTCTAGAGTGAAATATATCCCTGCATAAATGCTAAGTTTCCAGGCAATGATGGAATTATACTCTTCAGGAGACTGTGACTTTACTGTAAGTGTCACCGTTTCTGCTACTGCGATGTTTCAGTCAACAAGAACAAAACTCTCACTTCTTCTGCGATCTCTTTTTTCCCCAATGTCAACACAGAAGTACTGGCACTGAGTGGCTTTTCTGTTTAATCACAAGTATTGATATCTATGGAGCTTGTGAATACATGTGCAGCAGAAACAAAGAGGACGTGCTCATAGGCACTGCTGGCTGTGAAACAAGAAAGGCTATATCACAGGTGCCAAGTCAAACCCGGGAATAACACCTACGCTGTTGTAAAAATGAAAAGAGAAGTATTTTTACTGTGTAGTCTTTATACCAGGTCTGATGATGCACACACAGGAGCAGCCATTCCGGTGAGAACCAGCAGGGCTCCAGAAACCCTTCCATAAGGAAGACCACAAAGCAGCAGCCAGGCCACAGCGTGACGGACTCCGCTGGAAGATGGACGGTGTCCGCGCACGTACAGTGGGACACTCACAAATGTATAGAGATCTCTGCACGTGAACTGCCCCTGCTTGCAACAACAAGGCATCTCCTGCACGCGAGCAGTGAGTGGCACAGGATCTGGCAGCTCGCATCGCTCAGACCCAGCAGGTCAGCAGGTGCAGGACCTCACTCGCTGGAGACCGACTCAGTATCAGTTGTGCAACAGGTGATCAGCGTGGGCTGCTTCCGTACACGGTCATGACCCGTAAGAGTGGAAAAACTTGTTTTGTAGTAGCAGAGGGATTTTCCTGAACTAAGTTAAATAATATTTAATGCAAGCCTGAAGTTGCTGGAGTTGTCCTGGACTGACATTAGGAGAGCTGAGCTCTTCAATCTTCTTTCACCTACCCCAATCCAGAAAATCAGTGACAATTCATTTTTGTATTTGTTCAGTGTTTATACCAGAAACTCAGAACTGGTTTTCTGGATCCCTCAATCCTCCAGACAGAGAAATCTGACAATTTCTCAGACCACAGGAAACTTAAAAATAGCACTCGTTCCAGCACAGTTACACACTGTTGTTCTTGAAATCTGGGTTAGAAAACCCTTAAGTCTTTAAACGAGAGAGGCCTGAAGCAAGTGTCTCTGTTACTGCATTCTTTATTTAAACAATTAACTCTTGTGAGCAGAATAGCTACAGAAGCCAGATTTGTCATTGATCTTCCTCGAGACTAATTCCTCCATGGATACTCCAGTGTCTAATAAGTGTTTCACCTCTGCTACAACCATCCCCTGGGGAGAGAGGAAGGCAACACAGTGGGAGACACAAATTGGGCCTCTGTGCTGCGTTTGGCTTCCTATTTTCACAAAACAACAGGGTTTATTTTCAACACCTCTATCCTCCTCACTTGTTTGAAACCAAAGAACAGGTTTGCAAATTACTGGAGGAGAAATCCAGTTGTTTCTTTAGCAAATCATGCTATGTATTCTCCCTGCCCCTCATGTTTTATCATACAAGGGATGCGGGAACCAGCAGCAGCTCTGCAGTGCTCCACTGGAACACTCTACAGAGTGCTTTTTAGTAGGATTACATTCAGGAAAGTAGAATACAGACCTCACATGGCACAAACCAACAGCTCCCCACTAAAAGCAGCAGTTCTGGGACTGTTTGCCCCACACCCTCACACTTAAGTGGGCTAACAACACTGTTTCCCCTGGAGGAGAGGACTCCGATAGACTAACCTGAAGCCAATTAATGGCTCCAGGTTTGGACCTGAATGGATGCTACCAAGCAGCGTTCCTCCCTAGTAAATATGACTGCCAAAGTGTTTTATTAGCCCACACAGTAACTGCAGCTGCCTCTTTTCTCCCTACCTGAACACACTTGCATTGGGGATCTTGTTTGCCAGCAAAATTAGAGACATTACATGTTCCAGAAGTGAGGGTTTGCAGAGTCTAATGAAACAGTGAAAGAAAAGCAATAGATGTGTCACCTTCATATACTTCAGGAACCTATATTTATTTAATATGCATTTGCCTATTTTAAGCAGTCCCTCAGTATTATACATAGAATCATAGAATGGCTTGGGTTGGAAGGGACCTCAAAGATTATCTGGTTCCAACCCCCCAAACTTCTTTTGGGGGGCTTCTTACACTTCTTTTCTTGTCGCCTTTCTACACTTCATCTGCAATATTTCAACAACTAAGGGTGATAACATCCACTGCAAAGATGCTTACCAGTATTTTCAATCATAGTTTGCTTCTGAAAGGGCCAGCAGCATAAGAACTGAACATTTCTTCATAACTCTTTTTAAGCACAGATTATTAAGAAAGGTCTGTAAGTGTCAGAGACACAATCTACAGAGTGAAGAGGTAATGATGTCTCGTTTCCAGTGTAGGTGGATCAGTATGCACTCAGGAGATCTCCTATCTTTTGGGAATGTTTCCCGTTAACTCCATTCTAAACCACATTTGCTTTGCTTGGTTCTGCTTCAGGAACCGAAACTAGCTTGGCTCCAGCATTAAATAACTGAGCAGGAAACAGCAGAAAGTTTACCATATACAGGCTGGGCAGGGGTAGAGCAATAAACGGAACTAAAAATACAGCAAAGATTGGTTTGGGGAGATTCAGACTGGTTCCATTTTAATTAGGAGGCACACAAGCTCCCAGTGCTGGTGATTAAGTTATCTTCATTGAAAACACATTCACATATTCAAATGGTGCCATGCTTAGAAAAGGAAGTATTGAGACATCAAAGCTTAATCCCCCCAGATGAGGATCCACTGAAAAGCCATGCATTCTGCACTTTGTCAGCTTGTTTCCAAGCCCTTCTACAGTCAGGGTATCTCTCTCTGCCCCCATCCCATGCCCAAGTAATGGGGTTAGCTGAAATTTCTAGCTGAGCCTCAGAAAATTCAGTAATATTTCTAACCCAGTAGGAAGTTAAATCATGGGTAGTGATGGTATTTATTTTGAAGCCATAAGAAAGATAGGAGTAGCCTCAAACACTCAGATAGAAGGTGGAAAGCAAAATAAAATGTTGCAAATAAAATATTAAATTTGGAGATTTTGGCAAGGGATTAGTTGTAAACCAAGTCCCAAGTAACAAGCAGCAGAGAATTTAGTACCAAAATATTCTTACCATCAAGACTTCCAAAATCCTTCAAGCTACTGTCCAGTCTTTGAATTAACTTGTTACAAAGACTGAATAAAAGAGATTTTTTGTGCCCTTAGCTAAAGTAGCATCAGCACAATCAGTGAAACAAGACAAAACATGAAAAAATGAAATCCAGTTCCAGACCTGGGCAGCAAACGCTAGGTTTGACCCCATGTTATTCTTTGAACAATAAATATTTTACCATCTCCCAGTCCCATGTGGAAGACGTTCTACTCCAGATCTTAACTGAACTGCAAAAATAAAATCTAGACAGCTCATTTATTGATACTGTGCAATATCCAAACAAATAATTTTATTGCTATTAAGCAAAATATAACAGCTGGAATAACAAACCTCAAACTGTCATTGAGAGTTCAGCTGCAGAGAAAGAAGGCAAAATGGTTGATACAAACAGAAAAAGCACTTCCCAAGAAACACCAAGAATGGGGTGAGCCCCAGCGGCTCTGATTACCAGCAGATCAATGTGGCTGTTTGCTTTGGTGGTTGAAGAGATAGGAAGTGGGGCAGGAAAATGCTCCTGTGAAAGTAAAGCTGCATTGTATCTAATCCACTAGGCATGAAAACTATAGGAAAAAGTGTTGTTGGGAAAGTACAAGGCATACAAGTCTGCTACAGTGTGCTTGCTGAAGTTCAGAGGAAAACAGGAGCACAGATGTTGACATTAACACAGGGTCTCCCGGAGAAAAAAAAAAAAAAAAAAAAAG
>VXAV01005647.1:378166-390465 GCA_013399715.1 Alectura lathami | reverse complement strand
TTTTTTCTCCCTTTCTCAAAACACTCCTGACTTTAAGAGACCAGCCGTTTCCTTCCTGATGTGCTCTGTGGGCGTGCAGCCGGCAGATGACTACTCACTGCTGGCACTGTGTGTATGTGAATGAGCGCATGGACGTGGGGCTGAGGGATGCCAGACTGAAAATCCCCAGGGACTGAACTCTCCTGGGTAGAACCACAGCTGTGACCAGCTCCTGACAGAAATCTGCCATCACTGCCTTCTCAAGGGGACCAGTGACCAGCACGTACACACAGACACGAGACTACCACAAGTGCATCACGCAGCAGGGTTAAGGCTTTTGGAAATCCTCCCTGGAAGGAGAAATCTCTGCATCTCCCTTGCCACAAGCCTGGAAGTAGGGCAGAGAGTAACAGAGCTTTCTAACACCCTTCCAAAGATCTACAGGAGGTATTTGCTGCTTAATTAGGGTTACAGGCAAAGCTGGCTTTGGTTTACTGACTCCTCTTGCCCCATAATGGGGAGGGGAAATACACTGTCAAGCTGACAGAAGCATCTTCACTCTCGTCTCTGTACGGCTGGGAACTATTCAAGACACGCTATCTGGAGTCTAGGGAAGTAGTTGAAATTGTTCTTGCTGCCCTTTCAGATGGTTGTTCTCTCTACACACCCCAGGTCACCTGTTTCGATTAATGTGATAACACAATCGCTTCAAAGTGATCTTGCATCTGCTCTTTCCCATTAGCTTTAGTGACATCTTGTCCAGTTTCAGTCTTTCTCCCTACTTTTATCTTCCTTTTCTCCCATCGACAGGCTTGATTTTCTCTGTATTTTATTGTTCTTTGTTAATCACTCTCTTTCTTTTCCCATACTTGTCTCCTCACAGTTTGAAAAGGCACTTGCCAAAGTTTCAAATCCTCGCTCTGTGGTGTGTCAGCCAACTTCAGCACTTCTAATCAAGCTCTTCTGGAAGTCCTGTCATCCCTTGGCTTAAAGGATCCTTTCCTTTAATGATTCCTCTCCTCCCACTCCGATCACTCTGTACACATGTTCTAATGAGCATCTGCTGGCTTTCTTATTCACCTTTCATGGGCTTCTCACCTCCCTTCTTCTCTACCCAGAGAGAGAAAGCAGCAAAGAAGAAATCTCATCCACAGCCACAAAAAGTAGTAACAAAAAAATACAGCATCTCTATGCAGACAGAAATCCTTCTGTGCTCCAGACCTATTGCCCTGAACAAAATGAAATTGATATAAAGAAATGTAAAAAGAAAAGCATTACTTCAACCTAAATTCAGGTTCCATCAGCTACATGCAAACAGCACCAGGACTTAGATTTGGCTTTCAGACAGAAGGGAGGAATTTGATGTTCAGAGCAGACAGCATATCACCCGCTTGACACCAACTACAGACATGCCCAGTGCATGCTATTGGCCATATTCTTAACTGATTAAATCCCACCTCTACCACTTTGTAATTGAAACACTGACATGTGCTTCTGTCAGCAGTGTAGTTGGGCCCTACAGCAACCATCCTCCAATAGGGCACCTTTTTATTACAAAAATCTTGGCACTGACAGAAATGCTTCATATTACCTAGCATCCTACCAGTGGCAGCAGAGATAGTCAGCATCCCCCCCCTACCTTCATCGTCACCTTTATTCCACGCAATCAAACAGGCTGCAACTCATACTGCTCTTTGCACTTGGGTTTATCACGACAATCAAGTCCACCAACAGCAGCAAGTTAATATATTTACTTTGGGAAAGCGTAAAAGAACAAGTCCTGGCTACGGTACCCCGTATTTGGTCAGGATCCTGCTTGGCAAACAAAGTGTGAATACTGATAAAATTCCTGGTCTTGCCTATTCAACCCTGCTGTGCCATGCCTCCTGAATCAATCCAGTGTGGGTAGCTGTGGGTAGGGGAAAGCTCATGGTGAATGGCTCACTGCTAACAGAAAAATGGTTTGCAAATGAGTTGCTATGATTTCAAAGCATGTCTCAACCGCCTGCAGTTTTAATGGTTCCATTGTACGCTTTTAACAGGTGGCTCATCTCCACTAAGGAGTTCTGATTTTGTTGAAAGCAGAGTATGCTGCGTCTTTGTGGGGTGACAATATATCATTCTTTCCACCCACATTGCTTTTTCTTCTGCCCAAATCATACAAAGGTATTGATTGATCAAGGATCCATCAGTCACTTATCAGTAAGAAAGAACTAGAGTGGTAAGTTTAATACAACAGACTAACCAAACCAAAGTACAAAGAAAAGTCTTCACATGTGTATTTCCATTATGTCTCGAAATTCACCAATTCTGACCTGCCTCAGGAGATAAGGCCTTATACAACATCATACAAACAATTCTCATCCCGTTTTTGTGGTTTCAAGAGTACAATACTCATACCCTCAAAAGTACCACTTAACTTTATCTCCACATCCTAAAATGATTCAGCCTTTGAAAAAAGAGTTTTGATCTGAGTTCATCTGACATTTCCAAATTTCATACAAGAGGCTGAAATAGAGTATTGGCATTAACAACAAAACCACAGCGTGGTGGTTCCATAAGCCACTCCTCAAGCTTGTGAGACCCAGTTGCCTTCAGTGGACCACCGCTTCAAGCCTTAACTTTGCTGACTGACTTAACAATTTGTTCCTGGTATCATGTGACATGTGTTTGAAGTTCACATGTGTAATGGGGCATTTGCTGCTAGTATGAAAAGGAAAAAAAAAAAAATACAGTAGAACACGAGGTTCCAATTGTCTGAAAACCAGAAACATCTGTTGGAGTCATGAGCAGTTGATTAGTGGAGTTCATTTCTAGGGTAAGGCTTCAGCAGAACAGCTCTTCTATCTAAGTATGTCATTGTAGTCACTGGAAGCATTACAAAGAGTCACAAAGAATAAGCAACAGAGATATAAACAATTTGTTAGGGTGCTAGTATCCTTAAAAGCCAACTATGATGCGTTGGTCTTCCGCACTTATTCACTGCTTTCCATGATACCAGCATGTGAAATTAATAGCTGTACTTAAACCTTGCTTTTATGCACAACAGCTAAACATCTGCCAGCCTTTCAGTTATAAACCTACACTATTTTTGAAGCTTATAACTAGAGACTGTAAAAGTTCTTTCTAAAGATAAAACACAATGTACAAGCTGCCAGTGTGAGCACATTTCTTACTTACAAAATAATCAAACCAAGTTGGGATCTGTCTGCAGTCAAGACAATGACAAAAACATTTGTTTTTTAGATGCTGCTTGGATTTCAACCCAAAGTTTTTCCAGCTCATTACACTAACACAAGGATCAACACCTTGGAACATCTGTGCAAGAAGCAGAGGTTAATCAGAAATGCTAATTCAGCCCATGGGCACTGTATAGCTTCAGTGATACTGGATAGGTGGCTGAGTTGGATACACTCCCTTAATTAAGGTTGCTCTTGCAGATCTGCACTCGCAACACCACAAGCCTTGGCACCCAGGAATACAAGAAGCCACTAGGAAGAGGACGTCTTCAAGGTTAAGCCTCTCTTTCATTAGCTTGACTATCTAATTGAAGGCTCACTAGGAATCCTAGCCTCAGCCCTTGTTCAGTTCCTGGTATCAGTGGCCTGACCTAACCTCCAAGTTTCCTAGTGCCCCATCTGCATCCACCTGTCACCTCAGGGATACTTCTCACCCAGGAATAGGGTACTGTTACACTGAAAATAACAACTAGAACTTGTAGCACTTCTCCTCATGACTTTACAGACTACTTTGTTTTTAACAAAAGCATAAAACAGCTAATGCAAAACAACTTGTAAGATTGGTGGGTTTTGTGTTCAAGTGCACAATTTGATTCAACATATTGCACAGCCCTAGCAGGACTCTGGGAAGACTATTTATACAGAAACTAGAGGGTGTCTCCCATGCATCATGAAGGACAAACTTCCAAGATGCTACAGCTACCTACGAAAATGGTAATTGCTGAGGGACAGCTGGCGTTTTCAGTTACTTGCAGTCTACTCTAAAGCAGAACAATCTCCTAGCACTTTTTAAAGTAAAAATTGGATTTGGCTGTGGAAACTATTATCAGATGTCCCTGACACTGATTCCATAAGAACAGATCCAACTTCTGCAAGTATTCTTCCATCTTTCAGAAGATATCTCACCTCCTGAACATGTAACCAACTTCTGAACATAGGCAAGGAGCCTCTGTGGAGGGAGCAAAGTCCAAGCCTCACCCTTGTTTGGCTTTTCTGCACGCACACTGTGGATCCCCTTCCGGTACCCCAGTCTAAGAGTTAAGTCCAATTGTTTCACCCAGCAGACTTACGTTGACCCTGAAGAGTTCCCTGTAGCCTGCACACATCCTTCCCTGTAACCCTTCCTGGAGAAGCACCCAGTTCACTGTTTAATCCTGTTGGGCTGTATGACAGTGAAAATGCAGCAAAGCAGACCAACACCGACTTTAGAAACACATGCAGAGCTTCTTTTAAAAACCCAGAAATCAGCTCTGTGCAGAATACTTATCTCAGCTTGTTTATACCTCCAGCAGATTCTCTGGGCTATATCAGGTCTTCTGTGAGGGTACAGGACATATGAGCAGACAAAACTGAAGGGCATCCACAAACCACCAGCAGACCTGCCCTAGGTTACTCCTGTCATGTCTGGAGACCTCCACTTCCTTGTTAACTTCACTGGGTATGTGCCACTTTTTGTCCAAAACCGCAAGCACTTCTGTTGATTGCCATTAATGATAGACTTTGTTGCTGCAAACACATTTCATGATACGCAAATTCCATTGCATCAGCTTCCTAATATCATAACATGAGCTCAAATTTATATCTAAGATCCAAGTTTCCAAAATTATTGCTGCACCTCTAGCTCCATGAGTAAGACAGGTTCTTACCAAGAAATAAGGGCTAAGCTGGAAGATCTTTAGTGAGCCACAACATTACCAGAAGCCTTGGGGAGTCAATTAGATTTCCCTCTGCGATGATTTATAAACAATAAAAACCTCTAAATGATCAGACCGCTGGTGAGTGAGCTGTGGTACAGCTCTGCACACCTTTCCATCGAGATGGAAGATGTATTTAATCAGTGCAAAGAAAACAAAGTGGGGGACAAAGCTCTGTCCTTCCTCCACATCACCCATTGTGCACACTGCCTTTCTGACTGCAAATAGGAGGCTTGTGCCACCAACACAGAGCCACTGCTGCTACCGCGACAGCAAGCCTCTAATGAATGGTGGCTTGGGGATTTATCTCATCAGTGGGCTTAGGAAGGACACACAATAGCAACACTCAGCTGCCAGGATCTCTCATCTTCTCTGCCTTCTCTCCCTGAGAACAGACAGAAACGGCTCTTGGAGGGGGCTTTAAACTAGACAAAGTGAAGGTGCACAGACCTTCCAGCACTGTAAACGCCTGTAGGAGCCACAGAGCTTGGAGAGCAGAGGAGGGCCTGCTTGGTTTTGTTGTCTGTACCCGTTATGAGTAAGTCAACGGTGCCCTGACGAGGAGCCTGAAGAAAATGAGGTGTGGCAGCTGTTCAATGCAGCAACAGGAGGAGTAGAAGCCAACGCAGTGGGTTTCTTCTAGGATGAGCCTGAGTATGAGCAAGGGCAAGACATTCCTGTGCCGCTGTGAGACTGGCTCTGCCAGAGCTGTGTGACTCATGACAGGAGGGAAAAAAAAAAAGGGAGGCAAGACTTGGCAACCTGGGCTGTCTCACACAGCAGTAGATTTTGTTCTCCACAGCATAACCAAGGCCTTTGTGTCATGTGGTCAAATCCTTCAGAAAAGGACAGCACTCCTTATCACTCTCTGGTCACCTGAATAGCAATGGAATGCATCACTCAATTCATGCTGCATAGAAGCTTCAGAGCGTGCCCTGATTGTTCCTTGCTGCAGCTTCCCAGACGACAGCAGGCCATGGAGGAGTGATGCCGGTGAGACAGTCTCCTTCTCTCTTCTCCCCAGTGGCAGTTAGAGCCGCCAGGTACCAGAAGCTGGCAACACCCGGGACAGGACGCCACTCCCATGCGGCACGGAGAAACCAGGGCTGTGATTCACGAGTGGAACCACTTCCTTGGAACAGCTTTAATGGCTCCCATTTCCTGCTCCCTACCCTACCCAATTTTTAAGGTTCCCGTTCTCACCACAAGAAGCAAAGAGCTTGCACAACCACTGCTGGTGTGCTGTAGTTTACAGCCCAACACTTCAAGGTATTTCTGATTAGTACCTTCACAAGCCGGGCTGTAAACTGCAGCAAAGACAACTGAGGGTGGGATAAAAGAAAGCTGCTCCCACTGCTTTTGATCAAAGTCCTAGAAAATGCCATCTGCCATTTTGCTAAACTCCATTAGTATCACCACAGGTTGCTTCTAGGCTCCTGAAAAAAACTCATATCCTCAGTGTCTCTTGTAGTTTTCAGAGTAAGTATAATCTCATTGAGAACGCTTTGTAGGAATTGCATGTGATTACAGAATATCTTTCTCCTTCCATGAAATGTGTTAAGCACCCTGACACTATTTTATTATTTTGCCTTTTGCAATGCAGATGGCATATAAATTGTACAACCCAGAGAACAGAGAAGACATCTCACTTGCCTGGAGATGACATATCATATTTTCCCTCCCCACCCACATGAATCCTGAAGCCCTGATGTTTAAAAGGGCCAAATCACACCTTGCTCAGTTCTTGGTAGGACAAATCAAATATTCTTAACAAAGCTTTTTTAAAAAGTGGATAACACACACATGGTCTACCTCCTGCGACACGCTGAGCACCCTGACCCTGTGGCCACCACTGCCTTGTGTGCAGTGGCACTTTTGTTTGAGTAACTGCGTTTACAGGATACTGCATTAGAACACCAACAAGCAAACTGAGCTGTGATGGCTGATTCTGAATTCTGTAAGCTTGATTCTCCTAAGTGGCAACAACATCCATGATTACAATACACGAGCCTGTATTGTTTACATCAAAATACACTTACTACAAAAGTATATTTGCTTATTGACCAGACACTAACATGTTAGCTTTCTATAAACTTTCTATACACATACGGAGCCCATCCCAGGAAGTAATAATCGATTTGTTAAAGGTTCCTTACGTTTTAGTGACGTTTCCTGCTAAAGATCCCATTTATAAGCACAGATTGCATTTAATATGCATGGCTATAACAACATTAGCTGGTTCTAAGGTCTGCTTTCCCCTGTGTTATCAGAATTGTGCTTGCATTCCTGAAATGGTTGAAGGGTAAATTCAGATACCTTTAGTCACATTTTTCCACAAGTCTCACTGCACCAACTGGACATTGATTATGAGAGAACAAAGGGCTGAGACTGCATACAGGGCTAAAACACGGGTTACCATTAGACAGTGGAACTTCAGAGCACCTGTGTGACTGAAAGGGCTCCTGCTTTTCTAAATTTCCCCTTCAAAACATTCAAACTTTTTACCTGTTTTATCAGTAAGGCTAAAGCAGCAAAACCTCCTAAGTTAGGTAGGTTTATATTGTCTGAAATCTGCTCCTATAATTGTACTTAATTCGCATACTGGAAGGGGAACATGTCCTTGGTTTGACTATAACTGTGTTCACACAAAACAACGCAGCTGGAACAGTCTATAAAAATATTAACAACACTAAAACTGACAGAGTTGCTCTGCTACAAATTTGTACATAAACAAGGACTAGTGAGAGCCCCATGCAGAGCTGCTACACTGTAGAATGAGAAAAGCAACACAACCACAGGTTGAGAAAGGCACTACAGAGCTATTCTGGATGACCATAGTTCAGCTGCATTTGTGCTTTGTGTACATAAAGAACTTTTCTAAAATTCAAAAACTTTTCTGAAACTTCTAGGATCTGGACAGTTTACTCTGCTTTAATAACACTGTATGGAAGACAAGCTACTGTGCACCAAAATTACTCTTCACTTCAAAAAGCACAAGGGCACTTTCTGAATTCATACTAACTGCTGTGCTTCTGGCAGCCCTCTCATGATAATTTCATGTGTGCATCTTCCCGACAACATACATCCTTCAAACCTGCTGTATGATATATATTGGGACCACAACCACCAGACAGCCCAAAATCTACAGCTGTAAATGTTTTTCTCCTCCCAAGTTATCAAATTCCACAGCCTTTAGTCAGAGGTGCGGCCTCCTACCACGTTGTACCAACAATCACCCTCTTCCTTATTGTCCAATCAACGTTTCTCTCTAATCACCCTCTTCCTTATGGGCCACCTATTTGTTCCTATATATCTCATTAACATTAACCATCACTCAAACACATAAATAACATGAGTTTTGCCATGGCAAACAGACTAAAAGTACCAGCAACATTAGAAAATATACAACAGACCCCAGCTAACACGGTGCATTAATTGAGTGCATGGCACTGTCATTACTTCTATCCACACCATCGGTACCGTTAACCTCACCTACTTCACCCGTGGGAACACACCTAGCACTGGTGGAAAAGGAAAATGAGGTAGGAAACACCTTGTAATCTCAGAAAAAGAGAGGACAGGAATGAGAAAAGCAGTGTTTCATCCTTGTAACTGTGGAATCCGGTTTTGTAATAATAACTGTTTGTGCTGCTGGCTTCCTTTAACACCTGTGACCCTGCTTGTCGCGGCCTCATTGCCTGCTGGAAACTTGGCAAAAGACAAGAGAAGAGATATTAGGGAACCAATGCTACATCCTGAGAGAGGCCATAAAGTCCAAAGGTTGAACAGAATTGCCAGGAGCAGTTTGATAAACGAAGGAAGTATGTGGCTCTGAAGAGACAAACTGCTGTGCCTGAGTACACTGTGTTCAGCCTCTGCGAGCTGCACCCCAACGCCCCGCACGCTCCAAAGAGCACAGTAACCAGGGACCTCTTTCGCTGGCCTTTCCCAAACAACCTCCTCAGAAAATAATTATTTTAAGTCCCTTCCTGAAATGAGTATGTGACCACTTAGTGCACTGCACATGCCAGAATTCTACAGATCTTAAATCTGAAAAACACTCTTCAATATTTTTTTCAAATTAAGCCAGGATGATTTGTTAATTTAATAAAAAGAAAAAATCCTGTGTAAGACCCCTTCTGAATTAGCATATTCAAGCCTTTCCAAAATCTGGCTCCAGTAAAGAACTTGTCCTTAAAAATCTATCAGACTGTAACTAAGCCCGTAAGTTGGCATGTGAAATAAATAAGCCAATAATCAGATCCTTCAGAAACATTCAATTAAACCTGTAGAAACATCCAATAAAATGTTCAGCATTTGAAGAGTTTTTCTCCAGGAGGAGTGCACAGCAGCTATGGTTTCATGTTAGGGCAGAGTGCATGTTAGGCATGGGGCACTAGGAACTAAGGTTTTTTGCCCCTCTTTCCTACCCACCGCTCAGTGAACACGAGCACAACTTTTTGTGAAGTCACACTGCCAGGCTGAACAGAAAACTCCTTTCTGGCTTTCAGAACAAATCAAACCAAAAACACGGCATGGCCCCCACAGAGAGCTGCGAGCGCAAGCAGAGAGGCAGCACAGGAACAGCAGCCAGGGGAGGGAGGAAAAAGGACATGAATTGCCCTGAGCTCATATTGCTGCTGACTACTTTCTATTATAAAACCATAACCTAATACGCTTTCAAGACTACGGCTCTGAACTGCTTCACACGGCGTGCCTCCTTCCCTGCGCAGCACCCTACGGCCCCGCAGCGCTGCAGAAACTTGCCCGCGCGGGGCGGCTTGCAGGCTCAGGCACCGCGCTCTGCTATACTTTCCATTATTCACAGAGGAGAGGATAGCCCCAGCAGTGCTTGCAAACACAACGGCTTCCTGGAGAAGCACCAGCAAAGAGGGCTCTCCCTGTAAGCACCACGCCGGCCCTGGGAGGGCTGTCCTCCCCGGGGAGCAGGGCTGTGGGAAGCGGGAGCGAGGAACTGCCATTTAGGGCTGCGGCTGAGCAGGGCTGGGAAGCGCTGGGGTAGGAGCAGGGCTCCCGCAGCAGCTCGCAAGCCTTTTAAGGACAAGCCCAGGTATTTCTCCAGCCTGCTGCTGGGAGCTGCACCAGCGGGAGCAGCAAGGTGAGGCAAGGCTTGGCCTGCCACCAGCCAGAGGGACCCTCGGCCGCGGGCAACCTGTTCGCTGCAGACCTGCAGCCCCGAGTTTCCAGCCGGCCTTATTAGGAAGTCAAGAAGCTTAATTAATCATCTTTGGATCTGTGAAGCCAGATGGTTTGTGGGTGAACCGTACTTGATTTTAATGTGACATTTTAAGGCATTCTAGCAACATTTTGGAGTGCGTCAGCCATCTTCTTAACTACCTAAATAAGAGGGCAGATTTTCAGAGGTGGTGAGCAACTGGATTGTCTTTAGACTTTTAACAGAAGGTGCAAGATACTCAGAGACTCAGACGTTCAGGAATTTGTTTAAGCAAGTTTTAGGAACACGTATGATTATGACCCCTCCCTAGTTGCCTAAAAATTAATGCTGTTGGCCGGAAAATCAAAGAGATTTTGGGTTTGCTCATTTTAAATTAGATTTTTTTATTATTATTACATGTTTTATCTTTCTGGGGAGCAAAACAAAGTCATCCACTTCAGCCCAAATCCATCTATATAGGGCATATGGGTATGCACCCTGACCATGAACTCTCCCATATTGTTCTTTTTACTCTTCTGACTCTAGCTTTCACAAGTAAAAAGAGGAGGCTGTGAGTAAAACAGGAAAAAAGTACACATTTTCCCACCAATATTTATTTTTAGATTAGATTTTAAAATCTTCCTTAGAAAATATTGTTGAATATCTTTCTTTGGCAAAAAAAAAAAAAAAAAAAAGTAATTTTCCTTTAGATATGATTAAAAAATGCATTTACAGTCTAACATCAAAATCAGACACTACCCATCCAGGAATAATGCAACATCCCAGTTGCAAACTGGAATTCAAGGAATTACCCATACATTTTGCCTTGTTAGTTTCTCAAGGTTAATCTTTGATAATTGCCTGCTTTGAGATGCTAAGCAGTGTGATTTTTAACCAAATGCAGCAAATTTTAACCCAGAGATATGTGAATGATTTGATAGTTTTGATCTGTACTGCCTTTTAAATCCACAGATGACAAGCACCTGTTCTGCATCACAAACCATGACCATCATTCGTGCTTTCAGGTAATAATCTCAGCAGGGAGATCAAACTTGGATTAACCTTGCCACATTCCACTTGCAACATATTGGCAGGAAAACACGGGTGAAGTACTAATTACACATGGATAATCACAAGGCATCGGTTTCTAGGATTCTTTACATGAGGCCCATCAGAAGAAACAGGTACACAGACAACAGGAAAGGCTACCTTAAACTTCTGAAAAATGTCTAGGTACACAATAAACTTCGTATAAGCTATCATGTAGGACATAGTCTGATTGCTGATGGGGCTGGGATTGCATTTCTACAGCTCTAAAGGAGCACTACTTTCATAAAAGGAATAAAGGTTTTGACACCAGGTTTCGTATTATAAATTCCTCCTTTAAAATAACTTGCTCGCCAAAGCAATTCAGCTGCCAGAAAGGGAGAAAAGCAGGCAAACTATTCCCTTAAAAGCAATGACTGTGCTATGCTGCTCAGGTACACCAGGCATCGCTCCAGAACTGAGGAACATTGGCTCATTAGGAGCAATTTAAAAAAAAAAAAAAACAACACAACTCTGAGGGGATTTTAAAAACAACAACTCCCAAAAACAAAACATGCATATATACCACATGTGTTTGTTTATGCAGCTGTAATGAGTGATGAAATCCGTTTATGAGCTGAAGTCACAAGATTCTAAGCAGGTCTTTGTTTAATCTCAGTAAGTCATGACATTTCCCTTCTACTTATAATAATGTGATTTGGATCAACATTTTCAAACTTTTGCACCTGGCTTTTAACAGTGCTTACCAACTGCACTTCTCATCTCAGTTGCTGGAGACTGAACAGTCTGCTTCCGAGCCACCACTTCGATCAAGCATCCTAAACACAGATACAGGAATTTTGTTTTAGTTTAAGATAAGCCTGTAGTTTTTGAATTCAGCATATATTCGCAACTCTCAAGCAAACTTCGATTCTATGTAACCTGCAAAGAGCGTAAACACAGATCAATGAGACCATTAGCAGAACGAATACTTACAGCATCAGCCCTTCTATAATCAAAAAGTCTTCCCAGAGGGATGCCCTTAAAAGACGTTTGCTATAGACAATGGCTTTCCTGCCAGCATATTGCTATGACTTGGAAGAATAAAATGATCAGAAATGCAACAAAGTGTTGCTTATATTAATGCAGCATTAAAGCCCTGAATAACAAAGGTAGGATAGAGTA
>VXAV01005647.1:365854-378111 GCA_013399715.1 Alectura lathami | reverse complement strand
GAAAAAAAAAAAAAAAAAAAAAATCAATGCTACTAACTACCAAGTTACTTACATTTTGGGGGTTTATAAACCATGCTAGACTCCAGACTATATAGCTGTAATAGTATAGGAATCGGTAATACTGCATATACATCCACAGCACATGTTTAGCTTTGCTACTAAGAAAAATAAATTTAAAAAAAAAAAATTGCCACCACTGCTTTTGCCACTGCACTTCTATTAGCTTTGCAAACATATCTGATGTTTTGTGAGTATCAAACCAAAACTAAATGAATCAAGATCTATGCTAATATAAGCAGCATGACTTTTTTTTAATCTTTCTTTTAAGAAGAGAAAAAAGATTAGACTCGTGATCTAAACCAAAATCAATCTAATGTGCAAGAGAGGACATCCCAAATGTAGGAAGAAGTCTGTCAGCCTTTAAGGTCTGGATGAAAGTACTGCTGTCTACACTAATTTCTCTATTCTGTTTCTCATGTTTGGTTTATTCATCTGTTACTCTCCAGAGTCCCACACTAGCCATGGAAACAGGTAGATTTTACACCATGTCCTCAAATCAAGATGACAAAAGAATATAAGAAAATATAAGGTTCTTTCATCTAGAACATTTGGCTCCAAGCAGCCTCATTTATACTCATAAAAACTTAAAGTACAAGACAACTTCAGCAGCTTGGACTCAGACTTGGGAGGGCTCTAAAAAGGCCAAAGCCAAACACGCATAACCAGCAAAGTCAATATATCACCTAACTGGCACAAAGAGAATATGTTCCCGGACCTTGCATTTTTTACGATCTCTTTTTGTTTAAGTAGGAAAATAATATGCACTGTTACCAGTGTTTTTCCCAATGTGAAATAAAAAGAAATCCTGAAACAACTATCAACACGAGACAGCCAGGGAAGCACTGGAACTGCTAAGATGCAGAGAGGCACCTTCTCTGTCATCTTCAGACACATAATCAACGTATTTTTATGTTACACAGGAGCACTTGGGAAGAGAGATGCTACTTGTGGTAGGATAGTATAAAGGCTTTGTTGGCTTCCATTTTCTTAGGATGGCTGCATCACTCAAGTGAAAAGGCCACACAACGTATGCAAGCCGTATCGCCAAGAACCTGTAACATTCTTGTTGCCAGGTCATTTTATATATGCCACATATTTTCATGGGAAAATAAACTCAGATGCAATTTTCCTATCTAACTTGGGATTGTATTTTTTAGTCCTCTGTTTCCAATCTTTTGTTCAGTTATTTTTTGCTAGCTTTTGGGGATCTACCATATCAGTCTCCCAGAAAGAAAACTACTGAAGTCAGAGTACCAACTGAAAAACATGAATCAGAATAAAATATTATTTAATATGCCAGTCCACATGAAGAAAATCCAGCTGAAAAGCTCTGAAAAGGCACATTAAAACATAACTGTGAGAGCCTTAAGTAAACAGTTCCCTTACTGGATTTGCTATAACCGACTAAAACCTTTCTTCCCCTTTCCACATTAAAGGAGAGCCCTAAAACCACATTTTGCATATTGTATTAGCTCAAACCTTTTCTAACACAGTTCCCAGGGCAGACCAAGTCTAATAAACTTTTAAAAATGAATCTAACATTGTTCTAAAATAACAGCTTTAGAATCTGGTGGACTGTGAGCAACAAGGCTATCAATCAATAAATGTCTACTCTTATTCCCAGACCTTGAATGGAATTCTAAACAATTTTTAGCCCCTAAGATTCACAATTTATTGAACCTGAACTAACACACTATCTGCAGTAATCAATGTTACCCATCTCGTGCTTCTGACTGCTTTCATCAGAGAGAAGAATTGCACATTTGGAGAAGAAAAACATTTCTGTGACTGTTTAAATAAATCACAGTTGAAAGTTTCTAGAAGGTCAGAAAGCTAGGAGTTATCCTGCTAGAAACAGACCAGCAGGCAGAGGGCAGGTAAGGTGGTCAGAGGTGTATGCAAAGCACAATCTATCAGACTGATAGCACCACTATGTATATGGCACAATTATATCTTATCTTCCCAGCCCTGCAACCAAAATAAACCACATAGAAGCCTTGGAGTCTGATTCTGTTGTCTTTAAGTCCACACCCCTTAGGGTGGTGACCCAGGACACACCACACATCTTTTACTTCGTGTAAGACAAAATCAAAACAAATATAATCAGTATTTTTCCTTTTAGGACTCTCACAGAGACTCTTTGATGTGTTTTCCCTAATCGTTTTCTCTTTTTAATCACCACACTCAGGGGTTTCTCTGAGATTATACTGGTCTAGCTTTTATGTAACCTCTTCCATGTGGGCGCATTCCCAAACTCCCAACACAGCAACTGCTGTAACAGTACACAGCAACTCTACACCAAAGAATACCTTGCCCAAATGAAACCAAAAGGGAAATTTAGATGAGTACATTCTGCTTAGGTTGGAATTTTGGCTCAGACACAAGAGTTAACACTCCTCGGCTTGCAAAAAGCAGCTCTAACAGAGATACTGAAAATGAAAGCATCTCTTCTAATTCAAAACTGAAAATCCAGCCACTTCTATAGCATGCTTCCATGCTCTGGGAAATTTTAGTTACCTACATCCATTCACGAAGGGGAAACCCTTGGTCCCACGACTTCAAGGTGTTTTGTCACTCACTGACTAGACATGAGATTCCACCAGTATTAGGACCCGTGATATAAAACTAGTTGAATTTCTAATTTCTACCCAGCTGCTTCCCAGCTTGTCTTTGGAGCAATTATCCTTATTTACATGTTGTTTCAATCTCTTTAGCAACATCCCTATTTACACAGAGAATCCTTAAACAGATTGCCACATCCTTTTCAATGTTACCTAAGAGGTGGATTGCTGTGCCACAGTTCTAAACTTTTCCAGGCCCACTATTAATAAAATGCCTCAACTTAAAATAGGTACTGCGCAAAACCTGCATAACTGGAACACCTATAGAATGCCCTGTAAGCAGCTGTCAGTAGATTCATGAGGTTCTAGAGGCAATTTCTATTTATCAGCTAAGATCCACTGGCACCATGCATACTCATTTTCTTCCATGCTCCGTCAAGACACTGCATATGGAGCAAGCAGGAGCTGAGACAAGAACTGGAAGCATCTCCTTCACGTGGGAAGGTGCCCTGCTAAGAAACTGCTTATTGAACCTGACAGCGAGCGCATAAATAACTTTGGAGGGAGTGCTCACACATCTGCTCCAATAAAGGGGAGGACAAGGCGGTGAAAGTCAGAGCTATTACAAGACAAATACAAATTAAAGTCACTGTTTTTAATCTTTACAATACTGAAATATTTTTGAGATTTCATGCAGTGTTTGGGGGAGGAGAGAGGGAGAAAAGGGAGTGGAGGAGCAGGAAGCTCTCCTGAAACTTTTCTTACACTATCACCTTCTATGAGGNTTTAATATTTACATCAAAGAAATGAGCCAGTCTTTTGGCTGTCCTCTGAAAAAAAAAAAAAAAAGTAAGCTTAGAAAAAGCGAGAGGATTTTGAAACTAATAGAAAAGTATTTGCTTGATAAAACTTTGTAAAAGGTAGCTTGCTCTTTGCTACAGCTTCCCACATGGCCCCAAAAAGCACCCCAGGCTTGCACTTTAATAGACATTGCATATGAAATGCTGTTTGGTTCAAAAACCAGCTGTATATTTTTACCGGTGAGGTTATTGCTGTGAATTGTCCCCTAATCACCGATCTGTGAGAAGCGAAAAAGTAGTCAGAGCTACCACAAATACAAAAGCATAACTACTGATGTTTATGGGATTTTCTACGCTCTCTCTCCTTACCCAGAGACTTTAACCCCTTACTGCATACTGCCATATATATTGCCTTTGTTTTCCTGTCCGGTGGACCACCTGGAAAGCATCAGCACTCTAAGAAGAAAACTGCTGTTGTTTATGCAGAATTTCCTTAAAATGAAAGCTTGCTGCCCATTACCATTTCCCAGAAAGGTGTACTGCTCTATCACCGCCCATATCAAATTCAAGTGCAGAGACATGTTTACAGTACGTGCAGTGGCTCAGATAGGCTGGGCTGTTGCAATCTGTTGCAATCCTGTGCAGAAAACAGAACGTTAACACTGGCATGCTGCTCCCACGCCCTCCCCTTTTCAGGCTTTACATTAACTCAGTGACACCCTGCTAGGCACAAGGTTTATTTACACAACACAGTCTTGAGACCTGCCTTTGTTTGACTGCAGCATTGACAAGCTTGTGGAGCACTACTGCCTATAGTAAAGGTGCACCAAGAACCAACTGAGGACCACGTGTGAATGAAAGGTTTTGAAAGCTGCTCGATTGAGTTTCCAGCTGCACTGCATTTTTCTTTTAGTGAGGAGCTGCTGGGACAAACGAGGAAAGCTCCTGTCTCTCACGGAGCCTAGGGAATTGCACTAACATGGTGGTTCCACAAGGACTTTAATCTGGTGTATGCTGGAGACACTGAAGAGAAGCAAATCTCTCCTTCCTCAGCTATTCAGGCTTTTTGCTGGGATAAGATTTGAACTGGATGTATTTCCCAACCTCAGGGTTGTGTCAGAGCAAGGGAGGGGACAGCGTGGGAGCAGGAAGAGGGCAGGACTGCCTCTTTTGTCTGCAGCGCCGGCCAAAAGCGCTTGGGGAACTAAGGACGTAGTATATTGTGCTGATTTACATCTGCTCCTTGGTTTTCCTTAAAAATTATTGCTATGCAGTTTAAAACATAGCATATACATAACAGCATGTCAGAAAGCTCAGGGGCAGATCTGTTGGGCGGAGGTGTCCAGGGGGGCTGTAAGCCTCACCTTGGCGCAATGCGGTCATGTGAGCAGGGAGTGGCTGTTGCACTCACCCTCTTCCCCAAGGGGGTAAAATGCAGAAGAGTTCCTGTGTTTCTTGTGGTACCTTCTTGTCCAAGTTTTGGACTAAGTATCAAGACTTTTTCTTCAAAGATACTATCAGTGTGATTCTGAGGAGGTGTTGCACACTGTGCGTCAGCGTCCCCCCTCTGAGAAACTGACACGCAATACTTTTTCCTAAACAGATTTTTTGACATTAACAACTCTGAATCATTGTCAGAACCACTGACAATGGGGAAAAAATGAAATAATTTTTAAAAACCCAACAACCTCAACTCCTCAGCCCCCCAAAAAACCAAACCAAACCAAACCAAAACAAACAAACAAAAAAAAAAAACATGACCTGTGTTAGCAGCAGGAAGATATTTGGCCAAGACGTCAGAGAGTGACCAGAGAGTGAAAATGGCACAAATCTCAGTGCCAGCATATGCTTTATACAGTCCTGGGTGAGATTCAAAATGCACTACAAGGCTGATGAATCAACAAAAATACCAATGGCTGATATCCTAAAAGCAATCAGGGCCATTAACAAATATTTTATACCACTAAATTAATCCTAGATATTCCTCCAGATTAAATTCCATTCCTTTTCTGTACCTAATTCCTTAATGCACCTTTAGAAATAAAAGCAGTTCATACCACTTGCATAGCATTTTTTTCTCCATAGATCTTCATGCTTTACTACCACTTCAGTCTCATTATGCCCATTTTACAGGCAGGTAAGCCAAGCCACAGAGATGCAGAAGTGACTTAAGGTCATTCAGCAGGGAGGCAAAACCAGGGAAGGCTGTGGTTCTACTGCACTTGAATTTACCCAGTTCTCCTGTTTTTCTCTACTGGTACACAGAAAATAAAATTACTTCACATTATTCTTGTAAGGGGACATTAAAGAGGTGAATGTATTTTTGCTTCACCTTGTAAATTCTTTTGGTTGTCTTGAAGGGATATATATTCCCTACCACTAATGTTGCAGGGTTAGGTAGATGCTTTGCAGACCAAGAACATAAACATGAAATACACTATTGTTCTTATTAATATTTATAAAACCATCTAGGGCTGAAATTGGCCATCATTGAATTGACCTCAGATCTTTGACATAAATGCCTATTTGAAGCAGCTGGCAATAGGCTGTAAGCATCCACACCCAGAACTTCTTTGTCCGGGCTTGCAGATTTGCCAGCCACACACCTTTTCCTACACTGACTGTACGGAACGCAATGGCTGGAAAACATCAGCACAAAACATGCCTATATAGAACAAGGCTAGGTTGTACCACCAGCTCTTACAACACGACTGCTTAACCTCTCTCACATGACTTACCTGAGTCCGCAGCCCATTCTTAGCAGAAGTCTCTGCAAGTATGTGCACATCACAGCTGGTAGCCAGACCTCTGAATACCACGCAGGCTTTTTTGGAATGCCTTTTTAGTTGTGCTCCCTGAAAAAAAAATAAACAGTCAAAAAAACAACTGAATTTCAATTAGCAGCCATCACAGCCCTTAGGCCTTTGCTTTATTATTGCCCTTTTATCCTCAAAATTTTCCTTGATCTCATGAGTTTGTTTCTAATATATTCAAATATTATGGCTTTTTATATGTTTCATATGTTCTCAACAGACTGTGCAAACAGTCCTGCGAGCTGACCAACGTGTCTGCCAAATGCACTGCCTGCTGTTCACGCAGAATTTCCTCTAGCACATATGTGAGCTGTGCTCCTGAACCCATTGTAGAAAACAAGATTTTGGGTAAGGATCAATACTGAGTCTGGACAGAATTTTCCCTCTCTGCCTCCTGTTGAAACAAGGGAAGGTATAGGCATTGTAGTGTCAGTGACTGCATGCAATTTTTACTGAAGAAAAGAGGCAAAACCTGCAATTTTCAGGGTTTCAAGTAGCCTGGCTCTTCTTCCGTGCAAACCCTGAGGGGCCTCTGTGGACAAGGCCAGGACATTTCCACTCTGAGCAGGGACAAGGCTGCCTGGTCCAGTGGGGAGCAGCTATGCAGTCACTGTGTGATGTCAGCTGTGACCAGAGATCGGGCTGTTTATTATTAATCAGATGGGACTGAGGAAGAGTAGCAGTTCAGCAGCACCTTCCCCAAACTGAAGTTTGCTTGTATTTTCAGGTATTGTCCTACCTTTCCTCCTACGTGCCCTTTCCCCTCTACAGTGCCTTCCCTAGCTGTTTGGCAACCCTAACTGCTCTCACACCATGACTCCAACTCAAATGACTGTCATCCAGAGGGAATGTTTCCATTTGAATGACATGAGCAGGCACTCTGTAAACTTCCCCACAGGCTCTGCCACTATAATCCCTGGGAAGGAGCAACCTGCAGGACCTACTTTCACTGTTCAGTGCTTTCTCTGTTTATTGCTACCACTGTCAGAACCAAACACATCACTCAAATTCAGACGGGTGTCCTGACATCTGACAGCCACCAGCCACTGGTGATACTCAGTAACAGAAACTTGCTGTCCGTGTCCAAGGCTGAACCCACTGCATAGGGAAGGAAAGCTTGATTTCTCATTGGAAATTCCTGTGCTCTGTGGTGCTTTACACAAGGCATTTTTGGTCTCACGCTGACTTGCTTCCTTTCCTTCTCCTGTTGCAAGCACTGTTTTATCCCAGGTTGCCAGGATCCTACTGTTCCAACAGCTGCTAAGATAGAGTGAGGTGTCAGCTTTGACAGGATGCCAGACTGTTTATTAATTAAAAAGCCAAGCATTATTTATCCGTTCTGAGACCCAAATCAAAACTCATCTATTTTACCAAGGGCTCTCAATGGTTAAATCTGCTTATTCTGAGGCATTCAGCCACAACCGGCAACCACAAATCAACACATTTTGTTGTCTGCTTACTTTAATACATGCTTATCAAAATATCAAAATGCCGGAAAGCTAACTTCACTTCTTCAGGGTGAAACTGCACCTCAGTTGTACGTGAACAAATGCACACTTCCAGTGGGATCTTTGTCCTCAAACACAGAAAATATATTTTCAAAGATGTTCATCTGCCTCCCCAGCACTCAGCATTAGTATGCTCCTATTTGTACGTTGTTTTTTTTTTTCACACTGCTAGCCAACAATGCCGAGCGCAGCCGTCTGCTTCCCATATGCCACATGTCCTCCAGTGCCTCCTGTGCCACTTACCTTCAAACCCACCGCACTCTTTGGGCTCCCACTGAGGATCAACTGCCATCCTGCCTGTCTCAGTCGTGTGCAGAAGATTCTTCTAACTGTGAGCTCCACAGGATAGGAACTTTGCCCAACTGTCTGTTTCTTGGAGCACAGGGTACGCTATGGCATGGACATAAAGAACACAGAGGCATTAATGGTGTGACATTTAGGTTTGTAGCACCCTAAAATTCCAAGGGGAGAAATACCCTGGGGTCTCTTCATCTCTAAACAATGTATTCTTCTATTCAGCTAGGTTTGTCATCAAAATCTATGCAGATACATAGAGCTGTTTGAATAACAAAAAATATAGTTCACTAATTATTTGGAAATACACTTCTGGGTACTTGCAGTGACAACTCGAATCCTATATAAAGATTATTAGGAATGGGAAAAAAACGGTAGTAAGCAATCTGGTATAAATAACCACACAGAAAATCATCCTCTCCACTTTAGAGACAAGCATATTAAATCACTCATATTTTGCTGCACATAAAACATTCAAGGTTTGAATTACTCCAGAAGTATTCTTAAGAAAATGGAAAAAAAGACTGTTTCCAGTGGTTCCTCCCTTACTTCTGCACTCTCTCTATGTTTACAGTCAGGGTTGCTGTCCTGCCCCAGAGGTAACCCAACAGGTCTTGCAAAGTCTCCTAACTTTGCCCCACCTCCATCATTCACAATCTTGTCTCTCTAACCTACTCATTTTCCTCCATTCCACAAACGAGTAGTTTCAAAGAAATTCAGAGATTAATTAAAATGATTGGTGGGATGAGTCGGTGAGGGGGACAGGCTAAAGGGCTTGACAAGAAGAAAGATGAAAAGGACCAAACGCGTACAGCTTGGTTATGCGATGACTAACTGAGGGCGGAGGAGATGGACACGATACTCGTTTACAAGCGCCTGTAGCTCTGAGAAGCCTTTCTCATGTGCAAATGCAAGCTAGCTCCAGACTGGCCGTTCTGTCTAGTTTTACACATCTGGTTTCAGTGTCCTCCACGCCAAGCCCTCTTCCCCCAGCCTTTACATTCACACCTCTCCCCTCTACCCTGGCATATCACTTTTTAAATTCAGCTCAGCTCGAAGCCAGACCCAGTTCCTGGATCTCCACCCGGCGACAGGAGCCCTGGCGAGGGCAAAGAGCAGAAGGAGCGGCCGTGGGGCCGGAAGCCGGGGGTGGGCGATGCAGCAGCTCTGCCACACCTCCTGCACTGCAGGCTGAGGTGGATTTGAACCGGCTCTGAACGCACACCTTGAGGAACACCTGTGAATTATTCTTACTTCATATTACCCACTTACCCCAAGGAAACGCTGTCCCTTCTGCCCTCACACCCCCAGCTCCTTCTGATACAGAAGATAAAAGAAAAACACTTGCTGACTCTTCACACTCTTCCCTCCCTCAGCTGGGCAGACCTGCTCTACAGCAATTCCTCAAAAAAGTGGAAAATAGCATGAAAAGATTCACAGATCCCCACTCTTACTCACTTCATGCAGAGGCAAAGCAAGGGATCACATTTGAAAGCATGAAGTGTGTGAAAAACAAATAAATGAAGACACATCTATGTAAGAAGAATATTGCAGAAACTCCTCTAATGCTGTAACACCTCTAAGTTTAAAAAAAAAAAAAACTGCATGAAAGCAAGCATTCTTCTTCCGTGAGCAATGTTTCCAACACAAAAATAGCAGAAACTACCATTTATACTCATTTTCAAATGGTCTAGAAATAAGCCAAAAGCACTTGTGATAGAGGCCTGAAACAAAACACCATCTTATTTATTCCTGGACATCAAATATAATTTAGACAGATGTAGTGTGTATATGAAATTTTAATTTGTCCCTGAAAAGCCATTTCATTATTCAGATTATCTGATTGCCCCAGTCAGTCTTGTATTGATTGGCTAGAGAACTTTATAAATCAAAATCTGCATTACTGCTGGTCAGAGCATCTGCCTCTCACAGCTACAGAGATACACAGCTGATTTCCAGTCGCTACCCACAAGTTGGTTTATTGAGATACCTAAATGGCTTTGGTTTACTAGTGGGTCAGGAAGTGTGCGCCCATACTACTAAAGGAGTATTTACTGAAGGACCTCAGGAAAGGGGGGGAAGCCCTGAAGTAATAGCTGTTTAATAAACCAGGGCACAGCCCCGAACTCCCAGCCCCTGGCTGACGGCCAGAGGATCGCTGTCTCCACACGCATGGGGCCTGCTCCCGGCGAGCGGCACTTGGTGACTCCGGTGGGAACCTGGCGCTTCGCTGAGACCTGAGCTGAGACCCCTGCCCGCAGCAAGCACCCGCTCGACACTCATCCCTCCCCTCAGGATCAGAGCATAGAAAGTTCCCTCAGAGCAGCAAAGAGAGTTTGTCCTGGATTTCAGAGCTCTCCTGCTACTCACAACCTTTATGGCCAGCCTGGCTGTCTGTTGCCAGCCTCAGCCAGTAACCTCTGAGCGAGCAGCAATTAACATAAGGAGTGGACGATGGGTGTCCCCCATAGCTATGGGCCTCAGTAGCAACACGTCTCCGGAGAACTGGAATGTCTCGTCCTGAAACTGCACTTCTGTAAAAGGAAGGAAGTAAAAAACTAAAATGGGTGGGGGATAAAATAAGAAAAAAAAGAAAGCAAATGACTTCCAGCCCAATGCAATGCTTACTGAAGCTAACAAAAAACTTGCATTGACACTGGTGGGGCTGAACTGGACAGGTCATGCAGGCGGTTATGGGGTTAGAGAGGTTAAAGCTACACTGACCATGTTCCTGATTCACAGTCTGAACTTGGCTTTCTAGGAGAAGAGATGTGCAGAGAAAACAAAAAGACAAAACTCTGATAAATTCAACATGTCAACAGTTAATTGGAACAACATTCATCAGGGTTAATTGTTTATACAGAAAACTGAATAAAGCAAATGATTTACAACGGCTTCCTATGTAACAAAACACACACACGCCAACTTATTTTTTAAAATAAGTCTTATTCTACAATACAAATCTCTAAACAGCAAAATGCTTCAAATTCGTGTCTTCCCTTTCTCCAGAATTTCTTCCTTGCATAGACAAGCCCTTTATAAGCATGTAAACTGCATGCTGACACAACAGAGACATCATTCACAAGACAGTCCCAGGGGGATTTTTAGCACAGCAAGAACATGAGGACAGTCACATCGGGTCCAACGAGACACCCTGTTCCTGACAGGAGGATACCTTCAGCACACAGAAGCAGGGCACGCACACAGCAGTTTTGCCCTGGGATGCTCTCCCAGACACGAGCTGTTTGCAGCTTTGCGATTTCCGGTGCCAGAGATTCACTGCGTTCAGGAGCCCCTGACAGATTTCCCTCCTGTGAATTCATCCGACCTCTTTGAAATCCTTCAGTCTGCACAACTGCCAGGGTGTTCCGTGTCTGAACAGCTCTGTGAAGCGATTTCTCTCATTTGTTCTGAACCTGTCACCTGCCAGTTTTGGTCGGCGCCCCTCAGCTCTTGTGCCAGAAGCCAGTCTTTGGCCTCTATTTATCTTGTATGCAGTGATTTGAAGGGAGTTAAACAACTGCTTCTGACATTCACTGCGTTAGTGACTTCCAGAGGCTTTCTTAAGCACATGCATTAACTTACTGCTGCTGAAGCTACAGAGGGAGTTGAGCAGTTGGTTTGTTACCTGGGCAAAGATGCCTGTTGCCTACGTGAAGGCTGCGCGCACACCTACAGCACACAGCAAGCCCCAGTTCCCGGGCAAACTTTGTGTTTTGTGCCAGGGACTGTTAACACAATCCGGGGGAGCAGCGCGTGTATCAGCTGTGTAATTCCAGCCAGCATACGAAGTCACTCCAGCACCGACCATGTGGTGAAATGAATACACTGACTGAAGTCAGGTGGGCACAGTGAGGGAATGGAGGCTGGGAAAAAAAAAAAAAAAAAAAAAAAAGTGATAACTTGTATCAGTGGAATCAGACGTTCACTTTTAATTCACAGCTGCTTTTGTTTCTGTTTGTTTCATTGTTGCTTCCTATACCGTAACTGGTAATTATGTTATTATGTCTAGGAAAAAATAGCACTGGCGAATTTGAAAGCTTGTTTTCAAACCCGGGCATAAGTTTGCCAGCTTCACATGTCGCAAAGCGATTGAACCTGACAGAGTTCTTCGGCGAAGCATTAGGCCGGCCCTCCCCGCAGCAGCAGCAGCGGCGCTGGGAGCACTTGCTGTTGCAGCAGCGCAGCCCTCGGTCCCCGTCCCGGCCTCCAGCAGCTCCG
>VXAV01005647.1:338743-364275 GCA_013399715.1 Alectura lathami | reverse complement strand
AGAGCGGCGGCTATGGATATAATAACGCCAAGGTGCTGAAGCAGAGCATGACGCTGAACCTGTCCGACCCGGCGAGCAGCCTCAAGCCGCACCTGAGGAACAAGAACGCCGACATCCTCACCTCCCCCGACGTGGGGCTCCTGAAGCTGGCCTCGCCGGAGCTGGAGCGGCTCATCATCCAGTCCAGCAACGGGCTGATCACCACCACGCCGACCCCGACGCAGTTCCTCTGCCCCAAGAACGTTACCGACGAGCAAGAAGGCTTTGCCGAAGGCTTCGTGAGAGCCCTGGCGGAGCTGCACAACCAGAACACCCTGCCCAGCGTAACCTCCGCCGCGCAACCTGTTACCGGAGGCATGGCACCTGTGTCCTCCATGGCCGGCGGCAGCAGCTTCAACGCCAGTTTGCACAGCGAGCCCCCGGTGTATGCCAATCTCAGCAACTTCAACCCCAACGCGCTCAACTCCGCACCTAACTACAACGCCAACAGCATGGGCTACGCGCCGCAGCATCACATAAACCCCCAGATGCCCGTGCAGCATCCCAGGCTTCAGGCTTTGAAAGAAGAGCCTCAGACTGTACCTGAAATGCCGGGGGAAACCCCTCCTCTGTCTCCTATTGACATGGAGTCGCAGGAGAGAATCAAAGCCGAGAGAAAACGCATGAGAAACAGAATCGCAGCGTCCAAATGCCGGAAAAGGAAGTTGGAAAGGATTGCCAGGTTGGAAGAAAAAGTGAAAACTTTGAAAGCCCAGAACTCAGAGCTGGCATCCACTGCCAACATGCTCAGAGAACAGGTTGCACAGCTTAAGCAGAAGGTCATGAACCATGTCAACAGCGGGTGCCAGCTAATGCTAACACAACAGTTGCAAACGTTTTGAAGAGACTGACTTCAGTAGGAACTGTGATATTGTGGTATAACTCGACAACAAACCAAAAGCGGCAGATGCGTAAAGCTAATGGTAAAAGCTGAGAGGCTGAGTCCTGCCTGTGCTCTGCAAAGCGCATGTGTGGAAAGACTGGCGAGCCTTCAGCTTGAGTTGGTGAAGCAGCCAGCACCGCTCCGAGAAGTGCTGTTCCTGCTCACATGAGGCGTCAGATCTTCGTTTAACATTGACCAAGACCTGCATGGACCTAACATTCGATGATCATTCAGTATTAAAGGTTAAACTGCAATAGAAACTGTAGATTGCTTTATGTAGTATTCCTTAAGAAAAAAAAAAAAGTGGGAGGGAGGTTTGTGGGAGGCTGATAAACAAAAAAAGAACTGTTCTGCCTGCCTTCAAGTAAATTGTGTATGTACATATCCTTTTTTATTTTATTTTATGAAAGTTGATTAATGTCAATAAACTACTTCATGACTTTGTAAGTTATTTTTATGTTGTTTATTTGGGTACTGCCCAGTATTGTTTGTAAATAAGAGGCTTTTTTTTAGCACTCTGAGTTTACCATTTGTAATAAAGTATAATTTTTTTAATGTTTCTGTTTCTGGAAAAAAAATCTAGAAGGTTCTATTATATTTAAGAAAAATAAAATACTTAAAATGCATTTCCTCCTCACACTTCTTTTGCCACTACCTGAGCTGGGAAAATGCCCTTTATGCTGAACTCTGAAGGGCAGGGACTATGTTAAACTTACTGAGTAACTACAGGCATGTCCTGGAGAACGTGTGAGGAGGAGAGTGGGGGGGAAACCGGATCCTGAGCACTAAGCAAATACAACTTTTTGAGCCGTCCTGAAGTTGCAGTTGCTAATCTTACCCTGTGTGGACTGCCTGTGTGTTGCAGTGGCGGAGCTGAGGCAGCTGATTTAAACTTCAGGCAGGCTGTAGAGGGGTAGAAAGCCAGCATGTGAAACTGCTCTGCAATTGTAACTGGCTGCTTGTGCCCTTGCCTGCTTTTCATTAAGCTAATGCCCTCAGCGGGATCAGGCAAGAGGCTGTTTATTTTCTTTAAAAAAAAAAAAAAAAAAAATTGCTCTAGACTTCAAAACCACATTCACCTTTTATTCCTGTGTGCTCTTTCCAAGGGAAGGGGTAATCTTTGTTAGTATTTTTGACAATGCTGTTGTCAGCAGAAAAATAACCCTTTACCTTGTAGTAACACCTGAAGGGAAAGGATTCCAAGTTCTAAACTTTTTAGCAATAGAAAAGCTGGGAAAACAACCTAGGAGGAAGTGGAAAGACAGGATTGCAACTTCTCTGGCACTTACCGTGTATTTTTGATAATATAACCTCAGTACAACAATATAAATATATACCTTAGAACCACACTGCTTAACCTACTGGGGGAATGACTCTGACACCAGACCTTTCACACACTGCACCCAATTCACTTTGTTTAGTAAGTGTATGTTTGAGGGGAGATCAGATGTGTTCCTGCTCAGTGTCGATGGCCAAACGACTAGGAGGAAAAATACTATCAAAAGAGAAGAAGAAAATACTAAAAAGTAATTATTAGTGAAGTAACAACACTAACTTTTTAGAGTAGACAGTCCTATTCCATATTTTAAGGAAAAAAAGACACAAGCATAGTTTTGACTGAAGTAACAGCCATGCGTAAGGTCATTTCACCAGATTTCTAGATTAGAGCAGACTATTTACTGTTACCATGATACCCTGAAACTTCCATCTCATAGTGTCCAGAGATATATTCCTTACAGGAAGCATAGAGCTACCTTTGCTCTGACAGATTTTTTTTTTTTTTCCTGTCTGTATTATGCAGGCTTTTTCACATGAAGGGTTGTTCTAATGTTTCCAACACGGTCTCGTGGTAATATCCTTCCACATCACAATCCAAGCGTTAAGGTAGGTGCTGTTCAGATGCTGTTTGCTGCTGTCAGAGGAATACACTTACAACAACACCAACTAAACAAAGGGTTACTAGGAGGATACTGCAGTTTGCCAAGAGTACATTTTGCTGATGTCAGCAACCCGGAAGGTAAGTTGATTTTGACCATATGTAGGAATAGACAGCAGAGGGATAACACACAGCACTGCTGGGTGTGGTTTTACAGGGATTTAGCAAGTGCCAACTAGCAAAATAAGCAGGGCAAGGAGATTAATTACCTGCAAAGGTGCCTGTTTAACTCTCCGTAGTGCTGGGTTATGGAATAGATGTTACTAGCAAGCATTTTGCTTAATCACCTAATTACGCAAAAAATAAATACATTATATAAAATGCTATGTTAATTAAATACAGCTGAGTGACAGTCAGCCCCACCCGATCCTAATACGCACGCACAGACATTTAGCACCACAGTTATATGTTTTCTCCAGTACCACATTCCGTAGCACCGGCAAAAAAAGTGACAGAGTACCAGCGCTGCTCGTTCCGCAGGCATGGCCCGTGGGTTGCTGGGACGCGGTTACTGACCGGGTCCAGCCCAGGAGGCGGCGGTGGGTTTTAATGTCACAAGGAGCCAAGGCACAACACAGCATGAAGCCATTCTTAGATCCCACGTCTTGTCTGGGGATCAGGCCTGAGACAGGGCAAAGTAAACTTATATCACCTCCACCTCCATCTGTTTTGTAAACAGTGTAGTGGGATGCGGGCCTGTTGCTGTCTGGTTCCCTTCAACACAGACGAAAATTCAGCGCTCTCAGCGTATTACCAGATCACTCGGTGATCAATAAGCATGACTGTAATGAAAGACATGCGTGCATTTCTATGTGGTGAAATGCAAAGTTTTCACACCTACTTAACTTGGGATTTAAATTGCCAAATGCACTGTGCAGGCTACTTCTATAAGGAAAAGTCCATTCGCTTTGAGATTTAGAGAGAAACTCTTTTTGTTGCCCCAGCTGTACTCACAAGGGAATATTTTGCAAGTAACAGCATTGTAAGCGTGTATTTTGTTTGGCTGTGAGTGTTGTCAACGGATTCAGGAAGTGAAGTCAGAAAAAGGCAGGGTTTCAAACAGGGCAGCGTACACAGCAAAGCCTAGGCAAAGAGCCCCTAATCAGAACAACATGTTTGGGTTACAGAAATATTAATTAGAACTCGGGTCCGCACTAAAACCAACAGACTCCTCACATGTCTATCCCATGAACAGAAGTGAGCAGCAATGGGAATGGCATGATTTTAAATCCAAACTATTTGTCGCTACCGAAATAACAGTAATAATCTAACACACTGTAGTGGGACAGAGCTCTGTGCCAGCCAGCTTTAATCTCAACACAGTAGCAGCTGTTAACAGAGTCCTCCATCACCAAACTGCCCAATTCTCTGCAGGTCTGACCTCAAAATACAGCATTTTGATAACAGCATAAGGCAGCACACACCCACTTAACATCAGAGCTTAACGACCAAGCTACGCCTCAGCTTCCTAAATTTTATAGGACCCTGTCAAGAAATACAGACAATATCCCTCTAAACCTGTGTGAAAAGTAGACTGACAGTTTTGTCCCACGCAGAAGCCTAAGAAATCCATTAAAATAGTTACATTCTGAAAAAGGCCTTTCAATAGAGTACATTGCTACGTATGCATTAATGATCTTATCCTCCCAACTCTGAAGGAAGCAAAGAATCTAATTTACAGACAGCCAGGTTAATTGTGCAGCAGGCTGACATCATTGATCACACGCAGACACTGTACGACACAGTGGGGAGCCTGAACCAGCAGCAGAACTGGAAGGCGTACAGCTGGGTCAGCATGGGGCTCTGCCCGGGTGAACACCCCGGCCAGGCTCCGGGTTCCTTAGCCTGGGCAGCATCACTGAACAGGCTGTGGGGGCAGAGGCACCAGCTCAGGGCAGAACAACCTTAGGCGTCCTGGAGCAGCACACCACCGAGTGAAGTGTCCTGTAGCCAGGAGAAGCACAGGGCAGAGCTGAAAAAGCACACTTATCTCAAACACCAAGCCTAGTGCCTACTATGCTCTCCATCTCTTCCTCTCCAACTCCAAGACAGGCGTAACATTGTAGATTTACCAACGTCAAGAAACTAAAACCAGTTCACGCAAAGTTTGCTAAAAAAAAAAAAGTTGCAAACTTCATAAGTGAACACAAAATATTACTAACGGGCAGACAGACAGCAAGGCGTTATATTGAAATTATCACATAGACAACCCACTAGGGAACAGAACATACCTCAGTAACATTAGCTATGGGATAGGGAGAAGGAAGATGGTATTAATCTTCCAGCTAAAAGAAGGAAGAACGTAGGTGGGTTGCTTCTTGAGAAGGTGATCATTCCAGAGAAGCGTTTGTTCTTTCGAACTGCGTGCACTGCCGGCACCACCGCCTGCACCCGAGAGCAGCGGCCATCCTAATTCTGCACATGCATACCATTGCTGACGTGAGCACTGTAATATATTCTCTAACAGAATGGTGATTCTTACAAAGAAAACTCACAGAAAGGCACCAGATAATTTACCATGAAAGCCTCTGACTACTTAAGCACTTTTAAAGTGGTTCTGCACACCAGGGCCCTCTTTTCCAATTTTGCACATTATTCTTCGCAGTACATTTTTGTTAAGGAACAATAGAACCACAGAAATCAAATTAGACGTTCATCACGGTCCCCTTCTGTCCTTAAATATTCCAAAAATACTAGAAACACAGTTATAGTGGGAAGGCAGAGCTTTTTAAAAAGTTAAATATCGAAAAAACTGCTGAATTTCTTAGCTTAGAGTAAAAACAGCCATTAGGGGAAAAACCTAATTCAGAAAAATGAGTGAAGAAAGTGACATAATTTTGAAATCTTAAGACAGAACTTGATAGGTTATGACCTGAAATGATTAATCCGGTTCAATACAAAATACTTAGAAACTAACTCTGTAAGCAAAAGAGGAAGAATTAACATCTGTTTTCCTCAGTCTCACAATTCTTTTGTGTTTTGAGCCTTGAATTCTCCAAGTAATTTTTGTGTCAATTCCATAACGAAAAGGACCAACAACTTGCTAGAAATTCCTCCAAACTGACCGTTACTCTTTATTCCCTTTTAATTTTAAAACAATTCCTGTGAAACTTGGCAGCATACTAACACCAAAGATGTGGGAAATGGGACACAATTCCAGCAGATGGAGCTCAAAATCAAACAGTCCCGCAACAAGCTGCACAGATGCTTGCAGCAGGAGCTTTTGCTTAGATGGTGCAAGAGCCAGACATGACTTCAGATCAAACCTGCTATCATGCAAGTGTTCTAAAAAAGATCTAACAGCTTCACTTAGGTCTTAAAGTAATCCCTGCAAGGAGCAGGGACATCTTGCATCATCATAATCACAGAACAACCACAGTTACTTCAGAGGACGCTAAGGGTTCAGATCCCGACATCTGTGACTACTTTCCTGAATTCTCACCCACAATACCAAATTAGTGGGGACGACTCCTGTTATTGTGCCTTGTATGTCTCAGAAAACATGCACAGTGCAGGTATCTACTGCATGTTGCTGTTCAAACTCACAGAGCGATTCACACAGCACCCATGCGGAAAAGGAGCAACGTCAGAAGTTGTGAATCTCCACAAGATGGACTGCCGGCAGCTTTAACAGCACAGGCTTGCCCTACAAAAACTGTAGATTGCCTATTTCAAGTAACGAGATTTTCAAAGCTTCTGACCCCTATGTGACCACAAATCAAAGCACCTCAGCAGCTTTTAAATGAAAAAGCTCATTTTTGTTTCTGTCCAAAAGCAGTTTTGGGACATTTAATACTTGTGAACTGCTGCACCCACCTTGCAAACTCTGGTGGCTGTTTTGTTTTTACCTTGAAGAGCCACACACACAAAGTTCCTCTTGAAACAAAGCCATAACAACTCAAAGATACGGGTCAGGACTGACTTGGTTTAACTTCTGGCAGTAAGTTATCTAGGTTTGGAGGCACCATAAGTCCTCTTTATAGTTAACAGAAAAGCACATGCATCTTCAGAGAGCAACCTGGGTAAGCTAAACAGGCAACAGGCAGTGCCTCTAGCTCAGCTGCCTAGTTCTCTAACTTAAAAGCATCCGGTCAGATGGGATGAAACCTGGCTGTGATTACCTGATTGGAATCAGGAGACACTTCCTTTTACTGAATAGGAAAGTTCTGCAAACATCCATCATGTGTTAGCGATGAATGCATTTCCATATGCAAAGGTTTCTTCTGCTGCACCACACACACCATGTGCACTATTTTTTCCTACACAAACAGCAAGGTATCCCTACACATTAACAGCTGAAAACTCCTTACACGAAGTCATTAGAAATTAGACTCATTATGAACCCTCCAGTGGTATGTATGCCTGGGCCTCAGCCAATATACGATCCTTATCATGCTCAATAGTCACCAGGAGTCTGACCCAAATAGCTGAAGAGGAGACAAGGAACCCAAATTCTCAAACAAAATGCATCTCTAGTTTCCCTGTTTGGTTTTGCTATCAACCAGATTGCCTGTTCTCCCTACTTTCTGAGTGAACAGACGATTTCTAAATATGACCACTAATTATTTATCAAAGTGCTATTATTAGCCAACCTACAAGCTATACATTAGGCACAGCTGACTTTAGGAGTGGCAGCACAAGAGGTTACAGTTAGTCGGCAGCAAGGTTACTGACCAAAGCTAACCCGTGGAAGGTTAACAGCAAAATTTTCTTCTTTAAACTCAGTGTGGCCTTTGTCCAGCCTCCTTCTTCTTTAGCAGAGATTTCTAGCCAGTGTCTTTCCAGCGCAGCACCGCAGGAAGCAGCACATCTTTATCTAACTTCCCGCTACATCGGTTTTAGGGCTGTGAAAAATCAGCTCTTCTCTATGCAGATTCAGCTGGGCTTTTAATATTTTAGCTCGGTGAGAGACCTCTGAACTTTTTTTTTTTTTTTTTTTGCCACTTCTGCACTCCCAAATGCAGCTAAACTTGGTACATTGAGGGAAGTGCCCTGGAGTGAGCTTCACAACTACTTACAGCTTTCACTTCTGTGTGATTTTGCAAAAGTAACAATAAGGTTGACTGATTTGATTATTTTTTCAAAAGCCCAATTCCTAAACATTCTGGATATAAATACCAGTTCTGGAAATCAGACCACTGATAAATACTGTGAAGAAAATGTTTAAAAATATTATCTTCTTATGCTGAGAAACAGGGATGTCAGAAGCTCTGAAGCAGAAAGATGGAAAATGAGCAAGGGCAAAACATTTTGTCCCAAGAGACTGTTTTTTTTCTTATTGGGAATTTGTTCAGCCTCAAACCAAACTTTTATCTTTACAAGAAAGTTTCATGGCTCTAGTGCTCTAAAACTGATAGTTTCAAACTGGTATATAAAAAAAAAACACTCTCATTTCACCAATTTTGACCTAACTTGGGGCCTTGCTGCATGACCATAGCTGTAGTTCTTTAACATACCAAAAAGCAGCTGAGGTTTGCATGCCAGTTTGTGGACTGCCGTAGCTAACAGCTGGCCACCACTGCTACAAGGGCTGCTGCTGGCAGGCCAGCACAGACAGAGAGGTCAGCCCCCAGGCCTCAGCTTTGATGCACATACACATTTTTCTCACATTGGTGCCAGCTTTAGCAGCCATCTTTTCCCTCCTTCTTTACCTCTTTTTTTTTTTTTTTTCCCACTCATTTATGCTGGTAGAATGTTTTAGAATATTGCAAGAAACTAATCGTCTAGAAATAATCTGGACAAAAAGAAAAAAAAAAAACACCTTATTTTTAATCTGCGCTGCTTTCCCTATTTGGTTAACTGTGAGGTTCCACGAACAGCTGAAATGATGGGGGGCCATGGAACAGTGGGACACAGGAACAGGTACAGGCAGTAGGGATGTGGCATCGTCTCAAAGAAATGCTCACTAGCAACCTCCAAAGTACCAGAGATCGAGTCAGAACTCTTATATTCATCCTTCTCAATTTAAATTACACTACAAAAATGCCCAGGCAGATCTTGCACCAGTTTTCTACCTTAATTTGAATTCACACTTTTGGTTAAACAAGCTCAACTTCCCATATGGACAAAGCTATAAAACACGGTTTGACTTTCTCAGCAACAATTTTCGCGCACCCATTAACCTGAATGAGAACTGTGAGTCTGTAGCATACCTACTTATGAAGCTGCTTTTTGTTAGATGACTAACTTTACGCATATATATTTAAAATTATTTAAGAGGGCAGTGAGGTTATTACTCAAAGTCTTATAAATGGAATTTCTTGCACATGCTCCTGATGTTGGCTTCCATGTCTGTTTTGAATTTACTTACAAACTACATCAGCACACCCAAAACTTGTTACAAGCTATTTCCTTGGCCCCCTCTGCTCACTGTTTATCATTCTTATGTGCAGAAATTGCTTCTGTGTTTTTCACTGCACATGAAATGCCAGATGGCAATATGAGAAAGGCTTGGTTTTTAACTTAATGTCAACTGTTGTTGCTTCCATGGTTGTGTGCCTGTGGGTTGGATGTGGCATCTGGGTTAATGAAATGCTCTCGCTGTTAGTATCCATGGCATCTATTTGCAAAGCCAGTTACATTTCCAAACTCCAAAGGTAACGCTGACAAACTGAAGTGACATGAGGAACAATGTAAAGAGCTCAGGGAGTAAAAGATGTTACGAAGGTACTCCTTTTCTTTTAGAAACAGCTCAATTCCCAACTCTGTTGCAAATTAAGAACATAAGCATCTCCGTTTAGGAACAGTGTTGCCTGGTTTTCTGTAGCCTTTCTTATGGTATTCTCTCCTGAAATTCAGTTATAAGTTTGACAGGCCCACAGTCTGATCTAAGAAGGAAAAGCTAATGTTACCCCTTTGGGAATGCACTGCGCAGCGCAGCCACACAAGTGCAGGCTGCCAGCCTGTGAGAAGCACAGTACTCGTCCTTCCCCGGCCTCTTTAGGAGGGTCTAGCTTCTATGGTGGCAGTGGTGATCCAAGGGCAGTAAGAGGAAATAAAACTCCTCGTCTTTTACAACTGTATAGAAACAGGAACAGCCAAGATCTAGCAATTAACATACAAAAATAAAAGGAGATTCCTCACTGTTTCTAGGGCTCAGTTGATACCACATTGGAGAATATCACTGTACGAGGTCACAACAAACAGAGGCCATGTAGCCAGTAAAAACTGTCATTTTTGCCTGTGCAACCAGAAATGTTTTTGTAGTGATTAAGCCTCCCAAATATATCAAAGGCTAAACTCATGAGAAGAGTCAGAATAGAAGTAAAGCTCTCAAGTACTGAGTATTTTAATACCTTTTTATTTCTTCCACTGTCAGTTGTCAGTATTTGCCTACTCTAAAGCCCACAAACAATAATACATTAAAATACATTTTGATTCATTAAACTATCTTAAGCTACATTTAAACATTGTTATACTTTGATCCCAAACTGGACTACTACAACAGGCTTCATAGCATTACAAAAAACTGATTCTTTAAGTTCATTTGCTGAATATATGTTTGTTATGCCCAATGTCATGAGCCTCATCCTAATCTTGAGTTTAGGTATTATTTGATACTTCATGTCCTGAGATTCCTTCCTTAAGTCTGAAACCTTAATTCAAGCCAGCTGTTACGCAATAACTCCACATGTGTGGGACTTTCCCATTCACTGAAAATAAAAGCTGGAATTGTTTTTTTAAGAGATTTAATGTCCATTGTGGGATGGCTCCTTTTAAATAAAGGCAAAGAAACTATCAAAGTTGGTTCACCCATTCAATGTGAAAATGATCCTGTGCAAAGCTGCTGCATATGTTGTTTCATGCCTTGTCCATGTTATGGCACAATTCACAACATGATTTTGCCTTTTTCAGCTTTCCATCTCACAGAGCTATACTGTTTGCTTGAAGCTGATGGTGCAAATATTAATACATTTCTCCTCTCAGCATCGTGGTACGGCTTGTTCCTTAATGTGTAACGTACTGCTGGTACTGAAGCTGGGGTCCACTACCCCTTGCTCTGAGCCAGAGGCAGTCTCGCTGTCATTCGCAGCCCATCACTTGGCACCTAAGGTGCATGTGAGCTGCTGGCTGTGGTGCCTTGCTGTTCTGCCTCGCTTTTATCCAAGACCATAAATGCCTCTGGAAATAAGAGGGAGAGTGAACTGCAGTCTGATCACTGTGTAAGCTGATAAACCTGACTTAAACTTCACCTCTGCCCACTGCTTATCACGCTGCTTAACAGCATTGCCACCTTTCTAAGGACAGCTGCAGAGAAGGATGGCTGACAAGGGCTCTGCTACCCCACCCGCCAGCCGCACACAGGCGGCAGTGCCCTGTGCCACACGCTGTGCTGCGGGCCGGCCGAGTTGGGCACTGGGAGCAGCAGGTGAAGAAGAGAGCAGAAGGTGCTGGGTTCACTGCACCCAGCGCAGCCTGTTTGTCAAGGCTCTTTCTGCGCTTCTGTGAAAACAACCTTTATTTGGCACCAAATATTTTAAAATACTTGTACTGTATATAATATTTTATGTAATAAATTGGTATGAGAATTAACCATATATATGCAACTATAAAGAAATTCTGCATCCTGCTATTAGAAGCACTTGGTTCCCTGATATCCAACAGAATATTCTGAAACAGTATTTTTATTCAAATTAATTTCTTCTGAATATCATGGACTGAAGAGTATTGGGGGGTGGGAGAGGGAAGGGTGTACACATATACACGGGCATCTGTAGGATCCTACTGGCATATTATTGAAATACAGAAAAATCCAGCATTGAAATATAGAGATTTTCAATACCATTTTAACCACAAAAAAAAAAAAAAAAAAAGCAATGGCTCCAGAAAAAAAAGCACTGTTCTACCAGATGGCATGTAAAGGGTTAAAATGAATAGGGTATTTAAAAGCAACAGAATGTTTTCCTGTAAACTCCTTCTATGGTGTGATCTAGGGGAAGGTCCAACTCAAGTGCTGGATGTTCATACAGGATTTCCTATGACTAATGCTGTCAGAATTCAAAACTTTTAATTTAAAATGTGGGCGTCACACACAGATAGGAAATTTACCATTTAAAATTTCTTATTTGAAAATGAATGAAAATTACTCTGATTTTCAGATTCGTTTGCAGGACATGGCATGGTAGCATAAAAAAAAGGAAGTCACTAAGTGGCATATGCTGGGACTGCCTGCCAAGCGTTTACACAAGGCTTTTATATCTGGATAGGATCCACAGGAAGCTTGTACAGGAAGGCCTTTTCCTTCCTTATTTTTGAAAAGCTTTGTTGGATGGAAATTATGCCAGTGAATAAAAGAGGGGACGGGGAGGGGGCGGGGGGGCAAACGACCACTCTGGTGATTTTGGTGCCAATTCATGCAAAACTGAAAGTCATGTTGAAATGACAGTAATGCAACCTGTGGTGAAAGTGTCCAACAAAAAGCAAACCTATGGGATGCAAAAGACATTTCATAGTTTTTTATTTAAAAGACTCAAAAAAAAAAAAAATTAAAAAAAAAAAGGATCACATGTACCAATTCAAAATGGCTCAATTTGCCAGTATTTCTAGCAAGAAATACTGGAATTTCTAGAAATTTCTAGACAATGGCTTTGTGTAGTCTTTAGTAACTTTACTCTGAACTCTGTTGTAAACTCCAACTGCTTCAGGTAAATTTTAAATAGTCATTTTTTACTGTATTAAACATGAAGTTAATATAGCTTGAGCTGTCACTACAGTATCCCTTCTTTCACTTCTTAATGTCACGTTGATACCATTCTCACAATACCACATTAACACTTAGGTGATACCAAGTTTTCCCTCCACCTTGTGATGAAAGGGGAGAAGAAGGTTAATTCTCCAGCTTTTCTCTTCACATATTGTAGGTACACTTCACTGTGCAAGAACTTGTTAAAAATCACTCTCCTTTCCTTACTCTGAGTCTTTTAAAATCCCCGGAGGGAATCCTACTATTCTGCGTATATATTATAGTATATATATTGAGCCAATATATATTGGCTTCACTGGGAACCGTAACAGCAGAAAACAGACCTACAGGTAGGCTACAAGGGCTCTGGGTACCATTTCAGCAACAGCCATGTCAGCTGGCAGGAGTCTTGAATTTAACCCTGAGAGTCTTGTAAACCAGAATAGCTATTTAGGCAAAGGAAGAAGGAAAACAACAAACCAAACAAACACAACACCTTGCTCAAATAGGGAATGCTTTTACTCCACAGTAAGTGAGGCAGAAGTTGTAAATAAGTGCATTTGATGACAGAGGAAAAATTATGGAAGAGGAGACTTTAAAAAGGTATAATATAGTACTTAAAGGAGTAAGAGGAAAGTAGTACAGGGCACAATGGAAGACATCAAAAACATTAGAAAGAATGATTGTAGAGTATGCAGCTCTTGCAAAAACTTTTGGTGGAGGTATGCAATTCTCTCCAGCTAGACATTAGAACCAAACATTAAAAGCAAGAAAGCTACTATTAAAATAAAAAAAAAAAAAAGGTGCATGTATAATGAGTCAAGCTAATGCTCTGCCCACAGAGTAGCTATGGCACAGGTAACAGCCATACATAACCAGCTGCTGTGAGAAAAGGCACTCCTAGAGGAAAGAAAATCCATGCTGGTGTGCTTTCACTGCTCTTGTGACCAAAGATAGGTTTTTTTGTTTTTTTTTTTTTAAAAAAAAAGCCTGTTTCTACTGCAAACATTTCTCTGCTCACTGAGTGGACTACAGGAATAAGGAATAAAGAAGTAGTTTAAGGAATGGGAAGAGAGAAGTCTGAAATGAAAGCTCCAGTTCAGATGAGACTACGCATGGTTTGCAAAGCGATGGAAACTGAGGGGGCAGCTAGGTCATGCCTTTCCCCTGCTGGATGAATCACTCTCTGAATGGAAACGTGAGTAGGAAGACATCATGGCTTGGGAACAAAGAGAGCTGCTGGAATATCACAGGGGCAGCTGAACAGAGAAGGATGTTTTGGGATATGCCAAGGAAAGCAAACGCCATGGATCTGGAGGAGCTGTCAGGCCTTTGTAATTTAGGGAGCTACCCAAATCAGCGGGGGTGTTCCTCATGGAGTCGGACAGGAGAAAGGCTGGTTCAGTGCAGCAAATAATCACTTCCTTCATGCCTCAGCATTTTTCTGAATTCAAAAAAAGATAGGAGCTGCTGTTTTACTGAAGTTTTTGGGACTCAGACTTGCACACCACTGAAGCATCCCTCTGTAGTTAAATATATACTTACACACTTTCCAAAATGGAGCTCAAAATCCAGATGCTGACATACAAGGAGACAGACGGTCTGGGGAACCAACATGGTCAGTCAAAGCCAGAGGGATCAAACAGATGGCAGGGGAAGCTGTCAGAATTGGAAAGAGGAGATAACGTGGAAGAATCAAATCTCTCTGCTTAGAAAACCTTCTAGCAGTGAGAAATACTGTGAAAAGGAACAAAAGCTGCCCACCAAATTACAGCACTGTGAACAGATTAAAACACTAATAAGAAAGAAACAATATGTGGTGGTGATTTTATGGTATTTCTATAGCAGGAAAGATAGATTTTGCTTTGATGTATAATAAGAATAAACACACACACACACACAAAAGAGGATTTTAAGTAGCTGAACACCACAGAGTACAACTGAATCACTGAATCATAAGCATAAATGGGAAAAAAAAATCCAGATTTTTCTCTAAATATAGAGTTTTAGACCAAAAAAAGTAACATAGACAAGCTAAAGCAGCACAGCCAGGCTATCTCATAATCCTGAGTTGCCTTGCCTTTAAATGTGGTGGTAAACAATACTACTGAAAAACTGAGAAGCAAAGGAATATGAAGGAATTACTTTCACTCGAGGTGCAGAAGCTTATACAGAATTTTTTACACAGTGCTAGTTACTATCGGTCTTCTGTAAAACTAGAGCAGTAAGAAAAACCTAAAGGACTCCCAATGGAATAGCTCAGGGAGCAGGGAATATATGAACCATTTTCAAAGTAAACAGCGAAAGGGACAAGAAGCAAAGCTAGAATATTAAGGAAGAAAAACAAAGCTTATGGAGCCTGAAATGACAGCTAGGAAGAAAGCAACAGATGCGGGGAATCTTCTCTTATGTACTGCAAGAAGTCCATCAGAAAAAACATTTGGACTCAGCCAGGCCCAACTATTTCAACTGCCCTCGGAAGTCTTTAAGGGGGGAATTACCTGAGCCCCCAGTCACTGCTACCTGCTCCGCCACCTGCAGGACTGCAGCAGCTTTTTCCCACTGGTGGTGGTAGTAGAACCTAAACTTAACACCACAAACTCAAAAGATATACTGCGTTTTTTACAGAGTAATTATAAAACAGTTTTTCTTACCAGAATAAAAATTATTGAGACGGTTTTCTACACTTAATTCAAAATTTTTTTATATTTCTTCAAGTTCGAAAAAAAAAACAAAACCAGAACTACAGAACTAAAGTAAATGGATTTGAAAATTCTTTTGACATAGTAAATAAAATTTATATACATAAATGGATTCCTCAGAGACAGAAATTTCAGTCTGTGTGTGGGGAGACTACATTGGCAAGACATTGTTTAGGTAAATGTCTGTACTATGTCTGATGCTTGACATCTAACTAATAACTTAATAAATAACAGCAATTAAAACTGGTTTATGATGTGGCAAAACATTATTTCCTTTCAAAGTCACATTAGTCTCTATTAATCTCTACTGCATTTGAAAATCAGTACTAACAATATTCTGCTTGCACACTGGTTTAAATTCAGAGCAGTTTTTCCCAAATTACTCCAGGTCTACAAAGCAAATCTGGCCAAAAGACTTCTGTGGGAGATCTGGTGGCACCCACATTCACCTCCTGGGAGCAGTGCTGGCTGTAAGACATCCCTGGTAGTCATGGGGCTGCAAGGAGGGAGGATCTTGGTCTTCAACGGTTAAAGAACTTTTAGGAAGCACTTCCTGCTGTAAGATTGCACTGACAATGTGTATGTTCCTGACTCAAAACCACAAAAACTTGTTTGGTTTAAAAAGGAAAAAAAATCTGCCAGTTTTGAAAAAAAAAAAACAAGAACAAAACCCAAAAACCTGGTTTTGCTGATCCCTGAAGATCCTCAGCATTTAGTAACTTAATACTTGTACATCATTTACATTCAATGCTAATGATCTGAGGACTAACATCCTTCCATAAATGCTTTCTATTAGGGTTGGTGTGAAAAGACACATTTAATCATCTAAAATAATACTTCAGGTAAAAATCAAAACATTGATACAACTTTAATCCAGTGAATTAGAAGATGGTTTCGCCCAGTTAATAAAAATCAGTATTAGTGTCTGCGTGGATCTAGGAATTAACAGGCAAATTCGATCTTAAGTTCAAATTAAGCTTGTGACAGTAAAGATTTCTGCAGAATAAACATGCATAGAAGCACACAACTAGTGATACTCACAAGACATAAAAATGGTAATTTTCCTTTTTTGGCCTTGGCATTGTATAAATCGCAGTAATTAAATATATATTTCATCATAGCATCGCTAACAATTTTTCTATTTGTTTCAGAGCAACTTTAATTCTACTTACTATGTTTTGAAACAAGCACATAGCTTTTCCTTAGCTCTGTGAAGCTAAACCAGAAAGCTTTTATTTCCTTCTACCTCCCCTACGTAGCTTCTCGGAAAACTACCTGGTGAGTAGCTTCATGGAAAGCTTTGTAAAAATACCTGCAACTATTATTAAAAAATCTGAATGGCAATAATGCTTTCTAGGTAGTTTGGCCGCTCTTCTGAAACTTCACTAACATATTCATTGTGAGCAAAAAAGCAATCCTAGTCCCTGCTTTGGATAATTTCTGTATGTTAAGCCTCTCTTCTACGGTTTGATCCGGGTACACAGTGTGCTCTGTCAGCATTCAACGCCATCAGCGACATGTTACCGATGTGCACTGCCTGCCTACGGGTACGCCAGGACTGGAACTTCATAAAAGAATATGTTAATCTTTGGAAAAAGAACATTTGGCATTGTGGGGGTGCAGCACTTAACACGATCTTCGCCTGTGCACACTTGATGAAGTAGTACTACAGTGTCAGGATAACATTGTTGGTGCCTTTTATGGAAACCGAATAAAATACCTGAATCATTAAATCAGCTGTTGTACTATGACTCAGTGTTTTGAAGGCATCCGTGCCTTCTGGAGAAGGCTGGGGAGCCGTGCTGGCTGCGAGGCAGCTTCCTAAGGCCAGGACCTGGCACAGGGAACCCCGCAGGAGCAGTTATGGGCTGCCAGTGCGTGAGCTGCGGAGGAGGTAAGATGGGAGCCAGTGCGCCAGGCTGAGGTGCAAGGCACGAGGCTGCACGGATCAGCTTTCCCGTCCCTCCAAGAGGCCCCAGCTGGCACGCATGTGCTGTGTGCCGATGCCACTCCGAGGACGGCGCTGCTCTAGGGAATACCTCTTATTTACATCCCAGCCAGCGCAGATTTCCCAGCACCAGGAGGGCCCCAGGTCTGCTCCCCACAGAAATCTGACTAAACACTAACAAGATCGCTCAGTGCCAGAGCTCCCCTTTTGACTTCCCTAATTTACTGCAGTTAATCTTTATGCAAAACTAAGCACTACACTTTGTCTCTCTTGCAGACATTCTGACTAGTCAGCTTCTCTTCCAGTGTTATAATGTCAAGTACACCCTAATCATCACCACGAACACTTCCAACTGCTGTTTCCCAATCTAACTATACCTAAATATAGCTCAACCTCAGCCAGCCAGGCCACACTTAGATTCTGGTTATCCAAAACAAAGATTTATTCCTGCGCCTTGTTTATTAACAATGATGCCTTGATTACCCAGATATATTTCCCTATCCCTCATGATGTTTAGATATCTCTTTGAAACCAGTTATTCTACAGCGAGATACTTTTCCAATAAACAGTTGGCATTACTGCAAACAATTGTCTTAAATTAAATGAAAGCACACATTGGGAAACATAAAAATATAACAGTGAGTGAAACCATGATATTAAAGTTTGGCCCTTCATCAATTTTATCAAGAAAATGCCCTAGAGAATACAAGAAGTTACTGAAGTCATTCGGTCGCCTTGCGTGCAGTTTCAGCAGAAGGCAGTAACCACAGCGGTGGGTTCCCAGCTCAGAGTGGAGAAATGGTGACCTCTGCAGGAGCCTCAGGCCCAGGGCACCGCGTCCCAAACGGTGATTTAACAAGATGCAAGGGGTGCTTTCGGTTACTTTCATCTTTGCGAAATTAAAATAAAGAAAATTAAATGTATGTTTGATGATGACATAGCAATATAAAATAAGCTGAAAACATGGGCACGTGTTAATTTAAGAAATAAACGTTCATCTTTGAGAAGTCAGAAAACAATACTTCAAAGGGCAAAAACTTCAAAGCACTCTATAACTTCAAAGCACTGCACCACCATTAATAAACACACGGGACATGTCTGTGAGGTAGGAAAAAATTTCCTTTTTTAATGCTTGTGTAAACAGGGCACAGAGATTAAGCGAGCTGCCCAAGGACACAAGTAGCACAAGCGAGACTCCATGTACGAAGTACCTGGCTCAAGCCTCCTTTCTCCGAGCAGCTACAGCTGGGTTACAGCAGTGACTGGCCACCCCCTAACGAGCTCACCCAGCAGAGGCCCAGCTGCAGCTCTTCCCTATCAGAAGCATCACCTGCCCCTTCACAGACCTGCTCTGAACAAGCATGTTGCTTTCAGCTGGTATTCTCCCACAAAGCCAGTGCTGAGCATACTCTACTCACATCTGTTTGAGTGGTGTCTTTTCTAGGTGACTGCACACTTACAGAGCTTTACTTCTGCATTTAATGACGATGTGAGAGCTTAAATGTCCTGTGCAAAGACTTTCAGTATTTCTGTCACGACAGTCTGCTCACTACAGGCTGCTTGACAACACAATTAAAACACAGCTAGCACACCTACAGCATGGAGTTTCTCTGATGACCCTAGCAGAGGTGAGCCTGCGTCAGAACCAATCAGAACTTTATCCTAAATCCTTCTGGAGTAAAACATAACATTTCCTCAGTGCATATATGCTTACCTGCTACATCCCCATAAAGCTGAACACAAAGACTCTGAAGTGCTATATTACAAAGTAGACAAAAGCAAAATCCACCATTTCCTTTTCTTTTCAAAATAACCTAATAAGGAACAGGCCTTGGATATGCAGAGATAAAGATGCCAGTAAAAATCAAACTGACCGGTGAAGTACTTTGCAAGAAAAAAAAAAAATCTCCTCACGACTTTTAGACACCAGATAAATGTAAAAAATAATAGAGAATACCAAAAATCTGCCTTAGTAATATTAAATTTTGCCATTCTGACTTTTAATCAAGAGCTTCCTGGAGATCCTACGCATACGTGGTCTCATGCACTTAATTAAAGGAGCAGAGATGTGGAACCTTAATAGATTTCCCTTCTCTAAAGCATTTAAATGTCAAATAAGTAGAGTTAATAAGTTTTAAAGACATAAACAAAAAGCATACTTCAAACAGCCAATTATTAATCTCTTCTCCTTCTAAAAAAAAGGTTTTATTCTTTTTTGAGGTCATCGTTGGAACAAAGACGTAATTCTAAAAGTACTTAAAATACTAATTAAAAAACAAAGGATTTTAAAATGCAATTTCTGAAAATTAATCCATACAACAAGCTTCCAAAAATTTTCTTGACAAACATGATTCTTGTTTTAACAGAGAATTTCCTCATGTCCCATACATACAGATTTTTTTTTTAAATATGCATGATTATGTTTTGAAGACTTTGATTTGCATCTAGCAACAAGTAATTGACTGCATATTATTTTCCAAAATTGAAGACTCCCAGTGGCTCTAAGATGCATATAGTGCTCAAATGTTCCTCCTCAAGGCCAGCTGGGAGTACTGCACCCTGTCATTAGTGCTGCTCACCAGCACAGTGTCTGTGCTCAGCACATTAGGAAATTAGTGCCTTGCTACCGCACTCTTAAAGAATATCACAATTTCTGTTTTTAAATTTTTCAGAAGTTCCAAAATTTTTTGTGCTGCCTTTATTAACAATGCTGCTTAGCACTCATGTAACATTTTCCATTGATAGAACTCAAAACTTTCCTGCAAGTGTGATTATGGATTGCAATCCCTGTTTTGCATCGGAACAATAACAGTGCAGACAGGAAGATCCCACTTCAGCCAGCTTTAAGCAAGGACCATTAATTTACTCAAGACACAGACATATCTGCAGTACTTTTATGAGTCAGATCTGAAGACTAAATAATTTGCAGATCACAGACGGAGTCAACAGCAGATTTAGGAACACAATTCAGACCTCCTGACTCCTTCCAATAAACCATAGCTTTCCATGTGTTAGCAATGATTAACTAGATGACAAAAGTTTAGCTATTCTTGGTGTAGTTAATGCCCCTCTTTGCATTTCAGAGGAATTATTGGGCTCTTAAATTGGCTGTCAAATTTGCTGACTTGGTAATTGGCTGGCTTTCAAAACATATATTAAAAGTCTTGCCTTTCCTGGCTATTTCTTCAATAAATCTTTTTTTTTTTTTNTTTTTTGTAAATAAAATAGGTTTTGCAATCTAACTTACAAAACTAAAGTCAACTTACAAAAAGTTAAAAAGCTTATTAGTACGTGCAGTGTGGCTGATAAAGAAATGCAAAGGTAGCAGGGCCCAATAGAAAGGGCACTGAACAAAGACACAGATGGCAAAATTTCTGGTTTGCTTAAATAAGGTCAAGCTGCCAGCTTTTCAGCTCATTTTCACAGGATGATAGAATGGCCTGGGTTGGAAGAGACCTTAAAGATCGTCTAGTTCCAGCCCCCCTGCAGTGTTCAGTTCTAGCTCATACAGAACTCCGTCATCTCAACTTCTCTTTCAATTGTTCTCCAAATATGTAGATGATTATTACTGTATTTCCTTCTCTCCATGAGGAAGTTTAACACCAATAAGTTAAATTAATTACAGCTAGATTCAACACATGGAAGACTATACATACTCACAGGGTTGAAGACTTCTTTAATTATACTTTAAATGCTTTGCACTGAATCACACACCTTGATCCACCCCACGTAAAAGAATTACGTTCCAGGCAGACAGCAGGTTACAAGACAGACAGGCAAAGCAGCCTTAAAGTTAAATATACCTCACAGACTGAAGCTGCAACTCATATTAGAAAGGCTGGAACTGGTTTTATAACCAGCCGCCTTATACAGTTTATTTTTATCTAGATCTTTATGCTTTATTTCATTACATTATAGGGCTTTCACCTACCTAGCTGGCAATGTGTACTCTTTCATTAAAGGCTGTGCAAAGTATGCAATCATAGCAACAGTAACTACACTGCTGATTTTCTTTTGTCTTGTCTAAGACTGCTCAGCTAGACACCTACAAAAAACAGCTGGGCCCAAAGGAACTGGATAAATCAATACCTGCTATTCAAATATGACCTTCACAAAGGCATTTTTTCCTTCCTAATTTTGCATTTAAAGGTCTGGAAGAAGTCTTCCTATTGGAATATCCTTAAATATCACTGGTTTTTGTTTTGTTATTAAACTTCAGCTGTTGCTAAGGAAGAACAGAGAAGATCAAGGGACTTCTAACAAAACTAGAAAACTAAAGGTGAGAGTTTTGATTTCCTTCTCACACTTTAAAGAGTTATCCTTGATCTACAACAACTGCTGGTTCAGTTCTATAGAAAAGAATGCATGTAATGATGTGATCCCACTTTGCTACTTCATGTTTATCTTCAGACCTCAAACAACAGCTCTGTTCTCTTTCTGCTTGGCAACGTGATCATGCATTCCACCAGCCTGTTTACAAATCCATATGCAATTGAAGTCCTAAGAACTAAAAGAGAAGAGCTAGTAGAAGGCATAAATGACCCCGACCATCTTCTGAGCTGCCTAATAGACAACGGTATTTTCTCCCCAGAAAAAAAGATGGTCATGAGTTTCTACAGGACACGAACAGAAAAGACCTCTCGAGTTTTAGACATACTAATTTCTCAAGGGGAACGAGCCTGCAGGCTCTTTTTTTATCCATGTTTAAAGCAAGTGGAGCCAAACCTTTATAACAAGATGAGAAAATACGTCAATGAAGTAAATGAAAGCATCAGAGATGCTAGAAGGCAGTTGGTAGGTTATTTACTCGAAAAAGACAAGGTTTGGTTTGAAAAGAGCAGTGAACAGCACGAAGAAAAAAGAAAGAGACCTAGAAGAAAAAAGCAAGAATGGGCTATTAAGAGAGGAAAAGAAACTCAGCTTTCCAGAGCAGCAAAACCTAGAAAAGGTCACTCTGATATTGGCATCTTTGACGCAGTTGGTAAGGGCTATCTTTCTGAATTAGAAAAAATACTGAAAGATAATGATATCAATGCACTCAACTCTTCAAACGAAACCCTTCTGCACGTTGCAGCCTCTAAGGGCCATCTAGCAATAATGGAATATTTGATCAGCAAAGGCGTTAAGCTGGATGTGAAGGATAAGAAGGGAAGAACACCCCTGCACAGGGCTGCTGAGAAAGGCCACAGTGATGCAGTGAGAGTGCTTCTCCGACGTGGTGCCCACATGTACAGTTTGGATAAGGAAGGAAAGACGCCGCTTCATCTGGCTGCACAGAACAACCATAGGCACATATTGGAGATGCTCCTGAGAGAAGAAGCAAGAAGCTGCAGAAACCAGCACAACTTTTTGCACATAGCAGCTCTTAAAGATGAAAGCAGTCTGGCAAAAATGCTTTTAGAGAGCGGTGCCTCCATTGATGGAAAGGATGAAAGAGGACAGACTGCTCTCAGTTACGCTGTTTCTCAGGGGTTGGAAAACACTGCGAAAGTACTGCTGGAAGCTGGAGCCAGTGTGGATCCCAGCATGGCCGAAAGAGCCTTCAACAGCAACCACCCATCCATCTTCAAAATACTGCTAGAATATTCTAAAGATATGCCACCGGACATAATGGAGTCAGCTCTTTTTAAAGCTGTACAGAAAAATTTGCATGGTATTGTAGCAGCTTTAGCTGACAGAGGTGCAGATATAAATGCCTGCAACGAAATGCAGTACACTCCTTTACTCCTGGCATGTGGAACAGGCAAGGCTGAATGCGCAGAAGTTCTAATTGAAAAGGGAGCAAACTTGGCAATGAAGACTCCTGCTTCGGACACAGCCTTGCACTTGGCAGTTCAGGCTGGGGCTGCCTCCATCACAAATCTGCTCCTGCGTAAAGGGATGGAAGTTAATCTTACGAATCAGGCTGATGAAACCCCTCTCCATGTCGCTGCACTGCATAACAGAGGAGCATTAGTGGGCCTGTTAGTCAATGCCGGGGCCAAAATTAATGCTGCCAGTAAAGAGTTCGTTACTCCCTTGCACACTGCAAGTCAAAGAGGTAATGCTGATGTTGCTCAACAGCTGTTGCACTACAAAGCCAATGTTAATGCTAAGGATAAGCAGTCAAAATCACCTTTACATTTTGCTTCTGAAAGGGGAGACAAAACAATGGTCGAGATGCTTCTGAATGCTAATGCCGACCCCAATGCACAAGACAAGGAGAAAAAGACTCCCCTGCATGCCGCAGCTGTGAGAGGCCATCTCAGTATCGTTAAAGTTCTGTTAGCTAAAAAAGGAAGACCTGGAGTTAAGGACATGGATGGATGTACTCCCATGCACTATGCAGCCATCAAAGGACACACAGAGATCATAAACATTCTTCTAACATCAGGGAAAAATAAGAATATTGATGATAGAAACATCTGGAGAAAGACTGCCCTGCATATTGCAGCGGAATATGGACACAGTGACTTGATAAATCTGTTACTGAGTTACGGGGCAGCCATCAATGCCTTGGACAACAATAAGGACACTCCACTGCATTGTGCTTGCAAGGCCGGTCATTTAAATGCTGTAAATTCCCTCATAAACTGGCCACAAGGAGAAAAAGCAAATTTACTAGCTGCTAATAGTCTCAAAAAGACCCCATTGCAAGTAGCAGAATTTAACAAAACAGAAAATCAGGTTCAAATTGTCACGCTTTTGAAAAAGAAAATGTTAATAACAAAATGAATACGTAAAGCAAAATTTTCTGAAGTTAAATGCAGAATTATTCTTTATTATAATTTGGCTAGTGCTGTGCCTCCATAGGATTGAGAATTCTGTTAGGACAGGCAGAATTAAGTCAGTCATCAAAGGAGGCCGTGGAAGAAAGGGATCTTAAACATACTGTTGAACTCTGAAGTATTGATTGCTCATTTGCTTTTCTCATTAATCTCACACTTGGAATCTGCTTAAAAAGTGCCAGTCTTAAATGTGCTGTGTGTGACCTCCTGTAATACAAATCAAGACTTCAATCTGTATGGATAGCCTAGTTAAACACCATTTGGTAAAAACACATTTTAACTAGCCATCTATTATGGATAAGGAGACATTTGCATCCTCAAGGATATAGAGCATAAAGATGTTGGGGCTGATAACACCACAGTCAGGCTTGTTTAGCTCAGGCAGGCCTCACTGCAGAGCGCTGCCAGGCGAGATTGCTCTGCGCTCCCTTCCAGCCCAGCCACATACGCCTGCTCTAGGCTGGATGCGGGAGCTGAGCCAGACCCTCCCACAGCTACAGCTGAACAAAGCGGAGAAGGGGGGCAGCAGGCAGTTGAGCAGCACTGGCTCTCCCGGGGGTAACGAAGCATTAGCTTGATTTATGCCGATTGCAGTATTGCTTGCTAAGCTAACAGGAGATCAGAAGGCATCTACCTGCAGATTTACCAGCATGGGGTTGGTCTAGATTTACTGGGCCCATTCATTTCTCATGCTAACAAATCCTGTCACGAGGCTTGGTATAATCCAACCAGAGGAGTGGCATAGGCCCAAAACTTTGCTAAGGGAGCACTGCTGTCTTCAGGGCACTAGTAGGTGCTACACTAACAGCCAGCACCAGGCTGGAGCCTCTTCAGACATCTCTGTGTGATACCCCATCACATGGCATTAACATCACCTGGAACCATACAAATTTATTTTCTTTCTATCTTTTTCATCATACCTTTAGGTTAGCTTTTGCATTTTTACGTAGAGATAATGAAAACAATCTATTTTCACTTTCAAATTGTTTCCAGCACAAGGATGTTCAGAATAAAATGGTTGCACTGGTTCAAAGCAATGTACTTGTGTTGCCACCTCCTGAAGCAGAAACACCTCCTGGAGATGATGGAAGGCTCTCTGCGATCACTTTCTTCACAATTTTCAGCCCTCACAGTTCTTCCCTCTTCACTATACGATTGGAAGCCCAATTACCACGAGGGACCACATACTTATTGTGAAATGAGACAGATTTTAAACCATGGAGGAATAAAACTCATTTATACAGCCATGCCACAACACTTTAACTTCAGCAGCACAACATCCTGCCCCTGCCATCCCCCACGGGAACGACTGCGTGGTTGGATCTCCACAGACAGAGGCTAGCAAAGCCCACACCCGCAGCAAGATTCACCGAAACGCCGTCCCTCTTCGGCCAGCACACAGCCAGCCCCTCACGGGCCCGGGCTCACCGCCGGGCAGCTCGCAGAGCACCGTACGTGACGGAGGGCGAACGGCCGGCCGGCTCCCTGGCCCTCACCGCAGCTTCTCCTCAGAGCCGGCAGCAGCACCGGGCGCCTCGAGCCCGCTCGCCGGCCCCCCCCCTGCTCTCCCACCCG
>VXAV01005647.1:296771-307193 GCA_013399715.1 Alectura lathami | reverse complement strand
TTTTTTTTTTTTTTTTAATGATAAGCAAACACACTTGGTGGTGTTTAATTTGTAAGGAAAGGCTGTAGCTCTGCTCTCTGGCAAACTTCTTGACAATCATGTTCTCTTCTGTCCCTTAACAGAAATGAAAATTCTGTGGTGCTTTGCTGCACCTTGTGCTCAGAAGCACAGTGTTTTNAATGATAAGCAAACACACTTGGTGGTGTTTAATTTGTAAGGAAAGGCTGTAGCTCTGCTCTCTGGCAAACTTCTTGACAATCATGTTCTCTTCTGTCCCTTAACAGAAATGAAAATTCTGTGGTGCTTTGCTGCACCTTGTGCTCAGAAGCACAGTGTTTTATAGAGAATGTAAGATAGCAGAGGAGTAGTACAAAGATGTATTCTGTTACATCTTTTGTACAGGTTTATCCAACCTACAAGTTAGGATAGAAATACAAAGACACAGAGAAATTACAAATTCTCATGGCAGTTCAGTAAGATATATAAAGCTTTTCTTGACTGTGATGCCAATCTTAACTGTGTATATTAGGAAAGCATCACGTATGAGGCAAGTTTATACTATCTTATTTTGCATCTGTGGCCAGTTTACTTCCTTTTAAATTTATTAATCCTTAGCTTGTGCGTCTGCAAGCATGAGCTGTAATATGTTGGCTTGGGCAGTATGAAAGAAAAATGTATAAAAGCATAGCCTTAAAATTGCATAGCCACTAGATTAGTTCACCAAGTAGTTGTTTACAGTGTGCTCGTTCTGCATGGCAGTCAATTAATTCTTGTTTCAGTGGATGGAGGAATTCAAAAGTGACATGCTGCCGGAGACGGATGTGCGCTATCAGGTTGTGAGGAGAGTTGTTGGACATCTGTCTGAGAGCAATAAGGACATCCCCCAGGTCTCAGCGCTCCATTGGGTTATCCATGTGGTAGATAAACCAGAAATCAATGCTTTTGTGCTTCCAGTAAGTTGAACCCAGATACGCGCATTATTAGTAACATTGAAACTGCGCTTTATTTACGTGCCTTCTGTTTAATTCTCACTTTCTTGTTCACAGAATGGTCAAGTGTTTGTCTTCACTGGGTTGCTGCATGCAGTTTCTGATATTCACCAGCTGTCTTTCATTCTGGGACATGAAATAGCTCATGCTGTGCTGGAACATGCAGTAAGCATTTAAGAATTTTAGACAGTGTTCTTTAAATAATTATAATTATTTTAATTAACATTTTTTCCTATCACCAGCCAAAATTTCAGTGTGACTTTCTAGTTAATGAAAAATTGAATTTGAAATGAGAGTATTCTGATACAGTATGTTCCTATTACTCATCTAGCCCTTAATAACCACCAGAAGCCCTCTAGCGGTCAGTGTTAGCACAACGTCTGCCAGTGTGGTTTTTGGTGGTGTTTTTTTTTTTCTTTTTCCCCATAGATGCACGGATGGATTATGGTTCACTGTTAACAGTCATTTAGAACTTGGTCCATAGATTAAAGAAGAGTAGTAATCGTTTTGTTGTGCTTTGTAGCTGCAACTATGAAAAAAGAGCATGGTACAGAAATACGGTTCATACTGTTCTGGATTGAGGTGTTTTGCTACTAAGTGCTGCTTTGATTTCTGTTTGTAAATGTAGTTTAGAAAAATTTCATCTGTTTTGTATCCGTCAGTTTGAGAAGACATAACAAGGACCTTTTAAACATAAACATCCCGAGTAAACTGCTGAAGTAATGGAAATGAGTAAATGCGCTTTGAAAATGAGTGAAAATCCAGTTGAACTGCCGTACTGCGAATTGTGTGGCTTTGGGTTATCAACAGTGCTCACATCGTAGTTGTTTGGGCTCAGCTGAGCCAGAATGGACTTGTTAAACCTATTAGAAATGGTTTTTAGCATAGAAACATCTTACCTTGCAAGCTGTGTCACCCGCCTGACACAGGGGAAAGTATGGCATGATCTGGTGTGCTCAGGTCAGTTAGCTGCATGTCGGACAGACTTCCAAAACCAAGAATGTCAGTNCTGGTGGAGTGCAGAGAATGAATTCACAGGTGCCACTGTGTGGTGCATGAAGTGAGGATTGGACAGAAAAAAAAAAAAAAAAAAAAAAAAAAAGTATTAAGTAGAGCAGCTTGTTGTCCCCTTATCCCACTAGTGCTCCTGTCTAAACGATGCCTATCTCTTCTCAGGTTAGTGTAACCAACAGTCTTCCAGGTCTTTTCATAGATTTTTCCTTCCAACTGCCTTTTTCCTAAAGAACTGCATCTACATCCTGCCACCATCTTATCCCAGGCTTTGAATCTTTCAGACTGTGAGACGGACAAAATATAAATACAGCTGGATCAACTGTAGGAAGCGTGGATTCTAGACTGAAAGTGCCATGGATCCAATTGCTTTGTTTTATTTAGTTCTTTTTTTTGGTGCAGGCACAGGAGCTTGTGTTTGCCCAGCTCCTGTGGCTGCACAGAAGAAAAACTAGCTATTGTACAGTGCTTTCAAAATAGGCTGTGTTCTGGGAGAAAAAAAAGAACAAACCCGCAGGCAGTAAAGAGTGAGAACTGGACCGTTTCTGTTTTCAGATGGAGAAAGCCAGTCTGGTTCACTTCCTGGACTTCCTGTCGCTCATCTTTCTCACTATGATCTGGGCCATCTGTCCCCGCGATAGCTTGGCAGTTGTTGGCCAGTGGATTCAGGGCAAGTTGCAGGAGGTAAGACTGACTGTGGAATACTTTGCAGAACTTATTTGGGTACATCTGTTTCTGACATTCATTGCAAACGTGTTGGAATATTTCTTATTATCCTTCATGGAGGAGCATTTACGGTTTTGGGCAGACAGTACCACTGGATAGTAAGTGTGGGGAGAAAAGCAAGAGGAGGAAGGTTATAAGCAAAAATAAATATACTGGTATGTTTTTAGAAATATACATCTGCTTTAGTTGCTACATGCTCTCATTTGTCATCTTGAAAAACATTTTACATCTCCTGAAATAATGGTTGGATTGAGTTGGATCGGCTCTTAGTACTTGCTGCCAATTAAGTTATGTGATTGTCTTTTTGAAATTATATTTCATGTTTTAAGGCTGTAGATGCTGAAGTGCCATGTTTTTATCTTGAGTAGTTGCTAAATTGTTTCTAAACAAACTCAGATGTATGGAAAGAGTATCTTTACATTCATTGCTAATGGTTTTCAAGATAAGGAAGCTGAGAGTCTAAATGTTCTTTCAAAGGAGAAACTATACTATAATAAAACTTGTGAAATAATCTTTTCAGACAGCATATTTGTACTAAAGTAAAATTCAGAGGTTTATGTGGTGCTGTGTTTCTCCTGCTGCCTGATTTACTGTCTGCTTCTGGGCAGTTACTCATCCATATTTTTTTTTTTCCTAGATTAAAAAAGACTTCTCTACAGGAAATTTTGCTTGCATCATAAAACTTGAATCTGGAATGCGGTGAAAGAGCTCTTTGGCTCCTTTGACTTTTCTCGATGATTTTCCAGATATGCCACCCAATTCTTCAAAAACTTAGAATTAAACATAGCCTAAGAACTACCAAACAGATGGGCTAATGGACAGATGTGTGGATGGCAAGCAGAAATCACATCTAAAGAGCTTGGCTATTTGTACAACTAGCTATTTTGTAAAAATATAGCACTGTGTTTGGCTTGCTAAGCCTGTAGAGAATGAGCTCTGATTGGCTATGAGTTTGTTTTTGACCTAGTAAAGAAAAAGCACCTGCACTATTTCAGAAAGAAAAAAAAAGTTACCAATATATTTCTGTACTCAAAGAATCAGGTCACTTCTTTGGTGCTCTTCATAACTAACTGTTTTTACTTTTTTTTTTTTTTTTTTTTTTCCCCCTGGAGGAGCTGATTCTTTGACCAACTAAAGAGCTGATGAAACCTCTGCTTCTTCATTAACCTTGCACATCCTCATTCTTGTGTCTGTTTTTCCTGACTGATGCCCGGCTCAGGACGCTTTGACAATCAGTTTGTTTGTTCTGACTCTGGGTCTTCCTGCAGCCCTGAGCAGTAATATACTTCTGCTTATAATGTCTTAAATCAACTAATTTAAAGTTGATGCTGACCCTTCGGCCACTGTGAAATGCAATGACACTGGCTGACGAGGCGGGCCATGAAAGGATGTGTAATCTGAATTAACTTCAACTGAAAACAGCATCGTTGAATATATATAATGTTATTAAGGATTATATTAGGAAAAATGAATAGTGGTCGCCTGCAATGTAAACATGATAGATGCACACCGTTTGTTAGGAGAAAGTTAGAAAAATAGCTACGAAGCTTTAGCTTTTTTACATTCAAAAGCATGAAGCAGAGCTCCAATGTGCTTTTTTTGCAGTTTGTGTTTGACAGACCGTACAGCAGAACTTTGGAGGCTGAAGCTGATAAAGTGGGACTTCAGTTTGCAGCAAAGGTAACTGCAGCTGGTTTGGTTTATTAGCAACTGAACAGACACTTTTCATTTTCCATTGTAACGAGGGAGTTTCACACTTCAGAGGTAAACAATGTGTTTCTTTTTTCCAAATTTTTTAAAGAAATGTAGATTAATGAAGTAGTGGGGGGAAAAAAAGTTTATAGGAGGAAACAAAGTCCTTCTGGCTAGGTTGTATGTAATTAAACTGGAATTTGTAAAATTGTGCCTTATTAGTGATACAGTATACAGAGGAAAAAGCCAAATAGTAAGTTAGCTGAAGTACACTATGTTAAATTGTATGTGGAAATATAGATTGTCCTTTGGTCTTCTGCCTTTCGCTTGGTGTCCATCTATTGCAAGAAATTCTAGGAATGCTTTACTATGCTTTAGTGCACTTAAAATACTCTCATCTATAAAATGTATTTTCATTACAATACAGTAAAATTTAAGATACTGTGATTGTATTTCCTATGATTGCTGATAATTAATGAAGTATATCAGATCTTTTCTGGTATTTAAAGATTTAATCTAAATACAGCTGTGAAGATAATGTGCCTTTCCTTTTAAAGGAAGGCAAACATTTGTAAAGAAACCACTCAGATCTTTTGTCATTGTTTTTCAGTCACCTTTTCTTTTGTCCCTGTGAGTTCCAGTTACAAATTAAACCGAAGAAAACAACAGTTCTAATAAAAGTCAGTCCTAGATGAGTGCAACAGCACCAGACCTGTTGTGTTAGGTATCTATGAGAGCAGCACCACCTAGTGTTAATATTTCAGAAGGATAATTTCCTGTTCTTACTAGCTAGTAATGTTTCTTCAAGGCAGAATTTTTTAAAATGAACTTTAATTCCGGGGCTGTAACTGCATGTGTAGTTGAAAGTCACCTGGGGAGCTCATACAATCCATGGGAAAACGTAACTCCTGCGAGGGCAGCTCTCTGCTGTGTACTGCCAACGATGTAGGGCTGAACCAGAAAGAAAGAAACAAAGTGCTTTCTCAGCATTTCTTTGCTTGTGTAGATGAAAATGTTTGTAGTAATAACTTTAAGAAATAAAGTTCAGAGGATGAAGCACCACTGATTTATTTTTGGGTGAAGGGGGGAGTAATTTTCTTACCCTGTAAGTACCCGTCTTTTTCTCTCAAAGAAATGAGAACTGGCTAGTGGAGTGGAAGACAGTTTTCCACTCCACTAGAAGTCAGCTATAAAGGAGTTTGTTGGTGATACACAAATGCAGTTCTTATTGGTCGTATAGTTAAATTTGTACTTCTGTGGAGGGAGATAGGGGTGTCCTATTTCTCCAGAATTACCACTTTCACCTGTTGTGGGTTATAAAAATCACCCTTGGAAAAGGTAGTGTAATCTCTTACAGAAAAGCCTTTGCACCTTGTTTTCCAGGTATATTAAAGTATGAATTATTACCACTTTGTACGTTGGACTCGACACTTCTTTCTGTAATTTTTTAAAAATCTGTGGAGATGGCTAGCTCATTCTTATGCTGTACTGAGTCTAGCAAGTACAACGTGCAATAAGCAGCTGAGGTGTTTGGTTAGTGAACAAGCATGTGCCAGAAATTAGAAACAATTGGATTTACTAAATATCTAATTAAAGTGTCATTTTTGTTTTCTGTATCTATTTTGGATGCCTTTTGTACTTTGAGGTACTTCAGAGCAGGCTTTTTCTGTCAGACATTGAGGTTTGGAATTTATGATGCCTGCTATAATTCAATAGCCATTAGAATGTGTATTGCGTTACCTTAAACAGTGCTGTGTGCATCTCCTTTCTGCTTTCAGGCTTGTGTTGATGTAAGAGCAAGCAGTGTGTTTTGGCAACAAATGGAACTAGCAGAAACCATTCAAGGGGAGGCCAGGTTGCCAGAGTGGCTCTCCACGCACCCCTCTCATGAAAACAGAGCTGAGCACTTGGACCGGCTTATCCCAGAGGTGAGCAGAGGTGAAGGAAGTGTGCCTTTTTCTCTGAGGAAGGTTGCCAGAATTAGTTTGTGTTGATTCACAACCTATTTTTGCAGCATCATACTTATCTTTCTTTTTATCCATACAGAAATTTTCTATCATAAAAATTAAATTTTCTTGATAGTTTTATTAAATGCAGAAAAATCAGGATCATGCAGGTAAAATGTAATTCAGTCTAGTGGCTTTTTTTTTTTAAATTTCAAATTGAATTGTAATACTTCTGTTTTTTAATGCTTTTTCTTGTATGGATGTGATAATGACACAGAGTCTCATTCATTCATTCTTTTCCCTTTTCATGCAATTTTGGGGGACAGATTTTAAGTTGGGTCGATAAAACCGTTTGTAGACTGTCTTATCCTCCATTGCGTTGGAGCTAGCCCGAGGCTGTCAGATAGGATAGGATGGAGCATTCTCTATCTCCCCCACTGGTGTGGAATTAAACATACCTTGAGTAACAGTGCCTCAGAAGAACGTCAGATCTCCAGCAGAAGATTTCTTCATAGCCCAGGTTATGATAGCTCTCTGTAGATTTCTCAGCCTGTTTTTTTTTTTCTTCATGTCTTGGTTTGTTCCATTGCACTGGGGAGCAAATTTTACCGCACTCTAAGGAGGCTGAGCTAATTCACACAATTGCCCATCAGTCTGCACTCTGTTCTGTTCTTTCAGATTTCCTCTCAAAGATGCCAGATAGCTGCCTGGGAATTCTCTTAATTTGGTGTGTTACTCACTGGTAGCTTAGCCAAAAATTCTGCTGTTAACCACGTGCATGTTTTATATTTCAGAACAGTTTCAAGCTTAGTAATCTTAGTTTGTGAGTTTTTTTTTCTTTATTTCTTACTGCAGTAAAATAACTTTTTTTTTTTTTGCATAGTGTTTTTGTTTGTTTATTTTTGTTTTAAAGATGGTGTGTGTTAGAGCACTTCACAACAGCATTGTTTTCCATCAGTCTAAAGTTGTTTGGAAACTCCCTCTCACAACCAACTAGCAATTTCTTCTTCCTCTCTCTTTTTTTTTTTTCCCCAATTCCCAGTCTTTCTGAATTCCAAGCTGCAAAGACAGTTGAGGATTTATTGACAGAGAGAGCACTAAAATGTTGAGATGTTTACTGATTTCAAAGGAGAAGAAGAGAAGATTTTCTTGACTCCTTAGAGAATGAATGCAGCAAATAATCTAAATGATGGCATAAATCAAAACAGAGATGAGTGGTAGAAGTGGAGAATGGCTAGACTGAATATTTTAAATTAGCATACACAAATTCTATGCTTTACAGAAATAGGTTGTGAGAGTATTTTGGTGGGTTTTGTACCACTATAGGGCAGCTGAATGGAAAATAATGCACATTTGAGGAGCCTTCATTTTAGTTAGATGGAGCTTAGAGGGTTTGGGTTCCTTTATTTTTATGCAATTATTGACTGGCTTATGAAGCGGTAATGAAATAAATTACTTCTTTGTCACTCCAAGACTGAACAAATGAGTTATAGAAATGAGCAACTGTGTGGTGCTAGCAGTGATACTATTTCTGTTTACCATTTGTAGATTAGCAGGTAGAGTAACTTCTCATCTTTTTGTTACTGCTTTTACTTGCAGGAGCAGTGGAGGCTAGGATATTTTCTTCCAAAAGGTGATTGAGAATAAGATGTTTTCATTTGCCTTTTACCTTGAATGTTTTTTGGAGTAAGACAAAGCAGGCTGAAGGCTTCCTGTTTTTAACAGAAGTTAGCTAGATAAGTGAGGCTACTGCAAAAGTGGAATAAAACTGAAAGAAGGTATACGGAAGTGTTGCAGGAGGCTTCTTGTCTGAAATTTTGACTCTTTGAGAGCTGCCTATTTTAGTTGGATCTCAGGCACTGAAAGGGGGAATCCGAGGGCTTTGTTGTTCAGTGTCAGCAGCTTTTTATTTCATCATTCACATACTTAAAGCCTTTTATAACCGTATGTTTACCATGTATTAATGGCCATTGGGTTTTCAAAGCCCAAGAGGAGCAGCTAGATATTTAAAAGGCCCTTTAAATCTCTCTATGAAGAACCTGCTACTTGAGCTCAACCAGGTCCATCATAAGCAAGAAACAAAGACTTGAATCCTTTAAAAAAAAAAAAAAAAAATTTGCTAGCTTTTACATTTGGTTTTGAATATTATTTCATTTCAAACTGTCCTATCTCTGAAGGTGAGAATGAAGTAGACCAGTTTGTTTTGAAGACACTGATATAAGTACTGAGTTTCATATACCGGTGGTTTGGAGGCTGAAATGTTTTTAGGACAACATGATATCTATTCGTAGACCAGCTGCCATAGCTGGGGGAAACAGAGACAAGTTTTTTGGTCTTCTGAGGCCATGCAGATGTTTCTCTACAGACTTGAAGCTCACAATAAACTGTGATTGTATGAAATGAAAAATTTTTCTTCAGGTAAAGGAATGGCTTGTGTTGAAGAGGCAATTTAACAGTCTCAGGAAATGTAAATTAAAGCAGCAATATCACAAGGATTTTTTTTTCACATAGTTAAAAGACAGGGAGCCATCAAATGAGTTTTAAAGATCTTTCATCTGGATTTCTGAACAAGTAGCAAGCTACAGCCAAATTGAGAATTAGTAATTAGGCAACTAAAAACAGTTGCAAAGTGGCACTCTCCTGGAAAGGAAAGAGAGAAAACTAAAAGGATTTGCCATGTTTTTAAGGGATTTCCCTTACAGTCTGGGAGCAATTTGTTTTGTACACTAGAAGAACAGAATATGCCAACGAGATGATAACCCTGTGAAATAGGAAACTGGAAGATCCTGAAATTCCTACATGGAAAGTGGTGAAATACTCATTAAAGGCTTATGAATTTTATTTTCAGGAAAAAAAAAATGTAGTACTGGGAAAGATGCTTACTGTTGTCTTGGGGAGAAAAATCATGGAAGTATAGAGCCAGAGAACAGCTAAAGGACCTTCTGGCTAATTGCTGAACCTTTTATTTCAGTGTTTTCTGACTCACTGCAGTTTGTCTACCTTTTTCCTCGTGTGTTGTCCAAACATAACACTGTACATAGCTGAAGCCTCAGCTACACTGAATAAAGCAGAAGGTTGTCTGCTGAGCCTTGCCTGTGACACAGAAATTCATCTTGACTTGACATTTGCTCTTTTGGCATCATGTTGTTGGCTCAGATCCCATTTTAGATTCACTTCCAACTCTTGTTTCCAACACTTTTTTTTTTTTGTGGAAATAACATGCTGAGAGAGTCATATTAAGTTGGGGCATGTCAGTTCTGCTGCTTCTCTTTTGTTTGCTATGCCAATTAACCTGTCAAAAAAAGTAATTTTCTTTGGCAAGATTTGTTCTCGTCAAATCCATATTGGCTGTTTATCATTTTCCCTATTGCTTGGGTAGTTATTTACTGTATTTCCCACTCTGGTGTCTTGTGGAGTATTGAGGATGTATTTATTTTGTTTCCTTTTTGAAAAGAGGATGGCCTACCTTACCCTGTGCTAATGATGTGAAGATTACCTCACTAGAATGTATTAAGTCCTGTCAGTGTAAAAAACTTGAAGGAAAATAAGGAACAAATATACTGTCTTGTGTTTCTGTATTCTCCAGAAAGTTAAATATTTTGCCACAGTTTTCCTTTTCTGTGCCAACAGAAGCAGTGAAAGATTTGAACTATGAGCACTGTGTATCGGTTGCTTTTTTTCTTCTATCAAATAACAAATCTATTCATTCCTTAAATCATCTTCTTACTGCTGCTTGGTTTGTAGAACCTGTTGTCCTCTCTATGCCTCTCTATGCTCTACTTGTAGTTTGTTTTGCAGCTCAGCTTTTCTGACTTATTTATTTCCCTGCATGCTGGTGGTATTCCTTAGTTGTTGTCGGAAGTACAAGATCAGAGCAGAGTTCAGCCCTGCTGAGGTAACTGCAGTTAGTGCAAAGAGATTTTAACCCTTGGCCTGGTTCGTGGACAGGAGAGTGACGGGACTGGGAGAGCAGATGGCCAGTGAGGCAGGAATCGCTCCCAGACCGTAAGGGGTTAAGGTGCAGTGAGCCTGGTTTCCTGTGGCAGTGGTGTAGGATT
>VXAV01005647.1:239626-288504 GCA_013399715.1 Alectura lathami | reverse complement strand
AAAAAAAAGTAATGGTTTTCTCCTATGTTTTAATTTGATAAAAACACTGCTGGCTGACAGCACTTTTTGGTGTCAGATCTTGAAATCTACACTAAAGAAATCTATTCTGTAGAACTCAGCTTGCCAGTGTTTTAGCTGAACACACCTGTTTCAGAGAGCACAACTCCATTCAGTCTGGGGCAGTTTGGAACTGCAGGGAACAGGTCAAGAGGTGGAAATGATTTGGGATCTGGTTGTTTTGCTGCTGCCTTCGTGTGGAAAGTTGGCGGAGATACACATACTAAGCTCTGATCTCCCATCTTAGGAATAGATCATGGAAGTAAAAAAAAATTGGCTTGTGACATATGCTTTATGGTCAGACTTGCCTACTTTTTCCTTCAGCTTTCACCGGTATGTGGATTTCCATGGGAACAATGTGTTTGTTGTGAGTGTGTTGGACATACTGCAAACAGCCTTTGGTCGTTCTATCTTTTGTTTCTAATGGAAGGTACAAAGACAATTTTTCCAGGTGAGTTCCATCAAAATAATAGTGGTGGTTTTCCTCTTCATGAGTGACATCATGGTCAAGGCCCTCCTGTTTCACTGAGGCTCTTGTCATGCTAAACTTCTCTGCACAACCCAAAGCAGAAAATTCATCCAGTGCTGCAGAAGTAGGGTTAGCAAGCCAGCATATCAACAAGTCAGTGTGGAAAAATAAGTGACATGTGCATCGGTAACAGAAGTTGCTGAAAGTGCTAAGTGGGCTGAAAATTTAATGAACATACTGGAAGCTCCAAAGTTCCTGTGTGGATTTCCTTGCAGGCTCTTCATGGTGTCAAAGACCACTCAATCTTTTTGAGTCTTTAAGGTTAATGAAAGGGCCACAAAGAATGCAAGAATCTGCTGGAAAATTGGTAGACTTTTTTTTTTTTCTTTTTTAATTCTCTGGAGTTGCACAGAGGATTGGGTGTTTGACCCAACTGTCACATGAAATATTTTGTTGAAATTGGTTTCCTATGTCAGAACAGCTTCAACAGAATAGTACCAGAATTTAGATGACTGCTACACCAACCCAGATGCTTCCCCATGTACTGCTCTCTGCAATCTCAGGCTTGAGGTAATTGAATTTATCTCTCTTTCCCTTCTAACAACATTGATCTATATTCTATATTTGGACTTCAGAGAATCAGAGCTCTTTATTCTTGCCTAGGGCATGTTGTCTTGAGATTTATTCTATGTGTATGGAATAAATGATGAAGGAGTAAATGACGAAGGAATAATGTAGCAAAGTTGCAGCAGAATGATTTGTTAGCCACAAGGTGGCAGTTGGGCTGCCTGAGTGAATCTTGAAACTGATGCATTGCAATACCTTCATTTTTAGTCTGGCTTTGGTAAATTACCAAGGTGAATTTCTCTTTCAGTGTTAACAGCAATGACTCTTCCCTGGAGTAAACTTGAAACATCGACCTTGTGAGCCAGTGAATCTTGTGTGGTTCTGTAGAGGGCTTTCAGCTCTTCTTTACCTGGTTACTACAAAACTTTACAGAAAGCTGCTGCCTGGCAAGCCTTGCTTGCCTTTAGTAGAAATGATCAGAAAAGAGAGACTGACTGAGGGAAGGGCTGCAAAATTCAGTATGCACCAGTGGAGTTACAGTTGGAGGAGCTGAACATGTGTTAGTTGGATTTTGGAGCCTGACAGGTGGAAGATTGTCTGGAGAAGGTTTCTATATATTCTTTAAGCACTTCAACAAAATAGCTGAGGTTCTGACTGCTTTAGGAATGATTTGCCAGCAATGTATTGAGTGCTTTTTTTTCCCCACTTCTTTGCTATAATATCCTCAGCTCTATCACCCCGCCATTACTTTGCTAATACAGGTGAGGGTACACGGTCTGTGTTTCACCATTTTTTCAGCTGATGGGCTAGATGGAAAAAAATCTTTGACAAGCTGTAAGTCCAATTTTCACTGTCAAGTGAGGCCTCTATTCTGTTCATGTTGAGTTCCCTGGCAAAAGTCCCAGCAGTTAGATCTGGATGTCTTCCTCTTTAAAACTATATTCTTCCTTTTCTGCTTTCTCCTCTGCTTGTCAGAATCAGCTGATTATGAGCTCCTGCACAGATGACATTTTAGCTTCAGTAAGCAGGAAGGAGGCATGAATTAGGGCTTAGGGGAAAAAAAAAAAAAAAAGTTCAGTGATTAGCCACAGAGGAAGGAAAACATCCAAAGGAAGAAAAAAAAAGTACACAGAAGGAATTGACTGGCTTCATTTGGCTGGTCTGGAAAGTTCAGCTGTAATGATGGTAGTTAGAGTAATTACGATGATCTGGTGACAAGGAAGCTTGTTCGTCCCAGATGCTGTGCATTATTTTTTAACCAAGATGAAGTCATTTCACACATTGCTGCTGCTGTGTCAGAATAAAAGATATCAGGTGTTGCTCAAGACTTGTTATTGGCACTTTCATTCAGGGCGTGATGCACAATGGCACAATTTGATCACATACTAACCCTTAGGCCAGGGTTCGGATAAGTCTGTGGAAGGCTTTAGTGCTTTCTCTGTTTTCATTGCTTGGAATAACTGTGATGGACGCCATCCTGGACAACATGCTGCATTGTGACCTGGTGGCACTAAAATGACAAGTTCTTACACTGTAGCCAGAGGTAGGGGGGATAAACCCAGGGGCCGTGCCGGCAGAACCACCTTACCTTTACCGGTGACTGCAGTTGTGAATGCTGATCATCCTGCGCCTTCTTCTACACCCACACCTCTGTTAGAACTCCACCCTGCCTTGGCTACAGCTTTAATGGCTGGAGGTGTCTGTGGGATCAGCTACTGTGATATACATGTTGCACGTGCCCTGTATGGTATTGGAGAATTTCCCAGGGATTTTTCAGGGTGCCCCAGATTAATTTCCTCATGGAAATTAGAAAAGTATTCGGAGAGTAAAATGCACTGATAAGTTTCCAGGGCAATAGCAGATTCAGGGGTCTTGAAGAAATTTTCCCTTTTATTGCCACTGATTGGGCATCAGGCTGTAACTCATTACCAGCATCTGCTCACACAGCCGTTGGGCATGGGTGTGAAGGGCTGCTGATGGTCTGAGTGGTCTCACCAAGATCCTTTAATAAAACCACAGCTATTTTAGAGGGGAGAAAAAAAATAATTCATGCTGGTTTTGCTTGGGTTTAGTACACCAATAAAAAGGCATCTTTGCCATGTAAAACTTTATCTGCATAGAAACACTTTACCATAATGATTTACAAGTTCCCTTATATCAGTAGAACATTCCCTACAACGCATGGGTTTGGTGTTGTTTTCAAAGACTGCGTACTCAGTTCTGCTGCCTGGAACAACAGGAGCAAAATGCATGCATGCAATCCTCTCCAGAAGCCATAAGCAGAGTTCTTCCTCTAGCTATAGACAGAGGTGCGTTGTGATCTCTGTCTTCCTCTAAGGCTTCACAAAATCTCCTTCCTTCTAACTTTCTCATTGCCTCTTCACTGCTTTTCTGCTTTAAAATTGGTTACTTGTGGAAAAAAAATGTAGGAATAAATTTAGGTGGCTACTCCTTTCTGTTAAAGAAAAGCTTTGACAGCTCAGAGCCTAGGTGAGATCAAGTGTCTTAACCCATGGAGTACAGCTGTGGCTGCAAGTAATGCATGGCATCTTGAACTCATCCTATAGAGACTTTCACCCCAGGTGCTGATATATCAATGGCTCTTAATGTGCAATCTATTAGCATGTTTCACTGTAACAGTCTAATGAGTTGCAGTAATCCAGCCTTGAGGTCAGAGATGAAAGGGCTGCTGCTGATCGAACTTGATTCACCCATCTTTAGGAGGTCAGGAAACTCATCCAACAAGAGAACGACCTTTGCCAGGTCATGGAGACTGGGCAGGTTGGTGTGTGCAAATCTGAATTTTGAAACCAGTCTTAGAAGCAGATTGGAGTGCTTTCATATTTTCAGTATGGCAAGGCTACTCTGTGTCTTCGTTGGGTTAAAATTCTAACATGAAAAATCCTATATATTTTACAATAGAATTGAATATAAAATAGAATGTTTTCAGACTAGTATTCTGGTAATATCTCATTTGAGCTCAATGAGATCGTGTTTTCATGTGTCTGCTCCCATCCAACAGACTGACCTAGCGAAAAGCTATTACAAAAGATGCAATGAATGAAGTGTTGAAGTTGAGACAATTTCACTAGCATTTTTTTTTTTTTCACTTCTAAAAAGAAAAAACATTAAAGAAATAAAAAAAAAAAAAAAAAAAAGGCTGGCAAAATTGCTGGGCTTCCTGAGACTTTAGAAAATATAATGTACCTCATAAAGGTGTCCATGATTTGTAGAAAAGAAATTTAAAAAGGGAATCTCCATCTGTGCCTCTCATCCCCCACAGGTGGGTTTCAAAGACCCAGAAGTGGTCACCTAGGAGTCTTGATCTTGCATAATTCTTTCCTTTAGTACAAATGTCTCAGTATTGTAACCAATTTTTTTGGTAAATTGTGGATTTACACACTGTTTGTGGAACATGAAGGTGAGGTGTCTGGAGTCCCTCCAGGTGGGAAGTTTGCTTTTTTTGCTCTTTCAAGGACAGTTAGATTTTGGCCAAAGCTTTGTGAGAGAAACACACTACCCACCTCTCCTCCTCTCATTTCGTAGATTTCTGGGTTTGTTCTCTCTACAACCTTTGATCTACACTGTCACATAGACAAAGTCTGTTCTTTATTTATTGTAGCTAGCAAGAGTGTGCTGCAGACTTAATTCAGGATATGGACTCAAATCCTTTCCTGGAGCAGAGTAGAGTACTTCGTCATTTGCAAACACTTGGAAGCTCAGTGCTTCAGTGTTCCTGTAAACATGAATAAATTCGAGGAAAATTTTGAATTACATGTGTAGCTTGAATGAATACATTGGGATCAGAGCAGCACACGGCAAGATGAATCTATCCATCATAGGCATTTAGTGTAAAGCCTGCATTTGCTTTTCTTTACGATCCACATAGATTCGATCAACATAGCAGTTCTGTCATTTGCTAAATACATGGGCTCTGCTCCCCAGGACACCAGCTCATCTGTTACCAAGTGAACAGGCTGTCATAGGGCCAGCACAGATCATTTGTAACTGTCACGTACCCAGAGATCAGAATCTTCCTGTAGTGTGATCCTTTGATGGCTTGGAAATAGGCTGCCGGTACCTGATAACTGGCCTTGCCTGTTAGAGGTGGAGATGCCAGACCTGAAACCTAGGCAGGCATAGCATTGGAAAGTTTGGATCTCTTGCAGTTAGAAACTAAGCACCAGCCTGCAGCACCCTAACTTTAAATTTTAGTATTCATTTTGCATTGCTCTCTGAAAACACAGATAGTCATTTCAACTCGCTGTTTATGGAATTGTCTCTCTTGTTTGCTGTGTTTCTTTCTAAGAGCTTTAGTAAAGGCAGGGAAATCATTTTATAAGCTTTGGGTAAAGTGTAGGCAAAATCTAGGTGCAACGGACAAATGCTAAGAAAACTACCTTCCCTGAACTGCACCCCAGTCCGACTCTAACATCTTTTACCAAACTGATTCAGATACAAAACAGCTCTGCAAGTTGCAGGGTGGACCTTTTTCTATTTCTTTCTTCTCCTTTCCCTATTCCTACTCTCTGGGAAGATAATTCACATCTTTTTCCTAAGTCTGCTTATGCCTTCAGTTGCATTGTTTTCTAGTCATTACCTTGTGGCTGTGTCAGTTCCTTAAGTATGGTTAGGATGATAATTTGCAACCGTAATTGTTTCGGGTCTTCAAGGGCTGATGAAAACCATCTCCTTTTCTTCTTAGTCCTCTGCAGAGTCAAGGAGTTTCATGACAAATGCCACACAACAGTATCCATCGCTGCAGTAGTGCATGACAATGTCAGTAATAGTGTGATGATGACCAAGGCATCTTCCCATCCCTTCCTTAGTGAGTAGGCTAGACTGCTCCTAATTGCCAGACTTCCACAGCCTCTTTGCTTTTTGCAGCTTAGGTCAAACCCTGCCTGAACGCTAACGTACTTTCCTGCATGTTAATTTTAGTTAATAGCTACTCAGTAAAGCCATGCATCCAGCTCAAGATAGATGGCACAAATTAAGCTGAACGCCCAAACAAATTCAGCAACAGACGCTGGCCTCGGTGGGCTCTTTAAGTCCAGCGTAACATGCATTTACATTGTTTTATTTCTCTCTCACCCTGTAACTTGCTCCCTGTGGGGTTGCATTGACTTAGTTTCATTTTCACATCGTGCTGGCACCACTGTAGTCTTGCATTTAAATAGTCTCATTTCATTTTGATATCGTGATGTCACCTCCGCAGAGGCGCGTTGAGGCTGTCTGCAGAGTTCAGTGCTGATGCCGAGGCAGAATCAAGCTGCACTTCCCAAGCTAGCCAGGTGGCTAGACGCGGTGCTGTGCTCTAAGGTAAGGTCAGTTGCAACTTCTGAGCCCAGCCTTGTTCTCTGGACTGATAGTGTGATGTGATTTTCCATCGTTTTTTTCCATCGTTTGAAACCAGTTCCCTCTCTCACTGCCAGGAAGCAGGTATGCATGGTACATAAGGTCTCTGGGAAAGCTGAAGGTGTTGGTCACATGCAGGTCAGCAGTGGCTGGTGGTCCTACGTCAGTGTTCTGCCATGGCTGTAGCCAATGAGACTTCTGTATGGTGTCTGCTGATGGTTATAGCTACCTGCTGGAAAATCCCATTGGGGAAATAGGAAGAGTGAATCCCTCCCTCAGATGCCACAGGATGTGGGTGACTCTCACCTGCCGCCTGCCTGTTCTAGAGCTAGGAACAATGAGATATGAGTGTGGAGATGCCATCAGAGTTCTGGCAAACATGCATGCAGGAACTGCAGTGCCCCAAGTACCTCAAATGCCATGGTAGCGCAAAGCAGGAAATGTCAACATCCTAATGGCAATCCCAGTGCTCCTATCTGCATTTTATGAACAACTACAGGTTGTGTCCTGCCCCATGAAATTTGTGCTACTCTCCCTCTCCCAGCTCAACGTGAGCCACTGAGGGAAGGAAGGCTCCAAGTCCAAGTTTCACCTGGGAATATCTTGTCTCTTAGGCAGGGGCACAGCTCTGAGGCTTTGCCCTGCACCCTCAGCTCCAGCAACCATTTTGACTGCACGGGCAGCAGAGCTGATACTTTAGGTCAGCACTTTTAAAAATTTATTTAAAGAGTTGCCATCACAGAAGTCTAACACAGTCATACCGTGTTTGTGGTAAGATTAGCCACATGACTGCATCCAAAGCAAATAAAGAGATTCCCGCTTCTCGGTGGAACATTCATTTAGAAGGGAAACCCTAGCTTTAATGTGTGTGGGTTTTTTTTTTTTTTTTTTTTTTTTTTTTTCCCCTCCCTACTACCGTAAGACTTCCAGGGACAAATTTAATTGGTCTGTTTGACTCTAAAGGTGAAGTCTTTGTGGTTAGTGTCTTTCTTTTCTTATAATTATTTTGTTTAAAAATAAATGAGCTCTGCAGTTGTTGAGCTCAGGGGTTAGTGGCTTTTTAAAATTCTCTCCAAAAGCAGTGGGACTACTTACTGCAAGCCTACAAAAGCAATTCTGTGAGGCTACTGGTTTTAGCCATTTACAGAATGATGCAAGAATAAAACCATTTGTTAGAGCTACCTCTGGGATCCAGTGCCTATATACATTTGTCAAAGGATGCAGTATTGAATGCTTCATTTTCCAAACACTAGGCTAAGATAAATTATATTTGGGTATTGAGCCTTCCTTGTATAAATCAGTGGCATATCAATAATAGGATTCAGCTTCCCCCTGAAATTTTAAACTGAATCTATTAAGATCCTTGTGGGAAATAGTAGGTTTAATTTCATGGACTGCTGCAAGGGCTGTTGTCAGTAGACCTTGCTTTTTAATGTGGTCAATAGACTAATGGGAAAGTAAGTATAAAAAGTCACAAACTAAAAGGGAGTGTGATGATGCTTTGTAACAGGTCTTCAAGATTGATAAAGCAGTGAGGACGTTCAGATGCCCATATAGAACTAATGTAAGTTCTTTAAGGGTAGAGATGAGGAAATGAACACTCTTTAAAGATCAGATGAGACTTGGAAGTTGAAGTGGGGGCGGAAGTGTATGGATCTGTTTGATGTATTAATGCGACTCGAGAGGCCTGCAGCCAAATCTTCTCCTAAGTCTTAAATAACAGTTCAGTGGTTTGATTCCAATCTTCACTTTTCACATCAGGCACAAGTGCATTTTTGAAATCTGTTTTTCTGATTGAGATTTTATATTGATTTTAAAGTACTTTTGCAAACTTATATGGTCCTCAGTAGTGTTTTCATGGACTGTCTTTTAAGGCTGGCTCTTCACTTATGCTCTCCAAAGAGAATCTGCTAGTTTGCTATGACATTCATATTCATCACAACCTGGAAACCATTAAGGCTTGAACTTTTTGTCCCGTGATTTTAAAGTAGTCATTCTCCTTATAGACAGAACACTAAACATTTTTTTTTTTTTTTTCCTCTTTGAAATTGAAAGCAAATTCTACAGTGACTGAGGTTCTCTCAGGACATGAAACCCAGGCACACGAACAGCAGGTAGTTATGTACAGGACAATCCTTATTTACCCCTGACTCAGAAACTCAAGATGTAAAGGAGGGTTGTGTAAAATACATCCTTGTGTATTTTACACATCAGTAGTAGGTACCCAGCTCTGTGTTTCACACATTAGCAGTAGGCACACGGTTTCTGCAATTGCTTCTGCTGCAGTGAGACACCAGAGATGTGATAAGAATGATGCAGGTGTTCAGACTGGACCCACTAATTCCTAAATGCTATGTTTTTTTGTAAGTTAGTATTTTACCTGTAGCTGTCTGTCATACAATGTGGTTTAATGCTAGCCCTCAGTGATTCCACTTTTATCACTCTCAAGGGTTTAGTGGCTTGTAAGATTATAGAGTTGAATGCAACTAAGGAAAGAGAAATCATACTTCTAATACTGTGAAATTTTGATATAGCTGCATGTTTCTACTTTTACAGTAAACATTCTTTTATTCATGCTTATTATAATATTTTTTTTCCTGGGAAGTAACTCATACAATACAATAAATTTTGCTTCTGTTTTGTATTTAATTATATTTATATTATTTGCTTGCTGATGGCAAATACTTTCATAGATGAAAGTAAAGGAAAGAATAGATTAATCAATCATGGAAGACAGGAAATTATGCATTAGCAACAGTCTATTATTTTTGAAAAACTGGGGCAAGCAAGAACTTAAAAAACTTTCTGGTGCACTTACTATTATTGCTGTACAAGAAAATAGTGTAGCAAACAGAACTCATCTTTGCCTCCAAAACCTTACAGACAGAACTGTCCTATTAGTTTAGTTTAAAGGAGGTCAGGCTGGGAGAGGAAAGGCTCCATGGCCCATTGCAAGAGTTACCCATGACAAAAAATGAAAACTGGGTGGTCAAGTATCCTCATCTTAAATAATCTCTATGGTCAACTGCAGTGACTCCTAACAAATGTTGATGTGGCTGTTCGTACCATAGGGAAGTTAACTGTTTTACAGATTTTGAAAATCTAAGCCATTACAGCTTCTCTTTAATACTTTGACCTATTGAATCTAATCGTTAGGCTTTGTGAAAATGTTACAATGGGATCAGTGTCATGTTTGCCCCCATTTTAATTCCAGGCCCTTAATGTTAACTTCTGTTGTGTTTTTATAGGTGTTACCTGTGCAGCTATAAAGGCTAGAGTACCTATCTTTTTCTTATTTAACACTAATTTAAGGAGAAATTCAGTGCATCAACAAGGAGTCATTGCCCTACAGTCTTAGCTATTACTCCGAATACTTTGGGAGTTGCAGCAAGAACATGGGAAACAAGTGCCAGTAATAGCTATGGCAGTTCATTTACCAGCCAGATGTATTAATTCATCTGAGGGACCAGATGTAGCACTTGTGTAACCAGGTACAATATGCTGCAGTTATGGAGAAACAAGCTCAGAAAAATAAAACCAAAATGTCCACTGTGAAGACCACTAGTCCATACCACGTAAGGTGCGGTACCACTAGCTGTCGCTGGGTTCCTGTAGTCAGCCCCTACAAAGCCATGTTCCCACAGAGGAGGTGGCACATTAATAACCATCCAATTACATGTGCAGATTCTTCTGCTGTGGTGTACTAGCTTCTCAAGTTTATCATTTCTATTTTTTTTTTAAATCTTGACACTTGATATATTTAAAAATCAGTCATACGAACATCATTGTTATAGCATATTTGACCTTAATAGGCATGTATGTCCTGTAAGGGTCTCATACACGTATAATTTGCTTTGTTGTATAAAAATATTTAAATACAATCAGTTCAGTATATTTCTTGCAAGGCAGGGTCTGCTTCACTGAAGGCAACGCCAAACTCTCATCAAATTTATGTAACTTCCAGTTTGAAGGCCATGATACATAAATTCTCAAATGTTAGAGTGTAAGGATGAATATTGCACCAAAGGTGTTTTATACATTGATGTTTTGCTGCAGTAGGCTACAGTTCAGGAAGCTCTTATGGACTCCAGGTCACTTTCCTGCTGTTGGCCAGTTGTCTGCTGCTAGATGGTAAGTTGGTAGTGCTTTAAAGGGGAAGCTCTAGGAACTGGCCAGCTTCAGTTTCTGTGTTTGTCATTTAAATATAGGTGCTCATGAGCATCCAGGCTGCAAAGCAGTCTTGGAAGATGTTGTTTTACATGTTTAAGGCTCTATATTATATTTCAATAGTTTTAGTGTTTCCTTAAGTATCCACAATGGCATTAAAAAGTTCTTTGATTTCTCCTTCCCCCCAGTATTACTGTTATTGATTGGTCCTTACTGGTGAATAATGGCTTTCTTAAAGTGCAAACAGATTACAAAGTCAAATCCAAGAGCATTCAGGCCAAATTCTGCTTTCATTGACACCAATATAAATCCAGAGGCACTCAGATGGATTACAGATTTACACTGGTGTAACTGGAAGCAGAATTTTGCCCTTAGTCTTTAACAACTCATTAGGCATAAATAGCCTTTTAGCTAATGAAAAAGTAGCATTTTTGTTAACAGCTTCATAATGATATACACCAAGTGCTACACTGCCTTGATAATTGGAAAATTTACTTGCCTTTTTCCTTTGGTAAAACATTGACACTATTGTAGTTGTTCCTTAGTAAAATAATTGAGCCATAAAATCCAAACACTCAGACGTGCTCATAGCATTTAAGGATAAGCAAAACGCACCTACAAGCAACTAAGCCCTGCTCAAAATGGGCTGAAAACCTAAATATGAGAAATATGATGGTGTTGAGTTCCCCCATGACATGTATTTCTGTGCATGTAATTTTTCAAAAACTCTCTCCATCCACATCTGAAATTTTGTTTTGTGTCAGAAAATATGTATGATTTTTTTATTGTTTTTATCAAATGATTAATTTATTCTCCTGCCAACTCTTTCAAAATGGTGAGATTTCAGATGAGACTGGAACCATCCCTGCTAAGTTTCAGCCTTGTTCCTGAGACAGTTGTGTAATTAGTGGTTGTCCTGATCTCTGGGATAAGGCAGCTCTTTGGATGTGCCCAGATACATTCATCCTTAAAACCTCTACCACAGAGGCAGAGAACAACACTGCTCCTGACAAAGCCGTCCCTCCTGTTCCTCAGCCCATTACCCAGCAATAAAGGTAAAGGAGCTAAGAGCTACTGGGGCCACCCTTGGTCCAGAAGTTTGACCAAGTTTCAGCTCTGTCCCTGCCTGAGCATGAGATGCAAAAACCCTGAGGGGAAGTGATCCAGAGGGGAAGCAACGTGAGCCGAGGCTTCCAGTCAGTATCGAAAAGGGCACAAACAGAGGGTTTGTGGGCAGGATGAGTGAGGGAAGGCCGAACAAATGCTTTGGATGGGGAATAAAATTGGCTCTGAAAGTAGGAGTCGATAAGAAGGGGTGGGGACCAAGGTGAGGACAACCAAAATAAAGAGGCGGTGGCTGGGTCCGACTGCCTTGAGTCATCACAGTGACAAGACAGGTCTGAAGTCAAGCCAGGAGAGCAATCCACAAGTGGGGATCAGTGATTGCAGGGCCAAGGTCAAACCTGGATGCCAGCCTGTAGATTGGCTTGTGGATCAAGGGGCAGCAAGGCCAGAAACAGACATGGCTGTGGTCGCGCCAGAACCCAGTGCTCTTGCAACAGGTTGGACGCAGCAGTGGGACAGGGCCTGGGCTTAATTAGAATTCCTGGTCTCACGGTGTGGGTGGAGGTCCTAGGACTGTTAAGGTGTATTAGTGCTCTCAGAGGCCTGATGCTGTGGCAGCTGTATGATATGTTCTCTGCTTGGTAAAGGTAAATTCCACTAGGAAATAGCGGATCGGTACATTGCGGCATAGCACGGTTCAGGAAATTCGTAACAGTTTTAGACTGTCAGGTGCTATTGAGAAGTTGTATTTTGATTCCCCAAGTTGTCACAAACAGTCCTCAGAACTGATGTGTGGGTTTCTTCCTGGCTTGAGCAAATCACATCAACGTTATGATGCTTTGATTTCCCCACTGTTGTCTTTTTTGCTTCAAGGTTTGTTGCTTTGGGGATTAGTTCTTGCTGCATATTTGGAGTGTTTAGTCAAAAATCTTGCCTGAAAATATGATATGCTTCCCTACTACAAATCTTAATTTGATAATACTTTGGAGAAAACTTACTAATACGCTTCTGCAGGGAAAAAGAGTTTCTGTTGCTTTGATTTACTGGCTATTCCAGTCAACTTTTGTCTGTATGCTTAGGTCTGAGTAACTAAACTACAATATTTACAGTGGAGTCAAAGCCTGTGTGTTTGGCCTTTAGGCCAAGAACAATTCATGCTGTTGTGGAACACTTCCTCCAGGTAGTTAAGGAATGTGGCAGTTAAATGAAATAGATACGTCTGTCTGTGTGTTCACAGGACCAGGTGAGCGTGTGTTACATGAACTGCCTTAAAAGCAGTTTTTAACCAACCGCTTAATACTCACCGATGGCAGCAGGGCTCAGCTGAACGTTGAGGATGCTTTCGGCATGTTTCCGTGGGATTTTCAGTCTTCATGAGTTTGTTGCTGTATTGTTTGGTATGGAGACAGATAATTCAAAAAGCAGAGCAGTGATTTTGTGGTCCATTTCTGAAAATCTGCTTATTAGTTTAAAGTCAAACATTTCTGCTTTCTATTATATTTACAAAAGCAAGAGTAATAAATGTTGACAATGCTAAACAGCCTCTGGGAAGAAGCAGCCTGGAATTGCTCTGCAAACATGCTTTAGAAATCACGTACAGACAATACTGCTATATTAAAATAATAATCCAAATGAGAGTGCTTGCTTGAATACTACTTGTTTTGCCTCCCGTTACATCGAGGAATAATGACAGATCTTGTGCTAGTTTGAATGAAAATACCAATTGGGGAGTGGATTTACATAATAAAATTAATAGAGCATGGAAAGCTTTCAGCATCACTTTCTGATTTTCATCTGTGTGTCACAGAAGTTATATTTAAAAAGACAGATGACTGCAAGTTTGTTTAGGAAAACAAATCCATGAGGCTGGCATGTATGAGATCTTTACATATGACAGCTGCTGCAGCTCACAAAACACTGCTTTTCTGTTCCTGTAATGAAAACCTGTGATTGTGCAGGGTGCCACATATGGGTCAAAATATCATGATTTGCCCACTTGTTAACACTCGCTGGCCTGGCTGTCTCCATACAGAGATACCCTTCTCAGTTATGCTCTCTGCAGCGCACCCACCACAGAAGAGATGGACTCAGATGTCTGTTTTCAGTCCAACACAAAATTGGATTTCTTTGTGCTCACAAAGGGAAGATTTTGCAAATAGATAATTTACCATCACACTGGTTAATCTTTTCATGGTTATCAGTGTCTCGCGTCCTGTTACAGCAGATTAAGCCTGGCAGTGTCTGTTTTCCAGCTGTGCAAACCAAGATACCTTCTTCCAGAGTGTGATGGGAAAGAGCCTAATGTTAGAGTTCAAGGACACAGGTCTGGAAATCCTGCTATCTCATGGATCAACAGGGATATGTCACAACTTCAGATTCATTTCTTCCTCTCAGAGCTGCAACCATCCACCTTTACAGTGAATGGCAATGGTTCTTTTTTTCACTACTTATGAATATCTTCATATCCAGAAACCTATGGCTGTCCATAAAAAGGAAGAGAGGTGTTTTTTTGAACCAGCCAGCTGAACGGTAAACTGCCTAAGCCTCAGCACAGAAAGGCCAAGGGAAGTGTGGGAAGAAGATTGATTTCAACATCCAGCCAGCTGGTTTGTTACAAACCCCTGCATCACAATCGTCCTGGAAAAAAGATGCAGAAGTGTTGTGTAGTCCAGTAGCCAAAATGTGTCTTAAAATCATGCCTGATGCCTGTTTTATGCTCTTCTTTCATTATCCTCTAATGGTATCCTGCTGGTTTTGGATTGGTGTTGGGTTGCTGTCTGTGGCCTGCTTCTGGCTCTCCAGCTGGAGATTTTAGGTGAACTTTTTGCACTCCTTTGAGACAGAGCCTCTGTAGTTGGCAATCAGTTCACTGTCTGCTTTATGAACCCTGTTTTAAGGCTTCTGAGAGTTCAGTCTGAGACTGAATTGCGAGCGATTTACTGATTTTGAGGCAGGGACAAGTTTGCAAATAGCTACTAATGGAAACTTTATGGTGCCCTTAAGGTGATGAACCAAGGAAGATTTAAGTTTAAAAAAAAAAAAAAATGTTTCAGGGTCTATGGTAGAGTATGAAAGTGGTTTCCTAGATCCCACTCTCTTTAATGATAAAAGAGGCAGGCAGTTTCTGGTTGGCTCCCATCATTTCCAATAACATCAGTAAGAACCTATTTAATACTCAAGTCTAACTGTTTTGCTATTCTTACATATAAATTCAATTTCATAACAACAATATTACTTTCCAGGCAGCTCATTTGAGGATGATTACTCTGCTTCATAGGTAGTAAAGTGCACTTGGTCTCATTATACAATTCAAGGTGTGTGAAGCAGACAATTGCCTATAAACATGCCGCCTGATGGGTGTTAATGCTTCATTATATTTACTGTTTTCTTTTCATTGCTTCAGGTAGCATGACAAACTTTTTCCCCAGAAATAAGATTTGGAGAATTTTTCACTTTTTCTTGGCAGTGTTCTTCCTGGTCTGGCAGTTAATGTGCCTCAGATATTCTCTAAAAATGGAATAGAGTGTTCTCGTCTTCACGCTTTGGCTAGAGGCTTTACAGTGTATTAAAAAAATAAGTCTAAATTGTTGTTTATGTGAGAGTATCTTTACAGAAGTGCATAATTTGTGCTGAATTTCACAAAAAATGTTGCAGCTTACTTCAGGACTTAGGTGTGTGCTGAAGTACTCTCTTGAAAAGACAGTTTTGCAGTTCCTAAATGAGGTGAGTCCATGAGGTGCACAGCCCCTTGTGAGCCAGAGGGGCTCACCTAAAAAGAGTTCCCTGCTCGTTTGGCTGGACTCGAATTTAGATGCCTGGATTAAGACACCCATAGCTGAGTATTTTGGCCTTCTTGTTTTCAGTGCTTTTCAGTGACAGTTTTAATTATTATAATTATTAATGCAAAAACCAAATACTTGACTGCTACTTCCCCACTACACAGTGATTACCAAGAGGCTCAGCACATCTTTACTTATTCAGAAATGGGAAGATTACCCTAGCTGATGAAAATCAAAGGCATCATAGGTTTTATTCCTGTTTAGGGGCTCTGCCTCATCCTGCCTGGCTACTGAGAAAATATAAGTAAAGAGTAAGAATATAAATGTTGCTGGCCAGCCCTGCTGACCTACTGCAGCAGAGAACATTTCCAACAAGGATCTAAACTAGCTGAAGCAGACTGTTACGTGAGAGGTTCATATAATCATAGACACGCAGTGGTTTTGGCATTTTGTGGTCAGGGCCTGCTGTCTCACAAACTCCATCCAGGATGTAGGCACCGTCACACAGAACACTGTGTAGCTGAGATATCCTCTGACAATTTCTACTGGTAGTAATCTAAGTCTTTTATCTCATCTCTTATATCTTACACTTCTGTAATACAAATACAATGTCTAATTTTCATGGAGTGTTGTGTTCCTTGGGAAAATGGGGCTAGGAGAGATTTCCTGAGTTGCTGAGCCCTGCCTGTTGGCTGCTCTTTGGCTAGCAAATGCTGAAAACCCATTTGTGAATAGGTTTTTTCATTTGTTTGTTTGTTTGTTTGTTTTTGCCTCCACCAGAAGTCTTCCAGAACCTTGGTCCTTTCCTGATTAGAAACCTCCTAACTACCTTCATCATTTTGCTGGTAGCTCATTAATACCAATAGCCAGGGGCCTGACCATGCCCTTTCATTTCTTACTTGCTGCTAATGCCCTTTTACTTCATGCTTGCTCCTTGAGGGATTTTGTCTTACTGAGGTATTTAGAAAAAGCATCTGTATCACTTTGACTGTTTTATAAAGCACTTTGGATCTATCCCGCTAGTGAGTCTATCCATCTTGCCTACCTCTTCCCTTCAGCTATGATCTGTAGTCACCTGAGCCACCCCTCACCTCTTCTTTTCATCTGCTCCCTTCTGGCAGAACTTTTTATGAGAAGGATCGTACAATCTAAACCTCATCTGGTCACTTTCTACCAAAGCTTGAATAATTGAAATGTCAATAACATACCATTTAAAATCTATTCTACTTAATCTCCCAGAGTGGTATGTTGGCAGATGGTGAATGTCACACTACTGATGAGCAAAGGACTTGGATATCTATGAGCTTCTAATCAAGAAATTCATCTAAAATTATATATCTGCGTAAGAAAAGCTGGCACAGAAGGGCGAAGTACTCACTAAAAGCAGTTGGGGCTAAAGTGATTACTAAAGCAATTCAGGGCATCAGGGACTTTACAGAATATAGGTCTCTGCAGTGATTCTGCTCTCATAAGTCTGTCTTATTCTTTGCTGCTGCTGCAGTGCTCCCTAAGAGAGGCAGTGTTGCAGCATTGCCCTCAAGCTTCATGCTCACTGAAGTGACTTCAGGAGCAGCAGGGAGACCCAGAATTACTCCCCTGGCTGAAAATAGTCCATGCGAGCTGGGCTCGCTGCACTGCTGTCATTGTGCGCTAGTCCTCTTGATGAACCTTCAGAATAACAAGTTCTGAAGCCATGGATATTCATATATTTCAGAATTATTGTCTCACGGTATCTGCAAATTCAGATGGACACCACAATATCAGCTGCATTTAGAATATATTTTCAGGATTTTATTTTCACTTGTAAAAGATATTAGATTCCACCCAGACACTCCGTAATGCTATTTTGGGATTTTACAGTTTATTCAAGTGATTTGAATAATGACTGGAATAACAGTTTATTCTAAACATTTGAACTGCACATCAGCATGGTAACTGAGAATTTATTAATAATGTTTAGAGCTTCAGCGCTGCATTTCAAAGAGACTTACAGACAGTAGGTAATTAATAGCCTGGCGCCACTGATCCGTCTATAAACTTCAGTTCCTGTCACAGACCGCGTTGCCTGTGCAGCACAGTTATGGTGGCTGGAATCTAAAGCACAGCTTCCCAGAGGCTCTCAGGTGCTTCTGTAGGAAAACAAGACTTTCACCATGGCCTTAGGAGAGTCGAGGAAGGGCACCCAACCTCCATTCCTGTCGTTAGCCTCTCTCTGGCCAGCAAGCAAAGGGAATGCTTCTTAGCAGTTTTCCTGGCTTTAGGTGTTACCTGTCATAAGCAGTTTGCTCCCTGCTGCTTGCAGCGTGGCAGGCCCCTACCATGGGAGCCTACAAAACCCAGCACTGGCCTGCAGCAGTGCTGCTTGGCAGCCGAGTGCTCAGAGGCCTGAATACGGGTGACAACCCTTCCTTCTGTGCAAGTGATTCTCAGCACATTCTCTACAGCACCCTGAAGAGTATTCTTAAACTAGGCTGCTGCCTCTTCTGCAGCAGGAATTGCTTAGTGCCTGCCGTAGAGCAGATAAAGCCCTGAGCATCCCTGTGCTCCTGCTGCAGGGCTGGACTCAGTGCCATGGCCAGACAGACCTGCTGAGAGCTGGGTGATGCTGGGGGTGGTTCCACCATGTGGCACAAGTTTAATAGTCTAGTGCAGACAAATTTTGGAGCCCAGAGTATGGAAGGGATAAAAAAAATCTTTTTAAAAATGGTAGGAAGTAGCTTTGCACACTTGATTCCTTAAATGCAGAAGGAAATGTTGTTTTGTGCAGTCTCATACTTTTTTTTTTTTTTGCTAATGGAATTGCCAGTAGGGAATGTATAAATGTACACTGAAGTTCTTGAAATGGGGACAAACATGATTTATTTATTTATTTATTTATTGTAAATATATCCATCCACTCTGGTCCTGTAATGCAAAATGCCACTTTCTGACAGAAAGACTTGGTAGATACTGTTGACTTGGTACAGCCGTCACAGATGGCAGATTAAAATGCTCTTCATTAATTTTTTTCATAACTGTTTTTCATTTTGCTGGGTTTGAGTGTGTAGGACAACAGAATTTGACCCCTGTATGTGGTCTGGGAAGAGGGAAGTTGTACCTGGAGAAGTTTCACCCCTTGTCACAAAGGGTGAAGACGAAGCACACAGCAAAAACATTTAATAAAGGATCTTTTTGCTCCTCTCCTGTAGCAGGAGACAATTAGAGGAGAACATGATGTGAGGGAAGGGAAGCAACACAACCATAGGACTATTGAGCTGAACAACAATACTCTCTCTTGCATTTCAGAGGGAGGATTGGAGAGAAGTTGACATTTTAATATTTTCTAAATTACTCTGCAACATGTCTTCTGATGAATCTAATCTGACGCCTCTTCCAAATTGATATTTCATCCAAGAATGTTTGGGTAAATATGTTATTAAGCTGGTAATTTGGATTTAGTAAGTTTTATATTTCAGTGCATTAAAAAAAAAAAAAAAAAAGACAGCCTAATTTCCAGAGTTAAAGGAATAGGGCTCATTATTTCCCATGCATAGAGTTAAATTGTTTTACTAGCAAAACTCTGTATTGATTTTCATTCCACATCTCAATATTGAGTGTTGTTTACACTAAGAAATACAAGAGGAAGAGTAAGTGTTCAGTAGGCAGGCAATATAAGAGAAGAGCTTTTATTTTGTGGGAATAAATTTCCTGCCTTACTGATGGTGGCTCACAGCTGTTGGGGCATTACCTCAGTGCCACTAACCAAGAGAGAAAAATAGTTTGTCTCAACTGGTCTTGGTAATTCTCAGTAATTAGTGAAACTCTTCAGATTTCATCTGTAGCTCTTCTGCTTTGGCTTGCAAGCCTTGTTTTCTGTGCCACTTTGAGAAAACAGATTGAACAAAAGTGAATTGCATAAACCCTTCCCATCTCTAAGCTTCAGATGACTTTGAAGAGAAGAAATTTCTCCTCAGAAGTAACCGACTGTCAGTATTCATGCCCTCATTCACTGCAATAAGCTACCTACCAGGTGACCATCAGCAAATCATCCATCTTGCGGTCTGATGGCCAGGATTTCTGGTAGTAGCACATTTAGTAATGCTGAGGAGCCTGCTCAAACCTGGGAGCAATCTGTATGGCTGCTGGAAGTGTAAGGAAATGGGTGATTACTTCTGTTCTCCCTGGTAATTTAGAAGTGTTGATGAATAATACTTCAAGTCATAATGAGTGCTGGAGTCTTTTGCTTTTGATTGAAATTTAAAATAAACTATGTCTCCTAGAATGCATAGTTTCTAACTTCTATATAAATTGTAAGTTTGGTTTTCGTTTATAAACATCCCTTTGCATATGCTGAGAAAATTTACGTCTAAACAGCGGGTATAATTTGCCTCCCTTACAATCTCACCAGCTTTATTTGAAATTATGTTTTGAAGTGAGGCTTAAACTCATTCACACCATTTTTCTGTAGAAACTGTTTTGACCTTTGCTGCTTACAGGTAGCACCACTGCCTTTCCAATCTTGATGCTGATGCCAGAAGTAGGAATGTTACATCTTCTTTTCTTTGTCTTTGGCCACGTTACATTACTTGGCTTTTAAATTCTTCAGGACAGCTGCTGGAATGGTCAGAAGGGAAGTGGAAATCGTGTTTTGTCTACACGTGATTTTTTTATAGGCATTATCCCAGTGTTTTTCAAGTATCAGTGGCTGGCAGATGAACCTAGGACTGTAAAAATGGTGGGTTATGTAGTATCTGATTTAGAGTTATCATCATGCTGGCCTCTATAAAGCCTTTCATGACATTGGCTCATCAAAGGGAATTTGAAACCCATCAGTTGACAAGGGGGGAAAATATATTTAAAGACTTGCTGAAAGACTTCAAATCAATCTGCTTTGCACCAACTTAAGTTGACGTTAGTGAACCTGTCCTTGTTTAGTTCTGGAGTCAGCTAAATTTTCCGAGGGCCTGCCTTGTCTACCTTTGGTAGAAGAGAACTATGAATTTGTTGGGCACGGACAAACAGAGTGGGCTGAGGAATTTTCTCTAGCAGTGGACTTAGCTTGGCATCACAGAACATCAGGTGTTGTGTATCCAGAGACAAACACATTTACTGTTACAAAGCAATCAGTCATTTAATTACTGAAGAAACAAATCAGAAAGCTCTTAAATTAATCTCTTTGTCTGTTGGTTCACTCTTTTGTCTTTGAGGCAGACACACTGTACGTCTCCTTTGTCTAGTGCATACCTTTATTTATATTGTAGTCCTAACACTGTTAATCTGTTCAATAATTTATAAGACAGCTGACCTCAACATTAGGTGAGCTATTGAACAAACATCAGGGAGTGTTAAATTCAGTTTAGGCACTGTAGTCTGAAAACTCCTGAGTCCACAGGCTCCGCTGGGTGCACAAAAGGCACGGAGTGAAGGGGCATAGCTGTGCTGCCGCACATCCCTGTCTTCAGTCATTACCCAGCCGATACATATTTAAATCACAGACTCAGGTGGGTGGATCACTTTTTGTCCTATTGTCTCCTCTTCCACTTCTGTGGCTAAAGGTATAATCTTTGCACACAGACCCTGTTTAAGTACTCTGTTACTAGGGAAACAAACTTGTCAAGCACGGACCATGTGGGAATAATGGTGATTTATTTAGAAAAGGAAAGGTTTGTCATTTTAAACTCACTACTACAAAATTGCTTTTTGATTACCTTCAAGCTTATTGCATTGTCTTGTCACAATAAACTATGGGAACAAGTGGAAAGGTTAATAATTGTGGGCTTTGTTCTTGTCAGTTGTTCTGCAAAAGATCATACAGGAGACCTGTACCAGTAGATCAAAGAAACAAATTTCAGTAGAGCTGGAGCAGGATCCTGGACTCCATTTTTTGTGGTTGTTATCTGTTTATTATTCTGCCTCCAAAGGCAGAAAGGCTGAGATGCACAGATTTGCCGACTGGCTCCAAAGAAGGCCTCTGTGATACACTGCAAAGGGTAGGCAAGGTTGTTTGCGCGTATTTTTCGGTGTGAGAGAAGAAGGACCTCGGTAGAACAGGCAAAGGACCAGGAGAATTGAGAGTGCTTTATAAGGTCTAAACTATAATACATTTCCTGGGCTCCATCACTAAAGATTTCGTGTTTGTTGGGAAGCAGCATTTGGGGTTTTTTGTCAATTGAGATTTTGATAATCAGAGTGGAAAAAAGAAAATCAAAACATCAGAGTGCTTTGAGCTAGGTCTGAGCAATACGCTCTTCATTTCAGTGTAAATTTTTATGAAGTGAAGAACTGTCTCCTGTAGAAAGTGGATCACTTTGTTGCCCGGGGGTGTATTCACCAGGAAGTACTGTTCTGCTGTGAGCTGCCTAAAGGATAAAGTGTTAAAATATTTGAGGAAGAATAGAGTGAGAGATTCAAATTTTGTGCTCCGTTTGTGAGCAGTTTAAGGAACACTTGGCGTTAACAAATTGCTCTAAAGCCTTCTGTATTTTCAGAAAATGACAAACGTGAAAACCATGGGAAGTTTTTGAAGTGGGAGTTAGAGCACAACTGTTTTTATGATAAAGTTTGGAGTAGGAAACTAAAACTGTTAAAATATAGTAACTTTGAAAATGAAAGGGTTTTTTGTTGTCTTTTCTTACAGTGAAATGATGACTCCTTTTGGAATTTTTATTAAAGTAACTTCCAAAATAATTGAATTCTAGATAAAACCCTTCAGAAGACTGAAGGCAAATTTATTTTCATATGCAATTCACATTTTAAATTTTTATTCTTATCTGGAATGACAGAACTAAAAAATCTTCAAATATGTCCTAATAGAGGAAAAATATTTGCTACATACTTCTCAGAGACCTTGCCACTGTCTCCCAGCAGCAGCCGGCTTCCCTGCTTTCCAAAAACCCCTGAGGGCCGATCGAAAAAGGAGAAGAAAAGCCTTGCTAATATCCAGCCACAGTCTTTTCCCATGTGAGACAACTTGCCTCACATTCTGCTAGAAAATGAATAATACAGTAGTAAAGGATGCAGCATAAAGTATTTATGGCAAATTAAAACTCATCTCCAGCACAATTTAGATGTTAGGAACATGGACCACACCTGTTCTGCTCTTCACAAGAGTGAACTTTTGAGGAATTATTTATCAGTGTAAGTTATTTTCATTAGCTATGAATGTGAATAAAAAATAAATTAATCATGGCATAACAGGAGTTTTATGCTGTAATTATGAGCAGTTTTGTGTTATTTGCTGCATTTCAGTCAGGTTGGATAGTGCTTATAGTTAATGAATGGGTTCATGCCGTTGTGCTGTGGACACTGTATTGAGACATTACGGCGAAGCTATGTAATTGAATGCCTTCAGATCCGGTCAGTAGTTTTTATGCAATGGAGTTGTCAGATACTAGGTTATCTTTGTTTGCAACTTGGGAACGAGTTAAAATATTCTAGGATGTTCTGTAGCATATCAGCTGCCCAGTTCTGCAGCCCTTCTTTTTCTACTGTTCTGGATCCAGATTCCTAAAAAGAGACTCCAAAAATACGATAATTTGACTCAGGCTTTTGAACTTCTGCGTGTCTCTGTTCTGACACTGGACTCCAGATTACAGCCTGTGAGCGGTGGGCTTTTTTGCTACATGGTGGGAGCTGCTGTTCTGAAAACTAGAACTAGATGAACAATTGGATCTTCAAGTTTTCCCCATGAGAGAAGAATGGAAAAATGAGTGAAAAGTGTTGTCAAGTTAGCCAAATGATTTGAGGAGGATAATTAGTATAATCTAAGATTTAATCCTGGACCTGGGTGTTTGTGGTGTCCCTGCATTATGAGAAGAACAGAGACAAAAGGAACGTGAGGGATTTGTGGAGTGAGCCTGTGTCTGCTATTGCCTCACACGGTAGCTGAATACTGATAGTTTTTTATTTTCCGTATTTTGTAAGGTATGGTTGACAGCTGGTCAGAATAGTAAGAGACTGTCATACTATCAAAGCTCTTCCAAGCGCTGCAGCCTTTATCTCTGGCAGTGCATGTCCATTGCTAGCAAGATTCAGCTTCTTAGCTCTAGCACGTGCACTTTTCCAAAGGCCTCTTTTCTACACATTCAGGGAGAAAATGTTATCTTCCCTCAAGAAGTGACTAAAATAATCCTCTTGGGAATGGGAAGCTGTCTTCTGAAAAGTGGCTCTTAGAAGAAGATTTTTTTCTGTGGTGTTTCTCTTTTGCTTCTGGAGATAATACGTCTTTCCATTTTTTCCTGACTCCAAGGATGTATGCGTGACTGCATCATAGCCGTGGGCAAACAATGAAATCACTCTTTTTCAGACGTCTGGTTTGGCCTGGATGTTTGAACGTGTGAGCATTCAATTCTAAACAAAGAGCTTTTAGTGGAAGTGGAAAAAAGTCTTTTCCTCTCAAAATAAAGAACAATATCCTCCATTTGTTAGCCCCACATTCCATCTAGTGGTGACAGCATCCAGACAGGAGTCCCTTCAGCCTTTGGCCATGCTTCCAGCCTGGGAAAAATTCCGCATCTGTGAATATGGCTTCCACTGAAGATGAATTTTAAGCAAAAGGTGCTGTAGGTTTGTTAAATGGATACCAGTGGATGATTGAGTAACTTGATTTTGTTGGTGGTTTTGTTCAGTTTGAACATTTTGTGCGTATTTTGGTTATGGCATATAGCTGTTAAAATGCAGTTGTGGCAATCACGTCTCAACCTTGTAACTTTGCTTTAAAATGACAGAGGTGATAAGGATTAAAAAAGATTTCACTGTCATGCTTATGAGCCATACTATAAAAGCAGTCAGCTGTCAGTCTGCCTGCCCTTCAGTCTGCCCAGTCAATACTTGTATAAAAATCTCTTCCCAAGAGGTGAGCACAGTGAAATGCCTCGCTCATTGCTGGAAGCAGAGCCAGACAGCCACGGCAGCAGGGTGAGGACAGTAGCCCTCAGAAAAAGTCACCAAAGCAGAGATTCTTGGCTCATTTATACATCTTCACCAAAAAATACTGCTTTGTGCCTTGTAACAAGTGTAGTGTCTACCAGTATTAAAAAACAGAACACATTGCAATAAAAGAACACAATAAAAGGATGAATGTCACTCTCTTTAATGGAGGAAGAAACCCCTATTTCCAATCTTTATTTTGTGACATTGCAATTGATTTCTTTACTCAGTGGTGCGGGACTGGCGTTGCTCCTGAATTCACCTCGGTTGCCTACAGCTCCCACTGCTCTAATCTCTTCAGGTTCCTTTGCAGCTTGATTAGGTCCTGCTGTGTGTGTTATACCTCCTCAGTAGAGCTGTCACCCGTACATTTGATCACAGTTGAATTCCAGCTGTAAGAAACACCCAACAAAGTCATGTCATGTAGGGAAGAGAGTTGTTTGGGTTCCTGTTGCTATAGCTACAATGTCTGAAAAGTCTTGGGAAACCCTGGCTGGAGTTCAGTTGGATGTGACATTTCTTCAAAACTACTTCATCTCACAGATCAAAGTAGACCTGTGAACCCCTAGTGATCCCATCAGACTTAGTCTGCGAGCAACTGCTGAAGGGGACAAGCGTCCATATCTGAGAATCCTGTGAGTTTCACGTATTTCATTGAGATTTTTATGTTGAATTCATTATGCAGCAAAGAGTAGAAAGGTAACATTTTCTACTGATATTTTCCTGTCTCATCTTCAATAGGATCTCTTTAATATGGGACCAAGGACATGCTGTTCTCAAACTTGTCATTGTCTTCACTCACCTTTCTGAATTCCTTCTGAAGTCAGTGGAAAGAAATAGGCAGCTATGTCGAGTGCTTCATCCCATTAATTGTAAGACTGTGTAGTGTTTTAGGGGGTAGCCTTTCCCCTTTTCACTAAGTACAGCAAAAACGTAGACAGCTAATTTAGACTTGATGTCCTGCTGAGATTGGACTGAAAATATCAGGTGAGATAAATCCCACTCAGGTGCCCATGCCAGCCTGCCTGTCAGCAGCTCCATCTGCAGGGCCAGCTCCGGCCCTGAGCTGTTCATGGCATGGCTTGCTCAGAAGGGTGGCAAGAGTTAGCAGCCTGCTTTTTAGTTTCCTGTCTAACAGCAATAATACCATTTGTGCTCAGGCAGTTTAGCTTAAAGAGTCAAAAATTAATTGATTTCTTTTTCCATAATTGGACATTCAAGTTCCTTGTTCATGCATTGCAGTTCTGTGCTTGAATTCTGTACCTTTTTAGAAGCTGATGCAACATTACACTGCAAATAAAGTCACAGGAAATATACAGTCATAGAAGAATCATAAAAGAATGTAGTTGGAAGGAACCATGAAAACCATTTTTCCTGCTCCAAGACCAGCTATACCCAGAATTATGCAGATGCTATCAGCCAAGTTAGACTACTGACACTGCTCAGGGTCTCAAATACTGCAGTTGTAAAAAAGAATTGTGAATGAATACCCATGGGAGACTGGCTGGGAACTCAGACATATTGGCTCCATAGGACTGTAGCTCACCTTGTTTTTTAAAAACATATGGTCTTTTCAAGTTTCTCTGATTTCCAGAGCTATAAATTACTTTTCAGGTCTTTCTAACATTATAATTGTTACCTGCAGACTAGAAATGATTTATTGAAGAATAAAAAAGTCCATCTCCATGAAGCGAGCCTCTGTAAATATCTTGGATATGTAATTTCATAAAGGTAGATGGCATCATTTCAATTTTTCTCTGCTTAGGTGGCAGTTGGCCCAACAGAGTGAATAAAAGGCAGGAGACAGGATGTCTCACAAATAAATCCAATTAAATTTCTATATATGAATTGATTGTATTTTATTTACCTAGCCATAAACCAGATTCTAGGTAATCAAAGCTTTGGCTTGCTGCACCCTGTTCAGTTATTCACAGCAAGTTGTACAGGAGGCACACTGTACACAAGCTTATTTTATAAACCTCCCAAGCCAAGATAGGGCAAATAGCAAAAGGTTGCTGTTGCTGAAAAGTTCCCTGCTAGGGCTAGAGCAAATACATACCACTGTATTTGTGCCTTCTCCCTTACGGTGCCAGATTAAATCTACTTTAACTAAGAGTGTGACCAAGGAGCTGAAACAAGAAAATTTTCTCGTTCTAAAATAATGTGCGCGGTGGGAGGAGAGGAAGAGGGCAGGGGCTAGGAGGATTGGCAAGGCTGGAAGTGGAGCGGTTCTGATATTTGGTTCTAAATCACATCTGATGGCCGGAATGGACAGATCATAAAGATCTTAATTTCCAGATGGGTTCATGTAGTGTCTTTTGTGATGACTCAGCTGATTAACAGCATCACATAGATTGATACCAATTTCGCTGCTATTTCATGCACAATTTTCGGGAGATTTTAACCCTATTGCTGCTGAAGGTCAGTCTTGATTTTGATGCATCTTTTAGTTTGCAAGAAGGTTTGAAATGGCTTTTATCTACTTCGTAAGCCTCACATTTCTCTTATCCCCTTTGTCTCTCCTTGCTTACAATATTAGCTTAGTTTAAGTGGTGCTGTTTTTCTTTGGAAGTACACAGGGCATTCTCATTTCGGAAATCAGCCCTGCTGATGTTATTCTAATGTTATCCCATTATTTCTCCTTTTCAAGCACTGGAAAAAGGTCCTTCACTCTATTGTGACAAAGTAGTGAGCATTTTCTATTTTGTAAGTGGACTCAGCACATAAATAAACAGAGCACACTCATTAGTGTGTATCCTCAGCTGTCAGTAGCAGCTGACAGTTGCAGCTTTGTACATTATAACCTACTTTATTCAGCAAGGGTAAGTTAGGATGCAAGGGCTATTCCCTGTGCTGCTTGAAAAGTGCCAGAACACCTTTAGCTTCCAGCTGGAAGAACCACTAGAGAATAGCAGGAAGAATCTTAGTTTAAACACCTCATTTGAAGGTCAGAACCTCTAACAGTGTAGCAAAAGTACATTGCAGTGTCAGCATTGGTTATGAGCTCAGAGCCTGATGTAGGGCTCAAAACCATGACCTTCTACACCAGAGGCAAGAATGTTACCAACTGAGCCAAGCTGACATTAATTAAACCCTCATTAAAAGTGAGGGCTTTTTTTCCTGGTTAGAAATGTGATTTCCACTGCAAGGTTTTATCATGCATATTTTATTATGAATTTCAGCGTGTGGACTATAGACCCTGTTCTGATCTTTTGGAATCACAGTACGTGGCATATGTTTCACGCAGATGGGAAACAGAAAAGAGAGAACAATATACATATTCATCCATTCTAGTCTGTAAGAAAGGTGGCTATGTTATGACATTCAGCAGCAGCTTAATGGTTAAACTTTGTTGTCTATTAGCACATACCGATAAGGGGAAATATTCTGTGCAGTGCTAACAGGGCGTGAACACAGAAACTCCGCAAGATTTAAGTTACCCTACATGAGAGTCCTCAGTATGACCCATTGTTTGAGTTTCACCTGGCCACAGGACCTGGGGAAACCAATGAGCCCTTTCTGCTTCTTCTCATGAGCACCTCTGGGAAGGTTATTTACTCACAAGCCTGATTTACTTGCAATAGAACATTTTCCTTTAAACCAGCCAAGGTTTAACAGTGAGCAAAGGAAAACAGCAAGGCAAAGTTCAATATTAATAGCATCTTCATTTCTGACAATATCTGAGTGATTTATCAGTATTACTGAAACTCTTCCAATCTGGTGCTGCAGGGATTGGCAATGTCTGGGTGTTAGGGTAGTGTTTAAGAGCTTTCATGCCTAGGTTAGTTTTAGTTTTGCTTTTTATTCTCTGCTAAAATTCAAAGCTTCATCCAGTTTCCCCATCAGCAAGGTCTTGAAGCAACATTATAGCCACATAGTGCTTCACATCTTTGAGAGTACATACACAGCAGTTCAGTATTGAAGTGCTGCCCAACAGAGTACCCTTCCCCCCCGACCCTCAGTTACAGGACTTTCTCTGTCACACATCAAAGCAGGGACTCTGTCATGCTGAGCTATATGGATTACCTCCAGCAGAGGACAGCACTTCGTCCAGCTGTACTCATGGGTTTAATGTCAGCTGGGCACGGGGTGTGAAGAAAGCTTGTACACCTGCGATGTTTTGGCGACCAGAGAAGGCACCTACCTTAGATAACAATACCCTAAATAAATACAAAAGAAATTTTCACCATATCACATAATACTCTTTTTAACACCACTGACTTCATCAATCTCTCTTTCCTTTGCTCGGATATTTTTGCATTTGCTTCTCTCTGAATCACTGCTTTTCAGTTTGAAATTATTTTACATTTTCCTTCCTTTTAAGGACACGCTTTCAGATTTTCCTTTCTAAGAGGCAACTTAGAGGCAAATCTCTGCTCCTGTCTCTTTTTCTGAGAAGATAAGATTCATCACCCAGGATTTGTTGACCTGCTGAGGAAAGAAGCTGATCTTTCTTCCCAGCTCTGTGGGAATCCCTAATGCCAAGACACACTTCACTGGGAAATCAATAAAAATAAAAAGCAGTGAAATGTCTTTGTTGTGAAGCAACCTCTTTGCGTTGCTTGTGAGCTCGCACAGAGGGCACATCCCAATTGCCAGCCTAACTGAGCAAGTAGCAACACCATCGATTCAGAGTCCATCTTACTTCACATCCTCTCCTGCGCATCGATTCATCCTTATTCCCCCTCTCAGCTTGTCCCCTATGGTCAATTGATTAATCATCAATATTACTCACCAAAGGCAGCTACAATTAAACAGACATCAGATGACTTCTCCTCGTGTTTAATAAGACTGAGCTCAATCAGATTCCTAAGACTCTGCCTTCCCCAGAAAATTTTCAGTTGAAATCAAATTCTGTAAATTTGGCAGAGCAATTGATCTTCCCGTGAGGGGCAGAAATGCACAAAGATTCAGGCTACAGAATTTCCAGAACATGAGTGTGTAGGTTAGCTTTCGGTCCAGGGCAGCATTTTAGTTCTTGGAACACCTTTTTGTTTAGTATTGTAGTGTCACATAGTATAGCACTGTATAATACAATCAAGAGATTGATCACATTACGCACTGCCACTATATTTCATGTTGTTCTTGTACATCATGTTGTCAGCATGCATGACAGCAAGTATTTTCATATCAAAAACCTATGCAACAGAGACTTCAGCTCATGAAGACGTAGTTGAGCTAGCTGTAAACTAGTCCTCTCCAATGAGCAAAATGCACTGGTGGGAAAGGCAGCACCTGCTGCAAAAGCCTGCTGCGAGGCTGGATGGCCGGGCATTTTGTTAAGCACTGGCTTTGATCATCTTGCACCTTCATGCTATTGCAGTTCATCTGTGAGCTGCTGTAACTGAGATGTGTATGCATCTGGGATCCCTTCAAAGGAAATGTCTTATAATGCAAAGGAATTAGTTTATACAGGGACAGAAATGTGTTGTATGGAACAGAGGGTGGAGAATACCCACGTGAAGGCTTAAAATCTGGCAGAAGGGTGGCTGTAAACCAGTAGCATCACCCCACAGCTGATCCATCTCAAATAGGGCAGCTTGCACTGGCACAGGGTTTCCAAACAATCTTCCCCTGGACCTATCTCATGGTACCTCTCAAGTCTGATCGGGGTTTGGATGGCTGCCTTTCTTCCAACCATGGGTACCAACCACCTGAGCTTCTCCGGTGGGTGCCACTGACCAGTTCAGCCACAGGCTGACAGTGCTCTGTGCAAGGAGGCCCCTATCCTCCCATCATTTTCATAGAAACAAGGACAATATCTCAGGCTTTGGCCTTGCATTAATTGGTATGTAGATTATAAAACGCCACTGAACTTGTACCCTCTGCTCTCTGTCAAATGGAGGTATCTCGTGTTGCCTTTGGCCAGGTGCAAATGGATAGGTAAGGTGAGGGCTGTGCAAGATGAGAGCCATTGTGTTCTCGGGGTATTCTGAACCTTCTGATGCTTCCACAGACTGTTGCAGCTACGTGGCTCCATGTAAAACAGTAAACCCACTAATTCACTGCAGATGCTGAAATTGCCCCTGTTTTACTGATGGGAGTGTAGGATTTGTCTGTTAAACTTTGTAGTCAGTTGATACTAAAATTCTTGAAAAAACTCAGAGAAATAGAGGGAAATAAGTACTTTTAGACATGAAGCAATAGAGAGAGTTGTCATTATCGTAGCCTGGTGAAAGTTTATTTTCTTGCATGCATTCATCATCCAAAGACTTACTGATTTTATAAATTTCCTGCCTGGCAAGTTTTCTATCCAGAGATTTCTAAGAGGGTTGAAGCCCTAGAACATATATTTAGCGCCTGCCGACAGGTCCCTAATTATGGCTTGATTAATCACAGCAGTGCCTGCACCTGTCTGTGCAAAACATCTTCATTTTTGCTTTGTGACCCGTGCAGAATCTGGGAACACATCTAACAATGGCTGTGGAAACACCCAGCTTTGTTTTCTTCCCTGCTGTTAGCTCTGCTTCTGCTCAGACCAGGAAAAAATATTTCTGTTTTGAGGAGCAGGAGGGATTCTTCCTTTGCTGATGTTTCTGGAGAGGCTGGAATGCACTTGGAAACTTTTCCCAGGAACTGAAAAGGGCTAAAACCTGAGTGCATTAAGAGATAAGTTTTGTACACGCTTCCTTCCATAGAAATGGGTTCTCATCAACCCGAGTGACAGAATTTCCCCTAGCTATGGACAAAATGCCTTTGTCTTTTGAAAGCCATTAAGTACACGAGGAAACCTCATAGGTCTTGAATTGGTGCAGGCTTATAGGGGCATGCAGAACTCTGGCTTGGATTGGTTTTCCCTNAGGAGATCCTTTTCTAGGGTGTAGTACTGGATAGTTTGCACAGACCTTAGCTCAATGCCCTGAATAAGGGAAGAAATTCATAGGGCACTTGAAGGGAATGTGAGATTTCAAGCCATTTCCTACTGGAAAATACAAAGAACAGAGAATCCAGTGAACTGACTCTGTAAGGAAGGGACTCAGAGAAGAGGTTAGAGAATAGTTTTCCACAGAGGGCCCTTTTTCATATTTTAGAGAAAGACTGAAAAACTAGAGACACTTGGAAGGGTTCCAGAGGAAACAGATAAGAAGTTGTGAAGTTGTGACGATGAAAAGGGCATGGGCACAGTTTGGGTTGATGTGGCTGAAAGGGTCAAATATTACGGAGAAAAGAATTCACTAAATCTTGCCAGCCTGTGTGTGAGAAGGAGGTGGCAGAAGAATAAAAAGTAGTGCTGACATTGCTAGCCTGGGAGAAGGGGAGGGAAGCAGGGAGGGAGGAGAAATTAAGAAAATAATGGAGAACGGCAGGCAGGGGGAGGGTGGAGGGTGTAAGAAATAAGGTGCTCAATTTTGTGCAAGTTGCCCTTGAGCTGGCAAAGGGATTATGCTGGATGATGTGCTGAGGAGATTTATGTGCATGGGATAGGGTTGGAAAGGCAGATTTGTGAGTTGTCAGCATAGAGGTGATAGGAGAACAGCGAAAGAGAACCATGGGACCGAGCACAGAAGGGGAAGAGAAATGAGCCCAGGCCAGATCCTGGGGGACTTCCAAAGAGAAGGAAGGAGCAACATCACCAGGAGAGCCACTGGAGTGCAGGGTGTTGAGCAAGGGGCAAACAGCAGGAGGGACTCAGAGCCTAGATAAGGACTGGCAGGAGAGTTTGGGGTTTGGAGGGAGCATGAGCATTTAGAAGTGAATTTTGGGTGGATCCATCACTGTTGCAGTTAAATCTGATTAGTTTGATAACTCCCAGTGAATCGTTTGAAAGAAGGATTGACTTTGGGCACAGCTGGAGTTCGTGGAGTTCAAGATGGAATATCCCAGAGGAAACCTGTACTGCGAGACAAGGAGGCCCGAAGGGGAGAGCAGAGGCAGCATGAACAAAACCCAGTTGTCATTTGTGAATAGCTGATAATGTTATAGCTCCAGTTCACTCTTTGTACTGCTATATACAAATGTATGTAGGAAAACATTTGATCTTTTAGTATATTCATATTGCAGTGCAAAGCAGCACCACTTTTAAACTTACAGTGGCACATCCTTATGTGCCCCACTTGTATGACTGGGAGATGGTTGTTTAGACAGCTCAGGTCCCACTTCAGGGTGTGAAACAGCAGGATTTCGGGATCAACGCAGCCCTGACAGGTTCCACAAGGAAATGTACACCCAGATCTTTGTGGAAAGTGAACATTGGAAAATGGAAATTTGGGGGAACCTCATTGACAAGTCCTGGTTTTAAGAGGTGCTGAGTGATGCAAATGCCCTGCGTGCAGTCAGAACAGTGCGTGGAAATCCCTTGAATGGGAACCTGATCTCTAGGAAGAGTGAAAAATCCTAGCAGGCGCTTGTCCGCATCCTTAGGTACCTAAATACCCGTAACTGTCTGATCCTAGGCAGTAAGGTCTAATAAAATGTCAGGCACGTATAGTAGTTAGATGTTTTGATCTTGGCTAATATGCAGACATCGTGATTTCAGCCCATGTATTTTTTGGCTATTTTCAGTTGGTCTTTTTTTTTTTTTTTTTCTTTTTTTTTGAANTTTTTTTTTTTTGACTTTTATTTTGAAGCTTCTGATTTTAGGCTGTTATTCTAAACCTCTCTCAGCTGGTGACTCTGATTGCTTTTCAAACCTTCTATTTTATAACCTTTGTACTCTTATGCATGAATCTAGGCCAAATTACTGCCTCCTGTTCGCTTTCCAGTGTCTTTGAGCTTTAGAAAATAAGTAAAATGCAATTTCAGTCCTCTGGGGCTGGGATCCTTAGGAGACACTATTATTGTTGGAATTTTTTTTAACTGGCTGGTACACATTTGGATGAGTCAGCACCCATGTGAATTGTTCCTTACACTATGTCTTGTTTAGTCAAGCCCGAGTACAATAAAATTTGCATTCTTTTAGGCCTTGTTTGGAGCAGGGCTTGCTCTTAAATGCCAATGGAAAGCAAAGGTGGATGCTGTCACATAGCAAGAAGAAATTAGGAAGGGAGCAAATTTTACAGCTCTCCTGTTGTCATTGTTCAAGGGACAAGTCAGGGAGAATTCTCATGAAATGAGAATGAAAATCTAATTGATGGCGTGATTCTCCATGGCTGTGCAGCCATCCTTTCCTTCTCTGCTTCTAATAAATGTTCTCTCAGCTCACCCCCACATAGGCAAGAAAAATCCATGTGACCAGATGGGGAGACCTTTAAGAAAAGACCAATATTTGCATATCTATTATAGCTATACTCAGTGTTAGACTTGTTTCATTAAAATTTCTATTTGGATAATATGTAAGGTCAATACTGTCACTGTTCTGGAAAATTCATTTATTCTAAAATTAAAGCTAAATGCAGCAAGTATGATTCTCCCCCTGCCTCCACCTGTGTCAATCTACTGAGCTTGACAGTGAGTAACTGAAAGCAGAATTGGGCCCACTGTATTTAGGGATGGGGTCTGCTCTGTGGGGAATAAAAAAAGCATGCTGATTACATGAATCCTAATCTTCAAGGTAAATCACTTGTTACAGATGCTCTGAGTTCCTGCTTTTTTATATTCAGGGGATGGTTATTATTTCAGCTGGGTGCCTACTGAAGTCCATTAGCTTTTACACACCAGTTAAGGTTGTCAATTTCTGGGATTAAAAACACATGAAGAAGTACTTAGGAGTACTTAAGAGTCCCATGCTGCCCTAAGGTTACTAGCTTTCAAACATCAAGTGGCCATTTTCAAACATATTTGCCTGTTTGGAAGCCTGAAGGTTGAAGGATTCTCAGAAATCAGGAAAGGGTAAGAAATGGTCTAGGGCATCTACTGTGGAAGTCACCTTTAAAGTCTTTCAAAAATGTATTAAAATCAAAAGCTATTCTCAATATGCATCAAGGGAAAATATCTATTAAGATGGGTCTGTTTTAACTTTAGCATTTCTGGTGTAAAGTCACAGTGTTTTAAAGATTTCTTTATGTATGCAGGAAACTTCTGTGTGTCTGTTCAGTCCTGCTGCAGTTACAGATCTGTTTAAGTGACCATGTTTGTTAGATCACCAGAAGCAGGTCACACTAACTTTCACCCTTAAGACAGCTGCCTTGAAAGTAATCAGATGGTGCCTGTTGCCATTTTCCAAGGTGGCAGTGGTCTCTCATATGTCAAACGAGCTCAGTGACTTCAATCCCTGTCCCAGATGTCCACACCACAAAGGGCAGGATCTCAAGTAATAATCTTTTTGTCAGTCTCAACAGAATGAATCAGAACTATGTTCACCCAGGAGAGCAAGCGGCTTTTTTGTCAGCAAATGGTTTTTCCGTCAGAATAGAAGGAAAACTTAAATTGATTGTTACAGTGCTCAGTCCTTTCTCCAGTGCTATTTCTGAACATTGCTTTTGTTTGTAGATTAAGGACTAGGAGAAGTGGAAGTCCACAGCTAAGAAGCATCTAAACCCATCTTTTTCATCAAGCTTCAGATCCTTTGCAGCATGCTGGTAGTAAGGCAACATTACTGCTTTATCAGAGGATGCTGGTGTGAAAAGGTGGGATTCCTCTCACCAGATCTTAGCATTTAGCAGTCTCAATCTACCCAGGACCTGTAGGTGACCTTTATAGTTAATGGGAAGGAATTGGCTTCTCCAGAGGGGGAACTGGTAGCAAACGAATTTCTTTTTAGAATCCGTGGCAACTAGCTCTTCAGGTACCCAAAGTTAGGCCAGGTGAATGGCCCCCTGCCTGAATTTGTGAAGGACAGACAGAAATCTTTTGCAGAGGAGAGCCAGGAACTCAAGAATCCGAAGTTCATAGCTTGATTGCTGGACTGGCTTCCCTTCTTTCCTTAAGTTCCTGGTCTATTATTGAAACAAAGATGTGGAACAGCTCCAAGCATGTCAGTAGTCTGGGAATGCAGGTAGTGCTGGACGGGGTAACCCATGGTGGATGCAGCTGTTACATTCAGGAAAGCCAGTTGTGCAGAACTCAGCACCTTCTGTGTGTTCTGCAACCCAAAAAGAGCCCAAAGCAGCAGAAACTCGCACTCTGCCAGTTTTTCTGTGTCTCAGGGAGCAGGGACTGGCTTTCTTTACATGAGGTTGTACTGGAGGTGGGACTGAGCTACAATTCAGGAGGTGGAGGTCTTCGAAAAATTCAGATTGTGTTCAAATCTTTTAATTAAAACTCATGTATTTGTGAAACGTAAAGCCAGAAGTGACTATTCCAAATATATTAAAAAGTTCTGCTTAATGGTGGTTGAATGTAAATGTTTAAAGAAAGACAAACACAAATATTTGCTACTGAGCTGAAGTAAGGCAGTGTTTATGTTAGGGGTGTGGGAATTTTTCCTTTCCCTTTAAGCATTTTATTTCTATCAACAAAAGCTTACATTTTGTAACATTACCTCAAAGTGCTTATTAATCTCATGTGAAGAAATGGATTTTGCATCCACCTGTATGTATGTGTGTTTATCAACTAGTTAGAACTGATCAAAGTGGTTTTTGTTAAGCTTGGTAAGTGCCAAGCTCTATGAGAGGCCCGAATGATGGTAAAATGATACCATTACTTCAACATCAGTGAGCAGTAGTTGTTGAAACGGTCATTTCTTCTCAGTGCTTCACCCATGAGTTGAAAAATCCAGTCTCATCCTGGTAGCAACCAGTATTAGCACAGGGAATTGAAAGGAACATCTGGAGGCAGAAAATCCATGGCATTGACCTGGGGAGGTCAAACTGTGATCCTGGCCGGGACTGGGGGAGAGGGGGTGAATGAGGCTACAGGCCAGATTTGAATCCTGATAGATTAAATGAATCTCAGCGAAGGGCTCAGGGAGTAATAAAGGCTTCCTAACCCTGCAAGCCAAGGGTTTCTGTAAGCCTGGGGCTTGATCGTTCTTCTGGGCTGGGAGACGAACACTTTGCTGATTAGCATGCAAATGCAACAGCAGTGTAAAAAGTTCCAGATGAATTTATGACTAAGCCTTGCTGCAGGGGAAACCGAGTTTGACAATGTGCGTTAGAAAGGAAGAGTTGACTGAAATTAGGTGTCAGCCTCCCATCAGTGGGGCTGGGAAGGTACATGGCAGGAGGTGCAAGGACATGGGACGTGAGAAGGAGAATCCTGCAAACAGAAGCACAGGCTGAAAAGAGGAACCCTCTGCTGTTTTAAAATAAAAATACCAGCCTAATAAATGCAACTTTCTGCTTGGCACTAATGAAGCAGATTAGTAAGGCTGTTGGAGCCCATATGGCCACAGAGATTTCCTAAGACTAAACACTGCTAATGAATGTTTTGAGAAAGTGGTGTTTACTTTAAGGCACGTTTCACCCTTGGGTGGCCTGCCATGTGAGGTAGCTGCAGTGTTATCTTCATGCATCGGATACGTCATCTCTCTGCAAAATAAGTATTATTCCCATATTGCAGATGGGAAATTTGAACTGGGAGAGACAGGACAAACATCTGCAAAAGCCACCTCTTACAACAGGCTTTGATTTTACGGGGGATGACATGGAAGCACCACTACCATGATCCCTGGTGGTATAGGCTGTTTGCAAGTACAATTGTTAGTACCAAACGCAGCCTAATACTAACAGAGGGATAAGCACAGTTGGATGGCTAGAAATTTTCAAGAACCAGTGTCAGATATTGTTGAAAAAAACTCTAAACTAGTAGAATGAGGCCTTAAAGAAGGGCAAGAGAAGAGCAAGGGCTGAAGTGCCAGGAACCTGGTGACTAGAGAGGTTGTTTTGGCTACTGCATGTCAGAGCCAGCCCTGCTGCAGATGTCTGGCTGCCCGCTGTCTGGTGGCAGTCCCCGCAGCAGCAGAGGCCTTCCCCATAAACAGGCATCCCTCTTTCCCTAAAAATACATAACTCATAACCTTGCCAAAAATGGCTCGGTGACAGGACGCCCGCGCACGTTGTCTAAGTCGTGTCTGTGTTAACTCCGTGAGCTCTGTGGGTTTGGCCTCCTGACACGCTGGCTATCTTTCTCACACAGCACTTCTGAAATCCCGAAGGCAGGCCAGTCCCATTTAAGTACAAAATTACAGCCTGGTTTCTTGGGTTCTGGCAATGAGATGTGAAAACAAGCTGATTTCATTCTTAAATGGAGATTCAGTTGGCTGCTTATTTGCCAGACAAACATATCTGCAAAGATAAGAGGAACAGCAGCTTCAGTCAGCACGCAGAGCTCCCTGTTCTGCTTTTTCATCTCGGAGGTCTCTTGGCTTTCTATCTCCATGTGCTTCCCTGTCATTTTGATCTCTGCATCTCTACATAGGCCTGACCAGCCAGGATAAATGACTTTTCTTTTGCTCTCTCTAGAAACAGAGAGCCCTAAGCCCAGTATCTCCCTGAAGATAATTCAGTTGTAATATTTCCTTAAAGATTTCTAAAAGTTCATGGTCCTGACTATGCGATTCAGATCAAGTGTGTGATGCATATCCAGACTCCTGTTTTGTTTTAACTTCACATGGACTGCTTTGTTAGATTTTCCATATGGCCACAGTGTTGGTGTCCAAGTCTGGTGAAGTGGCTGCCAGCACGAACACTGGTGTTTTGTGTGCGACTGTGAATGCAAACACATGTCTGAAGACAGGTTACCTTTGAAAGTCAGGCTCAAAGCATACAGTTATCCTGAACAGTTAAGGAGAATTCAGGTCAACACCAGCAGGTGTGTGTTTGTGTGTGTGTGCGTGCGTGTGTGTGCACCCTTTCCAGAGGTAACTCAGAAATAGACCCAAGATTGTACAACATCAATGTGTAGGACAAGGTAAGAGTAAAGTAGATGCATCAGCTGTCTCCAAGGCAGCTATGCTGTGGAAGGAGGCAGACCAACACAGCAGTTATCAAATGTCTTTTTCCAGAGCTTGGAAGTGACTGGTGTGTAGGCAGGCATGAAAAAAATCCCCGCATTGCTTTTATTGTCAATCTGCCTGTCAAACTACCTTGTTAGGCAGGGACAGTAGGGTGGAAAATAGGCTGATATTTGACTTCTTTTTATGTGTGTGTGTGTAAAGGCAACAATCCTTAGAAGAAGTTTATCACAAAAATGTACTTGGTAGTGCCAGGAATCAAATGCAAATGTGAAGATAGACAGCCGTACACGTGGCAACACAAAGAGGGAAGAGAGAGTTGTCCTTCTTAGCTGCTAGTCCTGAGAGACTCGTTCTTTCCATTCTCACCTTTGCATGAGCCCTTCCATGGGAGTGCCTTATTTCTTCATGGAGGACCATGAAGCTTAGCTCCATGCTGCACTCCCTAATCTCAGTGCTTTTCTCGTAAGATGAACAGTAACGCAAGAAACCCCTTTTGCATCACTTATACACAATGAACAACACATTTCTGCAAATTTTGAAAAATACATATGTTCTTCCACTTTTTGACATTTGAAAGAGTAAGACTTGATTTTTTTTTTGTTGTTGTTGAATTGAGGCTTTCACTGCACGTCAGAGGGTTGTAATGAAAGCAAAGATAAGCTAAAAACAGGGTCACATGTAGTGAGGTAGTTCTACAGTCTGTTAGCATGTACTACCCACTTGTCTGCCTGAGGTTTTCTGTGCTGTGGATCACCATGATGACCGAGTTCTTCTCAGACATTTAGAAGTGTGTCCTTGTCTATTACTCTGAGATGGCATATTGCTGCTCTAATAGGGTGAGGTTTTTGTCACAGAGAGATCAAAGAGCAGATTCTTCAAAAGAGTCGGAGTTGGAAGGCTGGTAATTTAAGGCTTCTGAAATAAAGTTCGAGTTGTGCATCTAGAGCTACATGAGATTGTCATGTCTCTGTATCTTGCAAATCCTCTTTCAGCTCTCAGACCATATTCTCAACCTCTTTTCTTTGGGCTGAACTGTAAAAGGAGAATATTCTCTTTGGGAAGCGTTCAGCATCCTCTTCCCTGACATCAATCTAGCAGAGTTTCTATTCCAGTTCTGCCAGTGAGGAGTCAGTGGATTTGTGACTGAAGTGAAAATATGTCTGGGACAAACAGAAGAGAGCTCTTTTATCAATTTCCCCTGTATCTTAGGAAGAATTAACATCAGTCTGTCTGTTTGAGGCAGGACTGCAGGAATAGTAAGTTTATTTGCATTTAGCATTTTACTATTGGCAAGAAGTGTTTTCGCATTAAGCGTTTGACCATTTGACCAGCAGATTTTGCTAGCAGCATTTAGAAGGACGTTAACGTTATTACAAACCCTCCTAGGTTAAAATCAGCAATAAATATAGGTAAGAGTTTGCACAGAGGAAGCAGGCTGTGCACATGGACGCAGCTGGGTGCCCTTGTTGCAGGTACTGGTTTTGTATCTGGATCCCCAGTGTGCTGTGGAATTTGCATTCTTTTCTTCACACAGCATGGACAAGCTCTCACTCTCATTTTACTTCAGGCTCTTTTGAAAAGGCAAATGGCACTGCTGGAAACTAATCAACATAATTTTTTACTCTTCACAGAGGTCTATTAGCAATCATTGCTGCAATCTTGGGCTGAAAATGGGGGCAGTGTATTTCTAAATTCAAAACCAGAAATGTTTTCCAGTTTCTATAAAATATTATTGCCTCGTCCTGTCTCTGAACAGTCTCTTTTAGGGCTTTTTGTGTATTCCCCTCTTCCCTAGATGCTGTAGCAGGCTGTCAGACAGGGAGATACTGCTGAGGATATTGAAAAAGCTCAAATGATAGTGAATAGGAAAAAGCTAGCTGTAACATCACTGTCATTGTGGAAGCTGTGCACAACCTCTTCCTATGTACATGTACAGGAAGAAAGCACAAATATTAGCTTTATTAAATGAGACACAGTCACTTAGTTTGTATCCTGTCTGACAAAGGAGAAGAAAATTGTTTTCTTTACCACACAAAGACAGACACAGCTTTCATGCACTAAAATCCCAACCCAGACGAAGTGCTGCAGAATTATTGTGGCTAAGCTGGAGAAAGCTGTCCTTAGGGTAGACTTCATCTAGTTATATTTCTGTAGAAATCTTGTTGGCCCAAATTTTACATCCAAGGAACTACTTCGTGTTAAAGACAAACAACTTGTTCATGGTGTGGGAAGGCAGCCTAGGTTGATTTGCCAAATCCCATGAAGGTGACTACAGCAACCACTGCGTCAAATTTCCTTTTCCTGTTGAGTATTTGTATTGAGAGCAGTTAGCTTAATTGACAAACACAGATTTGATTAAAAGTTTCTCTGGGACTCAGAGGGAAGCCATTTCATTTCCGTCCCTTGCCCCGATTTCTCTGAGAGCCTGGGGATGAAGGCTGTGTTTTCTTTTATATATGCAGCCAAACTGCTTCTCTGTGCCCATTTGGAAGGATTTAAGCCTAAAATGAATGTGAAAACTGAAAATCTCATGTATTACAAGAGCTTGTCCATTTATCAGAATGAAAATTATAAGGATCATTAATCCGTGCATATGTAAATTAGGAACTGTGGAGGGTTTCCTGATCACCAGCAGTAGCATGTGATGTGCTCCATCACAACCATGCCAAGGATGAAATGTGTTGATTGCCTCCAGGGTTAACCCTGCAGCTTTCATGCAGCGCAAAAGCAGCTTGTTCTGCTCACCATGTGGCACTGGAGCACCGGCAGGAAAGGTCACACGAGCAATCAAGATCAGCATATCCCTACTCAGGTAGGGACCCCCTGTGGCTGTAGGATTAGCTGCAGAGCTTGAGCTGGCTTTGAATACATATTTACTTCTAACTGTCCTGACTCTGTTACAGACATTGTTTGATTCATTAATCTATGCCCATGTTTGCCATGAGCTTGGAAATGCAAGGGAGCAACGCATGCCATTTCTTGCTGTTTGTNCTTTTTTTTTTTTTTTTTTTTTTTTTTTAATGTGAAAACAGGAGGAATTAAAAGGTTAGATTATTTTCTTAATGTGTCTCCCTGCAGGAGTGAGCTGTAATCTGGCAGGCTGCTATGAGACCTTTGCTGATGGTGTCATTTTAATGAGGATTCCACAAGAAAACTAATAGTAAATACCTGCAATTTTCGGATAATATTTTTTTGAAATGTGATTGAAACTTTCTAAAATAGTTCATGACTTTTCATGAGTTTCATTGGGGTGAAGAGGGGCTGTACATTGAACACCCTAGCGTCATCTATAGAATCTTAGTAAATCAATTTCAAGCTGAAACTTAAAGGCCAGACAGAATTTACTCTCCCCTTTTCTCTTGACCATTCCCACAGTATTTGGGAAAGCTGTAAGAGCACATTTGCCTCAGCACTCCTCCCTTCCTCTCAGCACCTATATTGCTGGAGAGCAGCCCTGGGACAAGGGGCAGCAGTGCATGCATGTAGGGCTGTCTCCAAGGCAGATATTTGTCAGGCAGAAGTCGCTGACCTCCTTGTTTCCTTGGCCCTGGAGATTCTTGCACTCTCATTGCTGAGTCTCCCCGGGGATGTGGGGGTGCTGATGCCTGCCCTGGGAGGAGCACAGCACTTAATCTCATCATCTGTCTCGGCTGACATCCCTGCTGATGCTGGGGCAGCCCCCAGACAGCAGCACAAGAGATGTCCAGTCCAGAGGCTCCTCTAAATGAATCCTCAGAATTTTCATTAAAAAGAGACGTTCCTCCTGGACAAGTATGGATTGTGATTCCTCCATTTTTCCACAGACAGACAGCTTATGTAAAAACTGACTGACATTTAAAAATGCCAGCAATCTTATTAATTCTGCAGTTCAGGAAAGGTTTCTGGGGCTTTGAATGTGGAGTGCCAGTCGGAGGACAGAAGGGTGATGCAGCCACACTGACAGAACCAAGCTCCTTATACAAATGCTGGACTCCTTTAAGTCTTCTTTAAAATTGGGTTTACAGTGAAACTACTGATTAACTGGGAAGCACACCTGTGAAGGTTAAGGCACCTAGTGCCCTGAGAGCCACAGCTGTGTGAATACAAGATCTTTTGTGCTCTGTCCCATGACCAGCCTGGTTCTGACTTAGAAGTTCCCCTTCTGCAGGAATTAAAGATGGCTATTCTGGCTTCTGCTAGCTCAGAGATGTGCTGCTGCACTTCCTCGTAAGCAGAGTGCACTAATGTGGATTACTGTCCAGCAGTAATTCAAACAGAATTGCTAATGTATTGCTCTTATTCCAGGATCACAAGTTAAATTTAAACCAGAGGACAATATGTGTCAGGGCTTTCCTCTACTGGCCCTTGAAGGATTGAAAGGCCAAGCACATTAACATGTCCGCTTCTCCTTCTCGCTTCCCAGTTTATATGTATTGGCACTCCAGACAAGCTGTGGCACATTTCTGAGGAGAGCTGGGTTCAGTTGAGCACTTGCTAGAAAAAAATGCGACCTTTCCCCCACCCCACTTTTATTATTAGCTACGTGGTGTGTTGCAGTTACTTTCCTTGCAGTGGGGGCAAAAGGAGCTAACTCCTTCTTCTGTGAGCTGCCTGTGTACAGCTCCCACTGCCCTCAATGAGAGCTGAATTCTACCAAGCAGAATTTGGTCCTAGGCTGGACAGACGAGGCAGTTCAGAGAACAGAGCACGTTCCCCTTCTAATGGCTTCTTCAATAGATAACTTTTTATTCTGCTGCCAGCTTGCTGTTTATCTTCAGAGGAGAGCTTAGCGCCGAGGGTGGTGACTCAGACTTGTTTTTCCACACCAGTTGAAGTGACTGGGATTGTGCATGTTTGCTCTTTGCCAGATGTATGTATATTTTGATGTCAGATCTGTTATTCTGTATTGGAAATCATTCTCACTGGTTGGTAAGTACATTGTTTACCCAGATGTAAATCTAGCCGTGCTGCACATCTAGAATCAGAGCCAGGGTTACTTCACTTCTAAATCTCCAGTGACCATCCAGTAAATAACAGTTCTTGCAGTGCTGGCTGAGTCTATTGGCAGAAAATACAACTGTAGATCACTCTCAGAGGAATGACTCATTGCAGCAAGGTTAGGGAAAGAGAGTGAAGAGGTTTCTCCAGTTATTTGGTTGGGTTTGTTAGCAACAGCTAATTTAGTGGGTGTTGAATGAAAGAATCAGATGCCTTCCAGTTCCTGCCATTGGTATGGAGCTGCTTTATGTTAAAAACTGTAGGGAGAGGTGAAATCATCTCAGGGAAAGATGGTGTGGGTGCGTTAAGGTGACAGCCAACCTCATATGGGCTGAGCCATCTATAAGCCATAGGTGCTGGCCACAAATTGTGAAGACACTGGCTGTGGGTCAGCACAAGGCCTTAAATCCTGCTTTTGAGAGCTTTGTTCTTTGACCCGATTCACTGAAGGGGAATGAGTTTTAATTTGGAATAAATTTTGACACAAAGAATTGAAAGTTAATCTCACTTTATTTTACATAATGATTTATGTAAATTTAATGCAATTGTAACGTTTAGTGTGGGGCAAAAAGGGCAACGATCTACAGAAGCTGACATTTTTGCATAAAAGGAACCAACAGGAGGTCCTGAGTTCATCTGTTCAAACTGATAGCAGCATTTAAGGAAGTTAACCTTTTTAATAATGACTTCCCCTCCTTTATTTACTTTTTTGAGGGGCGTCCCTTGTAGATATTCGTTTTTGACACTCAACAATTACCTTCTATGCAGTACGGTATAAGTGAACTGAATAGTTTTCTAGGTCAAGCAAATGCCAACGAGCTCAAACCAAACCAGGTGAAAAAGCTGAACTGTATTGCAGGTCAAGTGCTGCTTGAATGAAGTAATGTGTTGGTGGAAGTTGCTAGATACCAAATACTTTCCTTCTTGGGGAGTTATCAGAAAAAATGCACTCAGTGAACCGGAAAACCGTGAAATTGTTTAATAAAATTAATCCTCAAATGTGATTAGCAAAAATGTCAAGCTTATTTTGCATCTAGATTTCCATCCCAGCAAATACGAATTTATTCCTGAATTCTATTGTCCTGATCTGAACATTTGCTCTGTTGTACTGAACATAGTTTTATACCCTGTCCATGTTTTCATAATAAGCATCAACTTTGAATAAAGAAATAAGAAAACATTTTTTCAAATAGGATTTAACCCCACAACATTTGTGTTTAGATACATTGTCAGTTGGAAGTCAAGTCATTACATATCCTTATAAATCTGGTATTTTCTTTCTTTTAATTGTCTGCACAACCTTGAGTTTTCCATGAGGCTACGTGTGTTGTGGAGGGAGCACTTGGGTGGGTAGGAAACAGAAGGGATGCAGCTTGCTGGTGAGTGGATGATCCTCGTCCTCTGTGTCCGGGCTACAGAATGTCTGAGTCTCCTCAAGCCCTGAAAAGCAAAACCTTTCAGCCTTAAGGCTTTGGGGAAGACCATAGTTACTAGAAAGCTTGCTGCTGATCCCCTTGGATCTTCGGGTCTTCCCTGCAGTGCTGAGAAGCGAAGGCAGCGTCATCCCGGTCACGTAAGGAGTGTGTTGCTTACCCTGTGGCTCATTCCTCTTGGACATGGAGCTGATCTTGCTCCCTGTTCCCTGGTGCTTGTCAAAACTTCTGTCTGGAGGCTGTTCTGGTTACTGTTGTAGCTTTGGAGCTGGACCTGAATATTAGGGGGTAGGCTCATAGGTGTTCATGCTTATATGCTGCAGAAAACAAGATAATGCAAATACCAACACAAGCCTGCAGAGAAAATGGTAAGAAGATCTTGGCATCTTAGAAACTGATAATGAGTTATATTCATTTGCTCCTCTGCAGCTATGCCCATTCTTTGATCCAGAAGACAAACACATTAGCTCCTCACTCCCCTGCCAAGGCAACCTAAAGGAGTGCTTTCTCTATCTCCAGTTGTATTGCGGGTTGGAACTTTTCAAGCAAGTTGATGCCGCTTTGCCCAGCTCTGTCTATGACAGTCAGTCTCCATCTGCTTTCCCAGCAGCCACGGCATCTTCTGCTCCTGCCACAGACTGGCACAGCAGCCCACCCTTCACCAGCATGAACTGTTCCGCTGCCTGGTCTGTTTTTACTGTTCGCTCCACATCCCATTGTCTTGGCCTCCCCAGGCCACCACCTTCAAGAAAGCACCTTCTTCAGAACGTTTCATCACTGGGACCCTGAACTACTGCTGGCCACACATGCAGTTTGCAGCACAGAGCAAATGAGATTGGCAGTGACACCTCCTGTGTGCTCCACCATCTTTACAAGACTCAGGAATTTCTGTCTTGTGCTTTCTGTGGTAGCACAGGCATGGCTGAAATGTCAGGGAGTCTCTCCTTGACTGCAGCTTGTTCTTTTCCTGAAATGTTTTCCCTGTAAGTAGCCAGAGCAATTGCAGTAACCAGCACACAAAGGGACCTTCCTTCCCTATTGACAAAAAGAGGCACTTCTGATAGCTTGCCCCTTCCTGGATCAGAGCTTGTTCTTCTTGCTAAACCGTGGCCACCCACTTAATGAGCTGCCCACAGCCTGCTTGACTTCACTTTTAGTGCTGAAGTGCACTGGATCCGAAGGGGCACTCCTGCCTTTGGTGCTAGCAGGACCGAAGGACTGGCAGCTGCCAGCCCCATTAACTCCTCTCTGAGTCCGTTTGGGAGTGGAGGTGACCTGTGTGCATGGCTGGGCTCACAGCTCCAGCAGTGGGAGCTGAAATTGTCAGCACCTCCTCTGTTCGCATGCTGGAGCAGCCAGTATTGATGCTCATATTTGCTGTCCCAGCCTGAATATCTCCCTTTAAAAATTCTCCTTTGAGCTCCCCTCTCCCTCATTTTTGCTTGGCGAAACCATTGCTGTTTTTCAGTCAATGTCAAAACACCCCTTGAATGAATAGAATTAGGGCAGAATGGGGAGGGAGTTATTTCCCTGCTTTCATGGGAGTGGCTTGGGACTGAAATCACCAGTGTTCTTTGAACACTGAGTTATTTCCTTGCAGATTGCCTTAGGAGTTCAAGATGTTATTAGAATATGCATTATTACTTTGATTTTCACCTGTCGGTACTGACATCAGTGACAGGAAAGGGCACGATACTGGAAATGCGATCTGCTCACTTTTTCCCAACACGATACAGCACAGAGACAGGTGATTGCTACGCTCCGCTTTCAGTTGGTAGCTCCGTCCCAAAGGGTATTGTATTGCTGGATGACATTGTGCTGGAGTCTCTGTGCTTGATTTTATTTGGAGTAAGCCATACCTCTTTATACATAGATAACGAACCCCCTGTGCACCTGGTACAGGCTGCACGGTATTATTTAAACCATGAACGTCTGAGCATGCCTGAAAGTGAAGTTCCCTTGTAAGTCTAAGCTGCAAACCCTTATTCAACACCAAATCAAATCAACGTTAATTTGTGAACTAATTAGCATTTCAGGCTTTCTTTTCAGCAGTGTGGTGATTTTGTATATAATGCTGTGTGATTGTACCGAAGTACATAATTATGGAGCTGAATACATTGTCTCCTGCTGACATGTTGCAGAGTTTCTTTCAGCAAAGGATGCTTGGTACATCGGAATTAAAATAAAGATACACATCTGAGTCCCATGCATCTAACCTACAGCTGAATTAAATTGATGTGTCAGAATCTAGGGGCCTTGTTGAATGAAGGGGCTGGCTCTATACTAACTGAATTTACTCATTCACATTTCTTCCTTATTTTAAAGATGAACTCACAGGATATCATTTGGTGTGAGACAGATGACGAGACAGGTATTCTAAATGGGTTTAAAGGGATTTTTTTTAATTTAAAAAAGTCTTAAATCTGAGTGCCGAAGTGCAGGAACTGTCAGTACTTGCTCAGCTCAGTGTTCATTCTCACGCAGAATCCTCTCCAGGGCAGTGGCCAGCACCAGGCAGCTGTAAATGGTGCAAGAAATGCCATCAGTTCGGCAATACCCACCTCTGTTATAGCAAAACTGATACGTGTCCTCTATTTGCTTACCCAGCAACAACCATTTTCATTTAAATACCACTACCCACAGTCTAGTTTTCTTTAAAAAGATAGTTTTAATAATATTTATGTCCTTCATTATCTATCTCTTGTCTTTGAAGACATTTTTTTTTATAATAACATATTTAAGATAAAAGCCACTTTTGTACCTTAACGCGGAATGCACAATGTGCACTGGCAGGCACACCACGTCTATCTAACACAAATATGTGGATGTGTAATGCAGCCCCACTGGTGTGTACAGTCATTAGCTTGTTTAAAAACAGAACAAGACCAACAAAAAACATATAAACTGTAAAAGATTCCTGCAAAATAGGGGGTGCTCATGTGCATATAGTTCCCTATAATATTCCTGGGTCAGTTAGGAAAAGTTTGTGTCCCCATCTAACCTTGTGAAAGTCAGTTGCTCCCAGAATGAAGCAAAGCAGCCGTGGCAGTACAGCCACCTTGCTTTCTTGTGTGCTTCAGCCCAGCAAGCCGTGTAGCTTTGCATGGTTCGTCTGTGTTCACTGACTGCAGGAACATTGGCCCTTTGGAGACCTTCCCTCCTAAATGGATGAACCAAATAGGAATCTATACTGAAAGTGAGTGAAATTAAACAGTTGACTTCAAAAGGCCAGGAGCTCACGTGAGGGACTCAAACGATAAGCTGAGAGTTTGTGTGCATTGCTCCCTTTGTGAACCTCAGCCCACCTCACGGCAAACTCCCGTGTTTGTTCTGGATATCTGCATTATTAGATGCAAACTGCGTGCGAGGAGAATTGGCCTTGATTCTCAGCTTTTACCATAACCTTCTTACATTTGTACATTTAGAACATTTGAATGGTTCTTACAGTTATGGTTGATTGTACACGGTGCTACCTTTATGCAAAACCCCAATAAGCCACTATTCTCAATGCAAACAGCAGAAAGTTGTGGAAAAAATACAATTCCGCCCAAGAACCATGCTAAATATATCCTTGGCTATTTTCACACAGAGAAATATTTCAATCTGCACTCTGTGTTTATATGCTAAAGATGTTTCTTCTTGTCTGAACTAGCAAGTATACCTCGGGGAGCTTTAGTTTTGGTTATGCATTTAGTGCAGAACATTATTTGCATCACAGGAAGATCACATCATCCCCTTGCCCATTTCAGCTTTTCCATACCGAACTCCAGGCTTTCCTGTTATTTGTAAAATTGTTTTGTTTTCCAGTTGGGATCAGATTTAGAAATGGGAAGATCAGGGCATATTAGATTTTTTAGCAGAATGCTAGACCATGCTGGGGAGAAGGGATGCACAAGACAAAGGAAAGGGTTTAGAACAAATTTTTTTGGGGGGTATCTGATTGCTACTACCCTGCATAAGAGCAAGAGATGAGGAGCGAAAGAATATGGTGTAAAAACAGAGAAATGGAAATACACTCTCAAATGGGGTAGATAATGATTTTGTACTTCCTAAATGTTGAGGTTAGTGATCTTGCCTATTTAGGAAGAAAGCTGACATTGGTTTCTTAATCACTTAGAAACCCTCAGGACATGTTTCAGGGAGAAGGTGCAGAGGAAATGTTCATTTTTAGATATTCATGGAGAAACTGTAAATGTTCCAGTTTGTGTGGCCAGCAGTGATCTGCTTAACCATTTGCCTGTCATCTCCGTGTTTGCACTGAATTTACAAATGATTTTTTAATTGGATTCTACTGTTAATAGAAATCTCCTTTTTTTTTTTTTTTT
>VXAV01005647.1:225953-239278 GCA_013399715.1 Alectura lathami | reverse complement strand
TGCTGCGAACAAGGCAGAAACCCTCGGTGGTGCCTTTAACAGTTTGAAACCACAGAGATGACATTGCTTCCAGCCCCTAACGTATGACTGCTGGTCAGTCACTGTTGTAACACTCTTCTACCTCATGTATTTGTCTACAAAGTTGGTATTAAACACCTAGCTGATCTAAGTGCCTTGCTCTGCTCTCAGCATCTCATGGGTTCAAATTCTGCCAATTAATTAAACACCATTTAACTACCCCTGTCTTTAGCTGAACGCCAGCGTTCTATTAATTTTGTTATAGCCTTACCCTAAATAAGCATGTAAATCTATTAGGAAAAAAAAAAAAAAAACCACAACAGTATATCTGGTATAGTTCTAAACCTTTCATGTTATGAAGTACAAGGTGTAGCACACAATTATGCTTGTATCTTCTTAACTCAAAAGAAATGGAGACAAAGTTCTTACTGTCCCCCCTGGGACGATTACATTGGCAGCACCTGCTTTGCTTTCCAAATTGTGAGTGGAAAAATTCCAAAATCTTTTGGCTACCCTGCTGAAGCCTGGCATGTTAGAGGTGATTTAGAAAGCTTCAGAGGTTCACTAGTTCCTAAATCCAGGCTGGGGTGTCCTGTAGTGGAGCCCACTGGAGGCAGCCATGCACCCTAAAGCTGTAGAGAGCCAGGGAGCCTGTGATGCTGTTTTTAAGAGTAGTTTTAACATAGGCCATGGTAAGACACTATTGCAGAGAGGAATAAAATCATCTGTTCTGCGTGTCTCTGGTGAAAAGGACACCGTGAGCGGTGCCAGGCCTAAATTCCAACAGTGAAGACCAAGATAGGATAGAAAAGAGGCTTTTAAAATGTAAGCATAGTAATGCACTGGAACAGTTGTGTGGGAGGCTTTGGAGTTTGTTAGGACACATTTGGCCTTGTATTTAGGGATGGGAAAAAAGGAGAAAGAGAGCGAGCTTGCAGTGAGGGCTCACAGTGACATTCTTTGTTGTGTTGGTACTTGAAGGTGGGAGGAGACTTCAATCCAAGCCATTCTATGATTCTATGATTTTGTTTGTTTGAATCAGATAAAAGAAAAAAAACAAGCACCCCATTTCATGCCTATGTTTTTATGTTATTTTATGTTATATGGTCTGAGAAGGGACAGGCTTGTAGAGCAGTGAGTCTCTTTAAATGCAAAATAGGTCCTAACTGAACAACCAAATCCTGACTAGATTTTCTCAGGATTAATTTTACAGTGGTGCCACCAGACAAGTAACCCTCTCCTTTCCTTCACAAAAAGCAGGTGGACCATCAGCTAGTAATCTGAGCTGAACAGTTCATGTGGCAAAAGCCTTGTAGGGAGCAGCAAGTAGTGGGAACCCTACACTTAACCTTTTTCATTTTCTAAGTGCTGATTGCAGCCCTATCTGGCATACAGAGCAGTCGAATGTTTAGACATAAAACCAGAAAATGGAGAAGATTCAGGCTGATTCTTCCTACTTGCTTTTTCCAACACAAAAGCCAGAAAGAAGCTGAATTTATGCCTAGAGAATTCTTAGCGCAGGTCTGAAAGCTGAGGGACACATTTCCTGAGCTGTGGAGCTGTGGAGAAGGGAGCAGTTGTTAGCAAGTTTAAAAATGTGGGGTTTTCTAGCTCCTACATTGCTGAGAGGCTGAGCAGAAAGAAATTCTGTTATTCTATTCTTTGAATTATACATTCCTGCATATTCTAAGCACAACTTAGAGATGTCTGGATATCTCCCTGAAGTTCTGCCCATAACAACTGCCTTCAACAGCAGGAGCGTTTGGTCTGCTTTCTGTGTGGTGGCACGACTGAGTTACAGAGCAGTGGTACAGACTCAAGGTGTTGCCAAGGGGAAAGGTGCTCTGTGCTGATGTTTCCTCTCTCATTAACAAATAACCTTTTAGCACAGGGTTACTCCTAAATCTATGAGACACCTCTGCAGGAACCTCCAATGTAGAGGGATCTAAATGACTTTCTTCCTATGGCATTTCTTAGATCTAAAAGAAATAAAATCACAATAGGGGTCTGTAATGTATTGAGGGAGGAATGCAGGCACAGAATCCAGGATTAAGTTCCGATAGCATCCAAATCTGTCTTCATTTCTGCATTTGCTTTTAATTGCGTGTATGTGAATCCACATGGTTTTGTAAATTTTCTTTTCCAGGTGCACATCTCTTGTTCTTGGAGGAAAAAAACTGCAGAGAATGTATGTATGGTTGAATTGACCCAATCGCATTCAGTCCACAGCCTTTAGGAAGTAAAATAAAAACTCGTGGAGCACCTGCACAGCTTCTTGTTTACTTAACACGGTCTTAAAGATTTAATAACAAATGTTGTTTGCTTTATTTCTGATCTTTCTGAAACCATCCCTGCAGAAAGAAGACTGTTCAATGCACTACATTTTGAATTAACAAGTTAATCTATAGCTTCTTGATGAAAGTGAGAGGAAGCAATTATTGACATGCATTAAATCACTTTAATTTCAAGTATACGTTCAGATACGTCTTCATTGGCCCAGAGAAGGTGTAGGGTTTGGACAGAGAGAGAACAGTGATTAGCCAAAGCAGCCCAACTTCCTTTTTGTCATGAAGTTTAATCAGCTGCTTGCTTACATGACATTTTTCAGAAGCTATTCATTACTCCTAAAAGATGCTTGATGCTGTGGCAGTGTTGGCTGTGTACTCTGTGGTTGCTGCTATTCCAAACAAGGTGATACACGTTTACATTTCATATCCAAGAAGATACCATTAATGGGAGTCCCAGTTTCAGCAGTTTGATGCCAACATGAAGGTTATTGATGGTAACCTAAGGAAATGCTACAAATTAATTACCAGTAGCTTTCCAGTCATTCCACAGCATGTGCCACTTGCCATGAGCAACCACTATGCCCTCTGATACAGGGCAGAATTTCTGCTTGCATTTCTTTTTCTTTTGTTACTGGCACAAATGTTTCTTCTCTAGAACCGTTATAAGTCAAGTATTCTCAGTTCTGGGATGTGCCTTACTTGTGAGATGAGAGTTTGTAAAGGCAGGGCAGAGACTCCCTCCTCCCTCTGGAAAAGAAGCAGAGGAACAGGAGCTCCCTCCTGCCTTTCTCATCAGTGTCTGCAGAATTTCTTAGTGCTGCAGGGCTTTTTCAGCTGCACGTCTGAGTGCTGCTGGGGCTGCTACCTCATTTGCCAGGCTGGTGACCAGAACTGTGACCCATCCTCCCCCTGGTCCCTTCCCTCACAGCAACCTCAGAGCTCTGCAGTTCCTGATGACCTCCTGCCTCTGTCCTCCCTGTGGGTCAGTGAGGAGGAAAAGAAATCAATAAATACGGAGATCATTTTGAAAAGAGTAGGAACTGCTAATTTAGGTGTTGAGTAATGTTGCGTAAATTTGTAGCCATCACATAGAGAGGACAATTTGTTTTATCTTCTTCTACTCTTTTTGCACAGCTCTGGGCTACTTTGGGCGCAGGGTGTTCCCCACGGTTACCGAGTGCTCTGTCAGTGCACGTCCCACTCCCTGGATCTCATCATCAGATAAAATTTATCTCACCATCCCGTGCCATGAATGAAACCCACCTACTTAAGGCTGAATTTAGCATTTAGTTTATAAATTCCTAGGGTTTCTGGCTGAAAAATATGAATTATTTAAGCATAGTATTTAGAAAGGGAGCAGGTAGAAAGCGCCTGTGACTGTGAGCAAGGAAGGACGTTCTCCAGCTGCACTGTTTCGAATAGCTTTTTATACTTCTCCTGCCTGTGGGAGTCATTTGGTCACTTTGAGGCAAGCAGCAGCACAGAGGTGCGTGGTGCCTGAGGAGGCCCCTAGGAGGGGAACAGGGGGGCTGCGTGTTGTGGGTATGGCACAACAGGGTGGAATGGATGTCAGGGGTTCTTTCAACATACAGCCTCTTTTTCGTGCGCATCTGGTATTTACTAATGCAGTTGACTTGCAGAAATGAAGCTAGGGCCATGAAATTGAGTAATAGAGGAGCTGCTAGAGAGGCAGTCAATGGAAAGTCTTGGAGGAAACTAAGCAGGTATGGAAACAATAAGCTAATGGGAAACTCTGCGCCTGGTAATGAATGGGAGAGTAGTGAGGGGGGAGTGTGAAGGGGATTATTACCAAAGTATATGCAGTCTTTTGCAGAGCTCCTGCTATTATATTCAGATTACATGATGATATGCTGACTAAAGGAGTTTGCTGAGTTACTCTTTTCCATGCTATGAAACTAGCAGGTGATTTTTTTTCTTTCTTTCTTTCCTTCCTTTTTTTTTTTTTTTTTTTTTTTAACCAACAGTTTCCAAAGGCTGGCTTTCCTTGCGTATAGTAAACGTCCTAGTTTTAAATTCAGTACTGTAAGGCATCCATCTCCATCTTTTGCCCGTGCCTGCACACTGATCTGTGTGCTTTTTGATGTTGGAAAAGATATCTCACGCAGATTGCAGCTCGCAGTTGGTAATGAGGAGGAGTTATAGTCACCGTGCTATTCTAACGTCGCAGTATGCTTTCTGTAATGTGAGAGGATTATTACTGATGCTCTGCTGGCTCTATTCATTGTTGTGAACGAATTATGCTTTTAAGCTTGGCATTAGCCTAAAAATACCTCCAGTATACTTAAGTGGGGATTATTATTTCTGATCATGTTTATGGTTGTTCTTAAGAGCCCACCAAGAGTGGAGCCTCATTGTGCCAAGTCCTGCATGCAAGATGCTCCCTGCTCCAGCGAGTGTCTGCCTAGAAAGACGTGTTTAGGGCAGGGCCGGGGTAACACATGCAGACAGGGTGATTTCACACAGCAGATAGTTTTCTGCCAAAGAATATAAGACTGACATCTTTTTCTTCCTAATGCTCTGGCTTGTCTGAAGAAAGGAGGGAGTTTCTCCCCTCCTTTTTGTTTGTGGTGTAGGGCAGAGCCTTCCCACCAGACATTGTACTGCTCACTTAGCATTTTCTTCTCCCAGGGCCTACTGTTGTGCTTGCTCGCCACAGACATCCCTTGGGTGTCACAGGACTGCGGGGCAAGGGGCAGCGGGGAGCACAGTGGGTGCATGGTACCACTCTGGTTCAGCTCTGCCTGCGTTTTTCTCTTCAAGTTTGTCATGGTCCTTTAATGCTGAGTTATTGAGCTTTTGAATCTGGCCACACATTTCACCATAAACAGCATTTTAGAGTTTCTTCTCTAAAGGAGAAGTGAGGAGTTAGGGTCTCCCCAAGGCACTGCCATTGGACAGCTTATGGGGAAAGGAGTTGGGATGAAATAGCACAAACTAGTCCACATGCTTTCTCATTTGCAAAAATTCAGTTGCAGGCTTATTTCTCCCATCATAAAATTGTCTCTCTGAGTTTTCCAGGTGGATGAATCACAGGGGCTGGAATGTAGCCTGACAGGTAGAAATCAAAAGCGACACATCTTAGTGAGGCTTTGTCAGCTGTGAGTAATGAGAAATGTTTTGGGGTTTGTTCTGAAAATCCAGATGCCACCCACTGACAGCTCTCAGCTTCTGCTGCCCTGGGCAAACCGAGTAATGTGTCACTGCAGAACGTTTGCTGTGCCGCGTGTGTTGCTCCCGTAGATACTTGCCCAGTCTGTCTGCATGGCACCTCTAAATCAGGTGTCAACTTCTTTCTGGAATGAAATCTCTATTGCCCGCGTAATCTGAAATCCAGAGGACAAAAACGAACATGTTCTGTGGCAACCCAGGATGATTTATGCTTAATTCCTAACAGCTTTGATGGCTAATTGCAAGAAAAATGTTTTATTATTTGTAAATGAACTTACATATCATGAGCCTGTGGTAGAATATTAATTAGAGTAACCTTTCAAGCTGGTAAGAATGGGAGGATAAAAAAACAATTAAACCCAAGATAGTGCAATGCAATTTCTCCAAATAAAGACCTGTAAGTTTCTGACAAGGCTCGCAAGCTGAAACACTGCCTTACTTGTAGTAAACATCCAAGTGAAGCAAATCCTTGACCTGTCTGACAGACCATGAATGCTTCCATTAGCATGGCATAATTCTAATGCATTTAGTGTGTATGTTTAATGCTAAATGCATTAGCACTTAGTGTCAGGAGCTCCAGACCTGCTAGAGTCAAGGGGTTAACACAAATTAAGAATTGTGAGAGAGATTTGTCACTCCTTATAGGTTTGTGTTAGAGGTCCTAATTTCATTACTGAAGCTTACTCTGTAAGTAAAGAGTATTATTGCTGTGTTAGGTTTCGTTTCCATCCTTTGCAAGACCGATTACCTGCCCTGCTAGCATTTGCTGTCACTGTAACACCTGCCGGGAGGCCCCACTAACATCGTGTGAGCTCAAGTAATGTAGTAAAACCTGCAGAATATATTAAGAAAATGTGGCTATCCAGTGTAATTAACAGACTGACATTACAAAATCATTCTGTAATGAACACCTGTGGTTAAGGATGGTCTTTTATTTTGTTTTGTTTATCCTCTCTAAAACCAGAACATTTTGAACTTCATTTGTGTAGGAGAGAGGCTGACAGGTGAAATAGCAACCCAGGCTACTGCTACCCAGAGCTCTTCCCCAGCTTCCAGAGGGGTTAAGCAGCCCTTAACCCTTCCACTTGACCTTGCCGATCTTCCTATTTCAGCACAGGCAGTGGCACAGCTGTGCGGTGGTCCTCACTGGGGAGCAGCCAGGTGAGAAATAACAGGGAAGGGGAAATGGATACAGCAGAGGAGCTGGCTTAGAGGCAGGAATGGGCATAGAGGGTTTGGCATCAGTTTTACCACATTGCTGATAATTATTTAACTGCTTAGTGCTTGTCTCAGTGCAATGCAGCGTGGAATGAGGAAGATGCACCTGGTCTCTTTTATAGTGCTACAAAGCCACACTACTTTGGACTCCCTGACAAAGCAATACTGCTTTGGATTCACTGCCTCAATAGTAATTTCTTCTAGTAGTAATAGTGTTGAAGTCAATGGGACTGTGAACAGAGCATAAAGAATATGCCAGTCTCTGCAGGGTCAGGATGAAGAGCTGTTATGTTGATTGACCTCCGGAAAAAAAATGATTTTGAAGGGTTTTTTTGTCTGTGATTTTAATTAAAACACGTATTTAGATGAATGGGATTTATGCTAATTGGCACTTGTATTTGACTGTCACTCTTGAAAAAGTTTTAGAGATCTTAAGAATATGAGTTCACCATACTGCTTCAGTAAGAAAGTGCTGAGCCCTTCCTCTCCAGAGGCTGTAGGGGAGGTCCTTGCTCACCCATCTCTGGCATGTCGGAGCCAGGCACTCCAGCAGCCCCTAACTGTCCCGACCAGGGGCCTCCCTGCAGGCTCTGTTTCAGCTCAGCTCCAGCCCTCGTGGAGCCATGCTGGGGGTCAGCCCTGTGGGGGAAGCCGAGGCACAGAGGTACGTGGCAGGACAGTGGGCTTCAGCTGCCTCTTGGCTCCTGTTCTGAGACCTTTGCTGTGCTTTTCCTGAGGGCAAGTTCTCATGGTTGCTTGGTAACTTTGCTAGGCTTAGCATATTTTTCTACTGATAGCAGTTAGATGCACAGACAGCATGTGTTGACTCATAACTTGTGGTCTAGGTCCAGCCTGAGGAAAGTTTCTGTGTGATTGTCCTTTTTCCTGAAGAAGGAGCAACTATTGCTGTAGCATTCAGACATCTCCTCTTGGCACCCTCCAATTGCCCTTAACATCTCCTGTGGAGGACCAGAGGCGGATCTCAGAAGATGTGATCCTATTCCTGTCAGTCTATGAAGGGTGACCTCAAGATCGCAAGTTTCCCCTGTGGCTGCACTGCTTCCCCACCCAGTGACCCCACCTCTGCAGTCATTGTTCCCACCAGTAATGAGGCTTGGGATACAACCTCAGAGGGGACTAAGCATTCGTCTTGCTACCTGAAGGGATGATCTGAGCCTTTCCTTTCCCTTTCCAGGCATGCTGTGATTCTTAACCTTTTAAAGCATTCCCAACATCTGCTCCTTTCAACAAGCATGCGTTGCTGCTAACAGGCCAGCACGCTCCCAGGGTTCTGGCTGCATGAACAAGTCACTCCAGAGAACGCTGGAGAAGAGCTGTGGAGCAGCTAACACGCTGTGGAGCTGCACTCCCTAGCCCTGCAGCGCTTTGTTCATGTAGCCGTGCCCTGATACCAGCCTCGTTAACCCTGCTTGGAGTACACTGCTGCCAGAGGAGAGCATCTGAGGTTTTCTGTGGTGGGGGAGAGCTCTAAGGGGTTGGGGGAATTTCCCTACACCTAATCTGAAACCCTGCCAGCTATCAGTTGTAAACTATGTGCAGCACAACACGGTGTGGAAGTTCCTGTAACCTGGGAAGTATCAGTCATCGAACCCAAACTGACTACAGGCAGCTGGTGAGCATTGACTGTTCCTCTGGTTATCTTGTTGCAAGAAATCATTTTAAATATACAGGAAATCCAGTTGAAATGCATTCTGTGGAGTACATCAGCACAAACTGTCTAGATTGTTAAAGTGTACATTGAAGTCTTGCTGGAGGGGTGTCTGTGGGACAGCCTCATTTGAAGAAACGTTGGTAAGTGGCTAAGCAGCAGAAATGCTGTGGAGTTGGCTTTGTTCTGTATTTACATTTGGGTAGGAAGTCCAGATGATGGGGAAGCAAGGCTAACTGCTGACATGAAACAAGCAGAGGGCTGGAGCTGGCAGGAGGTTTATTCACATTCTCTAATAAGCCCTCTGCTATGTGGCATCACAGTAGGTCATCTCCAGGGCTGTCTCCTGCAGCAGGATGGAGGTGAATGCCTGGGATACCCAGGTGTGGGCAGGAGTTATTTTCCACCTGCAGCTCCTTAAAAGTCTCTCTGAGGGTTTCATCAGGCCTGCAGCTTCCACACTGCACCTGGTCTCTGGGAAGTGCTCTAACTAGTCCTTGGCTGGCAGCAAGAGAGCTCTCTGCTTTCATGCAGAGTCGCTTCTTGGGCCTTGGCTGTATTTCAGTCTAACCTTGGCTGTCTCTCCATTCCCTGGTGTCTGGCTCTAACAGTTACGCTGCCCCGCTTATACCTTGGCTGTAATCATATCTAGCCCTGTTCCCTGTGCTCTGTAAAATGAGACTTCTTCCTTGTGCATCCCTGCTTTGGCACACCTTGAAACTGAATACAGTAATGAACAGAGCTCAGGCTGTACCTTGAGAAAAATTATGGCTGTCTGAACAACCACGCATGTAGGCTGAGTGTTCTCTGTCCTTTGCCACTCGAAAGTGACATTTGCTTGTTCTGAGCACTTATATTAAGATCATGCTTTTCAGTATCCCTTGTTTATTAGTCTATGCACTTCTTGTAAGCTCGGGTAGTAACACAGGTTACTATGTTTTTGGCACAACCACCCTTACATATGTTGAAATACTGGAACACTGTTTGAAGGAAAAAAAAGTAGAATTCTTGATTTCTGAAATCTGGGCCCTAAGTAAGCAGCCCTGTGTATCTCAGGGGTTTTTCATCTGTGCTATCCTCTGTAAAAATTTCAATATATACATTTAGGCTGAAACACAAAAACAAGTTGATTGGTGTTTATAACATTGCATGTATTTCTGTGTTGTGAATGAGTATAACGGGTGTAGTCTGATAACACTACTATTGCCAGGATGACTTGCTTTTTGTTTTTAAAATAGCATATACATTTAAAATAAATTTGCCTATTTCAATACCTGAGCAAAATCTGGCCTCTCAGTAGCTATGTCTTTGATAGTTAAGACGTCTGTAGATTTTTTTGTGCTTTCTTTGTTTAGTAGAAACAGGATTTTGGAAGTTCTTATTTTTAGTACCTCCAGCTGAAAATGTGTCTATTCAGGTATGTCACTGCCACAGTTGTAAGTTGTTAAAAATACATATAGATTCTTACTTATTTATTTAGAAAAGAAGCTTTCATTTTTATACTTAGAGCAAATATTCTGCCTCCAGGTTCAATTCTGCTTCTAAAACTTGAGTTTATTGGACAGCCAAGAAGACAGTAAATTACCTGGGACTTGCTGATGCTCGCTGCTCCAGCCACACCTGGTCATGTGCTTGGCACTGTCAGCTCATCCAGGCTGCCTCCCTCGTGGGCTGCTTGGTCCTGCTGACTGCTGCTGGCACTTTTGGATGCTGCTGGTTGTCCAAGGACAAAAGTGGGGAGCAGACTTGCTTAGACAAGTCTGGACACCCGGCTGAGATTGAAGCTGGCTTAACAAACCTTTATTCAGGTCTGTGTGACAAAGAATAGGAATAACCCTGGAGATCAAGTATGGATTTTAACCCCAAAGGAGTACCAGCTTTAGTTCCTCTTTATACAGTGTAATCCTTTTTCTATGCATCCATCTATTTCTTATCTCCCTAAGTGGTTAAATATTTTATTTATTTGCTAAGTGTGCATGCAGACTTCGTTTATATTGCATGCACTGTGTGTTCAATGCATGCTGTAAGTCTTCAGCTGCTGCAGCTGTACACCTCCCAGTCTGTACCCCTTCCTCCACGTGATACCACAAAGCCTTGTGCAGACCTGTGTGAGCCCTTGGACAGCTGATGTTTGCCTTGTCAGCCTGTCACACAGCTGCTAATCAGTCACTTTCCCTTTTTTCAAGCTGCACCATGATTAGGCTGCATATTCGTAAAACCTTCCAAGGGTTGTTCAATCCTATGCCAGGAATGACCCAAAGGAATGGCTGGGACCATTTTCTTCCTAGTTTTCAATGATGCGTTTGCAGCGCATACATCTTTGTATGCACAGGTCTTCCTGGGGTCTTGGCCTCACTGGTGTCTTCCAGGTGCATCCAGCAACAGCTTTAACAAATTACTGCTTTATGCAGTCACTAAACAGGGAAGGCAGTATGTTCTGGCAGAGCAGAACCTCATGGGCAGTAATTAGACTCCACATCTGTAAATTATTTTGCAAACCACATCTGAAAGGTGGCAAAGAAACACCTCTACAGGGATTATTAATGCATACAAATAAAATGAAAATTTGAATGTTAAATAACTAAACAAAACCCGAAGACAGTTATTAAAGGAGTTCTAGAAAGCCTATAAATCAGTTGCCAGTAGGCTGGAACCGTGTGTGGAAGCACTAGAAACACATCTATCACCGAGATAGCTGTAGCAAGCTTATTTCCTCACTCCAGAAACAGAAGCTTTGATCACACCTGTCACTGAAGCTCTAATTTTTATAAAAATGGGTAAAAAGCCAATATAAAGTTTGAAAAAGAATGGAGGATTGTGGCTTTGAAAACTTTTTTCTAACGTTGATTTCCTTTCTCTCTTTGTAAAACATTTTAATGAAAGTAACGAGATTCCTAAAACTTTGAATTTGTAAGTTGATTCCATCCTTTTCTTCTTGCTTACCTGTCGACCTCATTTCATCATCTATCTGAGTGTGATATTTCTTTAATCAGTGAATAGTGACTAGCATCAGGGAACTGGAGCTGCTCAGACTGTGTTATGTCGTGCTGTAATCAGGTCAAAACAGTACCTGGATACAGAAGAAAATTCTGCTTGTCAGGTGGCTGTTTACCCTGATGTCTTAATTCAGGTCAGCAGTAAGCTTTTAAGGTGATCTCTCATTGAACGCACTATGGTTCTTGGAGTGCACAAAGTGGATTTCTGTAGTATGAAACTCAATCAGAAGAGATGCACCAGGAGTGCACCTAATCTCTGTGCTAATGGACACCTAGCCCACTTAAGTCAAGCTAGAGTTAGCCTGAAATAGCTGCCCCAAAATTCACAGAGCCAGTGATTCCTGAATTGCGTGCTCTGCCTTTTAGTCTCCACCTGGGAAAGATGTTAAGATTGTGCGATGCTTTTCCTGTTGAGGATGTGCTATGAACCTTTTACAGCTATGAGCTTTTACAGCATTTCAGCCTCATGTAGAACAGGAGCATGAAGGCTTGTGGACAGAGAAGAGGGAGGGGGAATAGGCCTGTGTTTATTCCTCACTCCGTTGGCTCTAGAGAAGTCCAAAGCATCATAAATGGGATCAGAAAAGGCCTGCTGTGAGGAGCATATGATTGTACTTATTTTTTGACTTTGAAGTAGGGAGAAATGATTTAATAGCTCACTGTGAAGGTAAGCAGAGACATAAAGATAGACATAAAGAAATCATTCTGACACTGCTGCTTCTTAAGGAGAGATGGGAGCTGGGACTGAATGCTTGAGAGGATCCTATAAAGTGATGTTTGCTTTTGAAGCTGTTCTTCAAACTCTTCTGCATTTTTGCCATGGCCCTGCACAACAAACAGTGCATCCATAATAAAAGATACCTTGGTGGAATATTAACAAACAAAGTGATCAGCTTTGGCTTTGTCTGCTTCTTCTAGATACAAACCACCTACTGCTGCGCATGGAATAGCACCTGAAGTTTGTGTGAGGTTTGTGTGGTAACAGGGCTGAGCTAGGAGTGGAGGGTTATCCTCACTGCATCCACCATGCAGCTGATGTTAATCCAGTAAAGCAACTGGAGAGGAAGGGGATGATTCAGCTGTAGGCAAGAATTTGATGAGAAGCAGGGAGGAGTTGGGCTGACTTCTGATATGACGTGATGTAACTATGCAGCACGCCTTCTGCTGCAGCTGCAGCCCCTATGTCTGTATGGAGAAGTATCAAGTCCTTGAGTTTTGGCTGTGTGTCTTTTGTTTAACCCATCTCAAATGACAATAATGAGAGGTATTAAAATTTTTCTCCTGAATATTGCCTTGAACTCAGGCCAGTATAACGTTCTGGCTAATGTGTTAAGTGTTACATCTCTTATCAGATTGTCAGACCTACTAAAGCAAGCGCATATCTTCTGCATTTGAATAAGTGTGAATCCCAGATAATGCTACGAGTGAATAAATGCAGGAGAATCCATCTTAAATGACATCTCATTTCTGCCTTTCACTTAGTTAAAGCCAATAACAGGCTGAATAGGGAGCAGATGTGAGGTCAGATATGCTGTGTTAGCACTTACAGCGCTTATTCAGCGGTACCAGTTGCATGAATATGTGGAAGCTCTTCTCAGTGATACCCGTGCAGGTGAGCTGCCAGCAGATCCTGATCTCATATCTTCAAGATAGCCCTGATAGTGGAACAGTGTTTCTGTACTTGAAGACTTCAGAATTTCAGACTGCCAGTGCTGGTGCACAAATGGCACTGAAGAATTTAGAATTTCTACATGGGGGGAGAAAAATAGAAAAACAAACAAACAAACAAAAAAAACACATAAATTCCCGGAGATTTGGAACTTCCTCCATTTCTGCCCCAGAACAGGTAATCTCTTGACTTGTTACTGGGGTGACAGAATTTTTTTTTACTGTCTAGATTTCTACTTTTTTTTTTTTTTTTTTTTTTTTTGGTGCGGGTTTACTAAT